>CAWUFW010015305.1:0-367672 GCA_963921515.1 Calotriton arnoldi | reverse complement strand
GTTATCGTTACTTTTTCTTACTCAGTGTTGGATCCTGGATCCAGCACTGGTGCATCTCCTGTAAACAATTGAAAGAATGCGTTTACGTCACACAGGAGATTTTTAACGAATATTTGTAAGTTTGCAAAATCGACACTTGGAAACTTTTTCGGCGAAAGACAGGCAATGTTATCCTATGGAAGGAAATTCAAGTTACCGGTAAGTACAGTTATGATTACTTTTCAGGGTCAGTGCTGGGCACCAAGATCCATGCAAAAGAAACAATTGATGGACGGAATGCTGGACAATGCAAACATTCACCCCCAGTCACAAGGATCTGGGTTAAATCCATCATTCTTTTGCTCACCACACCACCCGAGTTTGGACCCAGCCATATGCAAATCAGTCTTGACCCTGTTCCTTGTGGGAACAGTCCAGCCCGAACTGCCAAGCCAGGTCCTCCCTGGACCGGAAACAAGCATCCTAGGACCGGTTTCAGGGCATCACCCTTCTTCAGCCAGGCTAGCTTGAATCCAGTGGTGTAGTGAGCACGGGACCCACGTCTGGGCATACCCTTCCCACTTAGGGCGACAAATGCAAAAGAAACAATTGATGGACGGAATGCTGGACAATGCAAACATTCACCCCCAGTCACAAGGATCTGGGTTAAATCCATCATTCTTTTGCTCACCACACCACCCCAGTTTGGACCCAGCCATATGCAAATCAGTCTTGACCCTGTTCCTTGTGGGAACAGTCCAGCCCGAACTGCCAAGCCAGGTCCTCCCTGGACCGGAAACAAACATCCTAGGACCGGTTTCAGGGCATCACCCTTCTTCAGCCAGGCTAGCTTGAATCCAGTGGTGTAGTGAGCATGGGACCCACGTCTGGGCATACCCTTCCCACTTAGGGCGACAAATGCAAAAGAAACAATTGATGGACGGAATGCTGGACAATGCAAACATTCACCCCCAGTCACAAGGATCTGGGTTAAATCCATCATTCTTTTGCTCACCACACCACCCGAGTTTGGACCCAGCCATATGCAAATCAGTCTTGACCCTGTTCCTTGTGGGAACAGTCCAGCCCGAACTGCCAAGCCAGGTCTTACCTGGACCGGAAACAAGCATCCTAGGACCGGTTTCAGGGCATCACCCTTCTTCAGCCAGGCTAGCTTGAATCCAGTGGTGTAGTAAGCACGGGACCCACGTCTGGGCATACCCTTCCCACTTAGGGCGACAAATGCAAAAGAAACAATTGATGGACGGAATGCTGGACAATGCAAACATTCACCCCCAGTCACAAGGATCTGGGTTAAATCCATCATTCTTTTGCTCACCACACCACCCCAGTTTGGACCCAGCCATATGCAAATCAGTCTTGACCCTGTTCCTTGTGGGAACAGTCCAGCCCAAACTGCCAAGCCAGGTCCTCCCTGGACTGGAAACAAGCATCCTAGGACCGGTTTCAGGGCATCACCCTTCTTCAGCCAGGCTAGCTTGAATCCAGTGGTGTAGTGAGCACGGGACCCACGTCTGGGCATACCCTTCCCACTTAGGGAGACAAATGCAAAAGAAACAATTGATGGACGGAATGCTGGACAATGCAAACATTCACCCCCAGTCACAAGGATCTGGGTTAAATCCATCATTCTTTTGCTCACCACACCACCCCAGTTTGGACCCAGCCATATTCAAATCAGTCTTGACCCTGTTCCTTGTGGGAACAGTCCAGCCCAAACTGCCAAGCCAGGTCCTCCCTGGACCGGAAACAAGCATCCTAGGACCGGTTTCAGGGCATCACCCTTCTTCAGCCAGGCTAGCTTGAATCCAGTGGTGTAGTGAGCACGGGACCCACGTCTGGGCATACCCTTCCCACTTAGGGCGACAAATACAAAAGAAACAATTGATGGACGGAATGCTGGACAATGCAAACATTCACCCCCAGTCACAAGGATCTGGGTTAAATCCATCATTCTTTTGCTCACCACACCACCCCAGTTTGGACCCAGCCATATGCAAATCAGTCTTGACCCTGTTCCTTGTGGGAACAGTCCAGCCCGAACTGCCAAGCCAGGTCCTCCCTGGACCGGAAACAAGCATCCTAGGACCGGTTTCAGGGCATCACCCTTCTTCAGCCAGGCTAGCTTGAATCCAGTGGTGTAGTGAGCACGGGACCCACGTCTGGGCATACCCTTCCCACTTAGGGCGACAAATGCAAAAGAAACAATTGATGGACGGAATGCTGGACAATGCAAACATTCACCCCCAGTCACAAGGATCTGGGTTAAATCCATCATTCTTTTGCTCACCACACCACCCCAGTTTGGACCCAGCCATATGCAAATCAGTCTTGACCCTGTTCCTTGTGGGAACAGTCCAGCCCGAACTGCCAAGCCAGGTCCTCCCTGGACCAGAAACAAGCATCCTAGGACCGGTTTCAGGGCATCACCCTTCTTCAGCCAGGCTAGCTTGAATCCAGTGGTGTAGTGAGCACGGGACCCACGTCTGGGCATACCCTTCCCACTTAGGGAGACAAATGCAAAAGAAACAATTGATGGACGGAATGCTGGACAATGCAAACATTCACCCCCAGTCACAAGGATCTGGGTTAAATCCATCATTCTTTTGCTCACCACACCACCCCAGTTTGGACCCAGCCATATGCAAATCAGTCTTGACCCTGTTCCTTGTGGGAACAGTCCAGCCCGAACTGCCAAGCCAGGTCCTCCCTGGACCGGAAACAAACATCCTAGGACCGGTTTCAGGGCATCACCCTTCTTCAGCCAGGCTAGCTTGAATCCAGTGGTGTAGTGAGCACGGGACCCACGTCTGGGCATACCCTTCCCACTTAGGGAGACAAATGCAAAAGAAACAATTGATGGACGGAATGCTGGACAATGCAAACATTCACCCCCAGTCACAAGGATCTGGGTTAAATCCATCATTCTTTTGCTCACCACACCACCCCAGTTTGGACCCAGCCATATGCAAATCAGTCTTGACCCTGTTCCTTGTGGGAACAGTCCAGCCCGAACTGCCAAGCCAGGTCATCCCTGGACCGGAAACAAGCATCCTAGGACCGGTTTCAGGGCATCACCCTTCTTCAGCCAGGCTAGCTTGAATCTAGTGGTGTAGTGAGCACGGGACCCACGTCTGGGCATACCCTTCCCACTTAGGGCGACAAATGCAAAAGAAACAATTGATGGACGGAATGCTGGACAAAGCAAACATTCACCCTCAGTCACAAGGATCTGGGTTAAATCCATCATTCTTTTGCTCACCACACCACCCCAGTTTGGACTCAGCCATATGCAAATCAGTCTTGACCCTGTTCCTTGTGGGAACAGTCCAGCCCGAACTGCCAAGCCAGGTCCTCCCTGGACCGGAAACAAGCATCCTAGGACCGGTTTCAGGGCATCACCCTTCTTCAGCCAGGCTAGCTTGAATCCAGTGGTGCAGTGAGCACGGGACCCACGTCTGGGCATACCCTTCCCACTTAGGGCGACAAATGCAAAAGAAACAATTGATGGACGGAATGCTGGACAATGCAAACATTCACCTCCAGTCACAAGGATCTGGGTTAAATCCATCATTCTTTTGCTCACCACACCACCCCAGTTTGGACCCAGCCATATGCAAATCAGTCTTGACCCTGTTCCTTGTGGGAACAGTCCAGCCCGAACTGCCAAGCCAGGTCCTCCCTGGACCGGAAACAAGCATCCTAGGACCGGTTTCAGGGCATCACCCTTCTTCAGCCAGACTAGCTTGAATCCAGTGGTGTAGTGAGCACGGGACCCACGTCTGGGCATACCCTTCCCACTTAGGGCGACAAATGCAAAAGAAACAATTGATGGACGGAATGCTGGACAATGCAAACATTCACCCCCAGTCACAAGGATCCGGGTTAAATCCATCATTCTTTTGCTACCCACACCACCCCAGTTTGGACCCAGCCATATGCAAATCAGTCTTGACCCTGTTCCTTGTGGGAACAGTCCAGCCCGAACTGCAAAGCCAGGTCCTCCCTGGACCGGAAACAAGCATCCTAGGACCGGTTTCAGGGCATCACCCTTCTTCAGCCAGGCTAGCTTGAATCCAGTGGTGTAGTGAGCACAGGACCCACGTCTGGGCATACCCTTCCCACTTAGGGCGACAAATGCAAAAGAAACAATTGATGGACGGAATGCTAGACAATGCAAACATTCACCCCCAGTCACAAGGATCTGGGTTAAATCCATCATTCTTTTGCTCACCACACCACCCCAGTTTGGACCCAGCCATATGCAAATCAGTCTTGACCCTGTTCCTTGTGGGAACAGTCCAGCCCGAACTGCCAAGCCAGGTCCTCCCTGGACCGGAAACAAGCATCCTAGGACCGGTTTCAGGGCATCACCCTTCTTCAGCCAGGCTAGCTTGAATCCAGTGGTGTAGTGAGCACGGGACCCACGTCTGGGCATACCCTTCCCACTTAGGGCGACAAATGCAAAAGAAACAATTGATGGACGGAATGCTGGACAATGCAAACATTCACCCCCAGTCACAAGGATCCGGGTTAAATCCATCATTCTTTTGCTCACCACACCACCCGAGTTTGGACCCAGCCATATGCAAATCAGTCTTGACCCTGTTCCTTGTGGGAACAGTCCAGCCCGAACTGCCAAGCCAGGTCCTCCCTGGACCGGAAACAAGCATCCTAGGACCGGTTTCAGGGCATCACCCTTCTTCAGCCAGGCTAGCTTGAATCCAGTGGTGTAGTGAGCACGGGACCCACGTCTGGGCATACCCTTCCCACTTAGGGCGACAAATGCAAAAGAAACAATTGATGGACGGAATGCTGGACAATGCAAACATTCACCCCCAGTCACAAGGATCCGGGTTAAATCCATCATTCTTTTGCTCACCACACCACCCGAGTTTGGACCCAGCCATATGCAAATCAGTCTTGACCCTGTTCCTTGTGGGAACAGTCCAGCCCGAACTGCCAAGCCAGGTCCTCCCTGGACCGGAAACAAGCATCCTAGGACCGGTTTCAGGGCATCACCCTTCTTCAGCCAGGCTAGCTTGAATCCAGTGGTGTAGTGAGCACGGGACCCACGTCTGGGCATACCCTTCCCACTTAGGGCGACAAATGCAAAATAAACAATTGATGGACGGAATGCTGGACAATGCAAACATTCACCCCCAGTCACAAGGATCTGGGTTAAATCCATCATTCTTTTGCTCACCACACCACCCCAGTTTGGACCCAGCCATATGCAAATCAGTCTTGACCCTGTTCCTTGTGGGAACAGTCCAGCCCGAACTGCCAAGCCAGGTCCTCCTGGACCGGAAACAAGCATCCTAGGACCGGTTTCAGGGCATCACCCTTCTTCAGCCAGGCTAGCTTGAATCCAGTGGTGTAGTGAGCACGGGACCCACGTCTGGGCATACCCTTCCCACTTAGGGCGACAAATGCAAAAGAAACAATTGATGGACGGAATGCTGGACAATGCAAACATTCACCCCCAGTCACAAGGATCTGGGTTAAATCCATCATTCTTTTGCTCACCACACCACCCCAGTTTGGACCCAGCCATATGCAAATCAGTCTTGACCCTGTTACTTGTGGAACAGTCCAGCCCGAACTGCCAAGCCAGGTCCTCCCTGGACCGGAAACAAGCATCCTAGGACCGGTTTCAGGGCATCACCCTTCTTCAGCCAGGCTAGCTTGAATCCAGTGGTGTAGTGAGCACGGGACCCACGTCTGGGCATACCCTTCCCACTTAGGGCGACAAATGCAAAAGAAACAATTGATGGACAGAATGCTGGACAATGCAAACATTCACCCCCAGTCACAAGGATCTGGGTTAAATCCATCATTCTTTTGCTCACCACACCACCCCAGTTTGGACCCAGCCATATGCAAATCAGTCTTGACCCTGTTCCTTGTGGGAACAGTCCAGCCCGAACTGCCAAGCCAGGTCCTCCCTGGACCGGAAACAAGCATCCTAGGACCGGTTTCAGGGCATCACCCTTCTTCAGCCAGGCTAGCTTGAATCCAGTGGTGTAGTGAGCACGGGACCCACGTCTGGGTATACCCTTCCCACTTAGGGAGACAAATGCAAAAGAAACAATTGATGGACGGAATGCTGGACAATGCAAACATTCACCCCCAGTCACAAGGATCTGGGTTAAATCCATCATTCTTTTGCTCACCACACCACCCCAGTTTGGACCCAGCCATATGCAAATCAGTCTTGACCCTGTTCCTTGTGGGAACAGTCCAGCCCGAACTGCCAAGCCAGGTCATCCCTGGACCGGAAACAAGCATCCTAGGACCGGTTTCAGGGCATCACCCTTCTTCAGCCAGGCTAGCTTGAATCTAGTGGTGTAGTGAGCACGGGACCCACGTCTGGGCATACCCTTCCCACTTAGGGCGACAAATGCAAAAGAAACAATTGATGGACGGAATGCTGGACAAAGCAAACATTCACCCTCAGTCACAAGGATCTGGGTTAAATCCATCATTCTTTTGCTCACCACACCACCCCAGTTTGGACTCAGCCATATGCAAATCAGTCTTGACCCTGTTCCTTGTGGGAACAGTCCAGCCCGAACTGCCAAGCCAGGTCCTCCCTGGACCGGAAACAAGCATCCTAGGACCGGTTTCAGGGCATCACCCTTCTTCAGCCAGGCTAGCTTGAATCCAGTGGTGCAGTGAGCACGGGACCCACGTCTGGGCATACCCTTCCCACTTAGGGCGACAAATGCAAAAGAAACAATTGATGGACGGAATGCTGGACAATGCAAACATTCACCTCCAGTCACAAGGATCTGGGTTAAATCCATCATTCTTTTGCTCACCACACCACCCCAGTTTGGACCCAGCCATATGCAAATCAGTCTTGACCCTGTTCCTTGTGGGAACAGTCCAGCCCGAACTGCCAAGCCAGGTCCTCCCTGGACCGGAAACAAGCATCCTAGGACCGGTTTCAGGGCATCACCCTTCTTCAGCCAGGCTAGCTTGAATCCAGTGGTGTAGTGAGCACGGGACCCACGTCTGGGCATACCCTTCCCACTTAGGGCGACAAATGCAAAAGAAACAATTGATGGACGGAATGCTGGACAATGCAAACATTCACCCCCAGTCACAAGGATCTGGGTTAAATCCATCATTCTTTTGCTCACCACACCACCCCAGTTTGGACCCAGCCATATGCAAATCAGTCTTGACCCTGTTCCTTGTGGGAACAGTCCAGCCCGAACTGCCAAGCCAGGTCCTCCCTGGACCGGAAACAAGCATCCTAGGACCGGTTTCAGGGCATCACCCTTCTTCAGCCAGGCTAGCTTGAATCCAGTGGTGTAGTGAGCACGGGACCCACGTCTGGGCATACCCTTCCCACTTAGGGCGACAAATGCAAAAGAAACAATTGATGGACGGAATGCTGGACAATGCAAACATTCACCCCCAGTCACAAGGATCTGGGTTAAATCCATCATTCTTTTGCTCACCAAACCACCCCAGTTTGGACCCAGCCATATGCAAATCAGTCTTGACCCTGTTACTTGTGGGAACAGTCCAGCCCGAACTGCCAAGCCAGGTCCTCCCTGGACCGGAAACAAGCATCCTAGGACCGGTTTCAGGGCATCACCCTTCTTCAGCCAGGCTAGCTTGAATCCAGTGGTGTAGTGAGCACGGGACCCACGTCTGGGCATACCCTTCCCACTTAGGGCGACAAATGCAAAAGAAACAATTGATGGACAGAATGCTGGACAATGCAAACATTCACCCCCAGTCACAAGGATCTGGGTTAAATCCATCATTCTTTTGCTCACCACACCACCCCAGTTTGGACCCAGCCATATGCAAATCAGTCTTGACCCTGTTCCTTGTGGGAACAGTCCAGCCCGAACTGCCAAGCCAGGTCCTCCCTGGACCGGAAACAAGCATCCTAGGACCGGTTTCAGGGCATCACCCTTCTTCAGCCAGGCTAGCTTGAATCCAGTGGTGTAGTGAGCACGGGACCCACGTCTGGGCATACCCTTCCCACTTAGGGAGACAAATGCAAAAGAAACAATTGATGGACGGAATGCTGGACAATGCAAACATTCACCCCCAGTCACAAGGATCTGGGTTAAATCCATCATTCTTTTGCTCACCACACCACCCCAGTTTGGACCCAGCCATATGCAAATCAGTCTTGACCCTGTTCCTTGTGGGAACAGTCCAGCCCGAACTGCCAAGCCCGGTCCTCCCAGGACCGGAAACAAGCATCCTAGGACCGGTTTCAGGGCATCACCCTTCTTCAGCCAGGCTAGCTTGAATCCAGTGGTGTAGTGAGCACGGGACCCACGTCTGGGCATACCCTTCCCACTGAGGGAGACAAATGCAAAAGAAACAATTGATGGACGGAATGCTGGACAATGCAAACATTCACCCCCAGTCACAAGGATCTGGGTTAAATCCATCATTCTTTTGCTCACCACACCACCCCAGTTTGGACCCAGCCATATGCAAATCAGTCTTGACCCTGTTCCTTGTGGGAACAGTCCAGCCCGAACTGCCAAGCCAGGTCATCCCTGGACCGGAAACAAGCATCCTAGGACCGGTTTCAGGGCATCACCCTTCTTCAGCCAGGCTAGCTTGAATCCAGTGGTGTAGTGAGCACGGGACCCACGTCTGGGCATACCCTTCCCACTTAGGCGACAAATGCAAAAGAAACAATTGATGGACGGAATGCTAGACAAAGCAAACATTCACCCCCAGTCACAAGGATCTGGGTTAAATCCATCATTCTTTTGCTCACCACACCACCCCAGTTTGGACTCAGCCATATGCAAATCAGTCTTGACCCTGTTCCTTGTGGGAACAGTCCAGCCCGAACTGCCAAGCCAGGTCCTCCCTGGACCGGAAACAAGCATCCTAGGACCGGTTTCAGGGCATCACCCTTCTTCAGCCAGGCTAGCTTGAATCCAGTGGTGCAGTGAGCACGGGACCCACGTCTGGGCATACCCTTCCCACTTAGGGCGACAAATGCAAAAGAAACAATTGATGGACGGAATGCTGGACAATGCAAACATTCACCCCCAGTCACAAGGATCTGGGTTAAATCCATCATTCTTTTGCTCACCACACCACCCCAGTTTGGACCCAGCCATATGCAAATCAGTCTTGACCCTGTTCCTTGTGGGAACAGTCCAGCCCGATCTGCCAAGCCAGGTCCTCCCTGGACTGGAAACAAGCATCCTAGGACCGGTTTCAGGGCATCACCCTTCTTCAGCCAGGCTAGCTTGAATCCAGTGGTGTAGTGAGCACGGGACCCACGTCTGGGCATACCCTTCCCACTTAGGGCGACAAATGCAAAAGAAACAATTGATGGACGGAATGCTGGACAATGCAAACATTCACCCCCAGTCACAAGGATCTGGGTTAAATCCATCATTCTTTTGCTCACCACACCACCCCAGTTTGGACCCAGCCATATGCAAATCAGTCTTGACCCTGTTCCTTGTGGGAACAGTCCAGCCCGAACTGCCAAGCCAGGTCCTCCCTGGACCGGAAACAAGCATCCTAGGACCGGTTTCAGGGCATCACCCTTCTTCAGCCAGGCTAGCTTGAATCCAGTGGTGTAGTGAGCACGGCACCCACGTCTGGGCATACCCTTCCCACTTAGGGCGACAAATGCAAAAGAAACAATTGATGGACAGAATGCTGGACAATGCAAACATTCACCCCCAGTCACAAGGATCTGGGTTAAATCCATCATTCTTTTGCTCACCACACCACCCCAGTTTGGACCCAGCCATATGCAAATCAGTCTTGACCCTGTTCCTTGTGGGAACAGTCCAGCCCGAACTGCCAAGCCAGGTCCTCCCTGGACCGGAAACAAGCATCCTAGGACCGGTTTCAGGGCATCACCCTTCTTCAGCCAGGCTAGCTTGAATCCAGTGGTGTAGTGAGCACGGGACCCACGTCTGGGCATACCCTTCCCACTTAGGGAGACAAATGCAAAAGAAACAATTGATGGACGGAATGCTGGACAATGCAAACATTCACCCCAGTCACAAGGATCTGGGTTAAATCCATCATTCTTTTGCTCACCACACCACCCCAGTTTGGACCCAGCCATATGCAAATCAGTCTTGACCCTGTTCCTTGTGGGAACAGTCCAGCCCGAACTGCTAAGCCCGGTCCTCCCAGGACCGGAAACAAGCATCCTAGGACCGGTTTCAGGGCATCACCCTTCTTCAGCCAGGCTAGCTTGAATCCAGTGGTGTAGTGAGCACGGGACCCATGTCTGGGCATACCCTTCCCACTGAGGGAGACAAATGCAAAAGAAACAATTGATGGACGGAATGCTGGACAATGCAAACATTCACCCCCAGTCACAGGGATCTGGGTTAAATCCATCATTCTTTTGCTCACCACACCACCCCAGTTTGGACCCAGCCATATGCAAATCAGTCTTGACCCTGTTCCTTGTGGGAACAGTCCAGCCCGAACTGCCAAGCCAGGTCATCCCTGGACCGGAAACAAGCATCCTAGGACCGGTTTCAGGGCATCACCCTTCTTCAGCTAGGCTAGCTTGAATCCAGTGGTGTAGTGAGCACGGGACCCACGTCTGGGCATACCCTTCCCACTTAGGGCGACAAATGCAAAAGAAACAATTGATGGACGGAATGCTAGACAAAGCAAACATTCACCCCCAGTCACAAGGATCTGGGTTAAATCCATCATTCTTTTGCTCACCACACCACCCCAGTTTGGACTCAGCCATATGCAAATCAGTCTTGACCCTGTTCCTTGTGGGAACAGTCCAGCCCGAACTGCCAAGCCAGGTCCTCCCTGGACCAGAAACAAGCATCCTAGGACCGGTTTCAGGGCATCACCCTTCTTCAGCCAGGCTAGCTTGAATCCAGTGATGCAGTGAGCACGGGACCCACGTCTGGGCATACCCTTCCCACTTAGGGCGACAAATGCAAAAGAAACAATTGATGGACGGAATGCTGGACAATGCAAACATTCACCCCCAGTCACAAGGATCTGGGTTAAATCCATCATTCTTTTGCTCACCACACCACTCCCAGTTTGGACCCAGCCATATGCAAATCAGTCTTGACCCTGTTCCTTGTGGGAACAGTCCAGCCCGATCTGCCAAGCCAGGTCCTCCCTGGACCGGAAACAAGCATCCTAGGACCGGTTTCAGGGCATCACCCTTCTTCAGCCAGGCCAGCTTAAATCCAGTGGTGTAGTGAGCACGGGACCCACGTCTGGGCATACCCTTCCCACTTAGGGCGACAAATGCAAAAGAAACAATTGATGGACGGAATGCTGGACAATGCAAACATTCACCCCCAGTCACAAGGATCTGGGTTAAATCCATCATTCTTTTGCTCACCACACCACCCCAGTTTGGACCCAGCCATATGCAAATCAGTCTTGACCCTGTTCCTTGTGGGAACAGTCCAGCCCGAACTGCCAAGCCAGGTCCTCCCTGGACCGGAAACAAGCATCCTAGGACCGGTTTCAGGGCATCACCCTTCTTCAGCCAGGCTAGCTTGATCTCTCCTGCACTGGGATCTCTCCTTATAACCGGTGAGTAAATTCGTTTTCGTAATTTGGTTGATTTTAGATGAATATTTTAAAGTTTCAAAACTCCACACTTAGAAGAATTTCCAAGTGAAACCAGTCAATGTTACCCTATGGAAGAAAAGTGAGTTATCGGCTTTTGGGTAAGTACTCGACTGGCAGAGTTAAGGTTCTGGGCACAGACTCAGGGGTCCCCCAGGGTCAGGTAAGTACAGTTGTTACACCCTCAGCGGCACAGGGGCGGCTGGGTGCAGAGTGAGTAGGCCCAATGTTATCCTATGGACGGCAGGGGGCCTTTGGTTGGTGGCTGCTGGCTAGCAGGCCACTCGGCTGTGGGAGCAAAGCTCCTGGTCACTTACTCAGGGCAAGTGGGGAAGTCGAACAGGGTAGTTGGTGCACCCTCAGCGGCACTGGGGCGGCCGGGTGTAGTGGGCTGTTGGGCCGTCGGGCGCCCAATGGTTTTCAATGGGAAAGCTGCGTGACGAACAAAGACTGCAAGCTCGGGACGGTGATTCTTCAGGTGCGACCACCACTTCGAGAGGTAAGTTGGGAAGCTGTGGGAAGGGTAGGCACCCAGGAGTTGGGCACAGGAGGCCGTGGGGCGTTGGGTGCAGGGGTGTCTTTAGGCGTCGGAAATCTTACCCTCAGCTGGTCGCGGTTGGAGGGGTCCCTGGCTCTGAGGCTGCAGGCGTCGTCAGGAGCATCGAGGAGGGTCCTTGGGTGCTGGATTCTGGGTTATAGTCGCCGGGGGGACGTCCTCATGATATTTGCCCACTCAGGCACAGGCCGGGCTCGGCGGGTGCAGAGGGTGCAGGATTCGCGGTTCCCGGTTGACAGCAGGGGTTGTTGCTTGCTTTGAGCAGTACCACTGCTCTTGGGAGAACCAGGTAGTTAGAGTCACGAGGCAGTCAGGTCCTCCGGGGTTTGTGAGGTTGCTGACCACTGGAGACGCCGGGGTTTAGCAGGAGCAGGTTCGAGGGTCGACAGGCCGGTAGGGCTGGGGCCAAATCAGTTGGTGTCTTCCTCTTGTGAGCAGCTGCACGGCAGGTCTTCTTGTTTCTTGTTCTTCTTTCTTGTTTCGGAATCTGGAACTAAGGAAGGAAGGTTCAGGGTGCCCCTAAATACTAGATTTAGGGGCGTTACAGGTAGGTAAAGGGCAGGCACCAATGGGTCCCTTCCCTGGGGTTGGTACACCCCCTATCCTGCCACTCTCCAGTGGGAGGGAGGCAGGAGCCTAGGCCTGATTGGGCAGGGCTCCCCATCTTCAAGATGGCGAGAGCCCGGAGATGTGCTTCACCTTGCCTCCCCCACCTGAGGGGTGGGGTTGGCAGAGGCTGGCACACCCCCTCTCCTCCCTTGGTGTTTCCCGCCAGTCTTCCCGCCAGAGTGGGGGCTAGAACCAGTGGGGACCAGTTGCTGAGTACAGCAAGTGGTCTGGGGAAGCTCACAAAGGCGGAATGCCTTTGAAGCTTCCCCCTGTCCATCCTGGGGGAGGAGGCCTAGCACCTCGCCCAGGATGTGCATTGTTGCAGGCCCGGGAGAGCGGATGGCTCTCTACCCAGGGGTCCAGCAACATGTCTGCTGGGTGGCAGCCTAGGCAGCCCCTCAGACAGGACATGGATTGTAGGTTAGGTTCAGGGGGCAACTCTAAGTTGCCCTCTGTAGTGCATTTTACATTAAATCCCACACTGGCATCAGTGTGGGTTTAATGTGCTGAGAAGTTTGATACCAAACTTCTCAGTCTTCAGTGTAGCCATTATGGTGCTGTGGAGTTCGTAATGACAACCTCCCAGCACCATATACTCTTAATGGCATCACTGCACTTACAGTGCCCAGGAATGACCCTGGGTACTGTAGGGGCACAGGGCTCATGCACCTGTGCCCACACCACTGGCATAGTGCACCCAGCTAGAGGGGTGACTGAGGTATGCCAGGGCAGTGTGTTTGTGGGCATGGCACACAGGGATGTGTGCCATGTCGACTCTCTGTTTAGTTCTGCACCAAGACACTCAGCTTGCAAAGGCAGGTTGTGGGTGTCAGGGTACAGGGCCTCTAAGGGTGGCACAATAAGTGCTGCAGCCCTTAGGGGCCTTCTCTGGTCACAATGCCCTGGGTACCTAGGGTACCTTTTACCAGGGGCTGACATGTGGCCAGAGGTGCCAATTGGGTTTAGGCTGTAATGCAGTTTTAGGGAAGGAACACAGGCCCTGGGCACCTGATTAGCAGGAGCCCAGGGCACACTCAGTCGAAGTACATCAGCAATTCAGCAAAAAGTGGGGGGCATACCATGCAAGAAAGATGGCACTTTCTCACACTATACACTTTCTTTTATTGGCCTACAGGAGTATCTCCTGGGTATCTCATACAATGTGCCCTGCAGAAAGTATAAACACCGATGAAGTACCACCATCTTCACTAGTTAAGCCCTGCCCATCGGTGAGAGAGGGAGATCTCTCCAGAACAGTATCAATGCATGTAGGCCCTCCAGTACTCAGCCTATATTAAGATCCAGGAATTGTTGTTTCTCATAGGCAATCCTAATACCTAAATATCGTATCACTTCTTTACCCCACGGTAGTCCAACAATTGGGAGCATCCCACGATTCGCCACAGACAGGCCACACAACGGCAACAACTGGGATTTGTGAGGATTCACACGCAGCCCAGACACCTCAATGAATTCTTCCAAAGCACTCAGAAGCACCGGGACTGAGTCCTCTGGTACACAAGGGCATCATCTGCATACTGAGACACCACATGCTTAGTGTCACCCACCAGGATCCCCCATGGCTCAAGCATACAGTGCGCAGCGCCGCCAGAGGCGCCACCGTCAGGATGAATAACAGATGTGACAATGGACAGCCCTGCCTGGTACTGTGACGCAGCTAAAAGCTTGCAGATACCAGACCACCCGTCCAAAAGCCAGCTCAGTATTTTGACAACTACATTCAGTGCTGAGAGCGGCCTGTAGGACGGCACCTCCACCGAGTATTTGCCCAGTTTTGGAACTAGCACTAGGAGGGCCTGACGCATGGTGTCAGGAAGACGTTCGTGCTGGAGTGTGTCTTGATACACCTCCAGGAGTTTATCTACCACCACATCAGCATATTTGTGATTGAATTCAGCCGGGAGGCCAATGCCTCCCTGCGTTTTCACAGGTTTCTGGTGCATAGCACTGCAAGGACCTCATCTTTTGTTATGTTCTTTTCAAGGGTCGCCCTCTCCTCCACACCCAATCTAGCGATGTCTACATCAGCCAGAAAGGCCGCCCCACGGTCGTGCGGTCACCCCCCCAGTTCGCTTACACCCCTTCGAGGTGAGCACAGAACACTTAATTATTGCCAACAAGGAGTTGACTAAATTGCCGTTCCTATCCTGTAACACCAATATCGGCTCCCGAGAATCCTGCTGTCTCACCAGACAAGCGAACATGGCGCCTGCCCTGTCCCCCTCTGCATGCAACCTCTGTCAGAATGCTGTATAAGTATGTTTTTCCAGCCTGTGCCAGTCACCTATTAGTTCACTACGGGTGCATCACCAGTCCTCAAGTCTCTGTGGCTGAGAGGGAAGCACCAGTTCTATGTCGAGCAGTCGGGATTCTCTACTGGCCAGGTTTCGTACTTGCTGCTGATGTACACCATACATGTTTTTTAGACAGACACCTCTGAGCACTACCTTCATTGCGTCCCACTCTTGTGCCCAGCTGTCCGAGTTGCCCCAATTCTCCCTGAAATAATGAGTGATCTCCTCCTGCTCAGTAGCTGCAAATGGTGTGTCCGTCAGCACCTCAGCGTGCAAGGCCCACAGCGGCACTGCAGGGCGAGCGCCTCTTCTCGCCAGGCACATCAGGAGTGTGGAGTGGTCAGATATATATTGTGCCAGATAGGTAACCTCCCTAACTTATTGAGCCAGCACAGGTGTGACAAGACAGTAGTCCAGCCGGCTATAGGTCCCCATAGCAGGGGTATAGCAGGAGAACAATCTGGAACCCGGGTGCCTCTCCCTCCAGACATATAGTAGTCCAAAGCCCTGCAAAAGTTTTCTCAGCTGCCCAGTCATGTGCGGTTTTGTGTTTCCCCAGGGGGGGTTCACAATCAAGCATCCCATCAAGCGCACAGTTACAATTGCCTGCTAATGTCATTTCCGCAGTCAAATTGGGGGGAATAGCCATCGCGACTCCAGTGAAAAAGCATTTACAGTTGGTGTCAGGAGCATATACATTCAGGAAGCACAACTCCTGTCCATCCAGGACTCCATTCAGGATGACAAAACGGCCCTCTGGATCCAGCACATGTCCCTTATATTGAAAAGGTGCCCCAGGAGCCACCCAGATAATGGCACCCCGTGCATAGCCAGAGTACGATGTTGCATGTAACTGTCCCCTCCACCTTTTGTGCAAGCTTGGGACCCCGTCTCCCTACACATGCATCTCCTGCAAGAAGGCCACAGATACACAATATTGTTTGAGGTATTCATACACCCTGCGTCTTTTCTCCAACTGTGTTAGTCCCCTGATATTTTGCGTCAGGAATTTAAATACCTCCCCGCCATCATTCGCACATCGTACCATTAGCACAAGGTCTGAACAAACCTGTCCATTCCACATACCACAGCATCCATTCACATGAGCAGCCAACCATCCCTTTGAACAGTGTAGAGAATGAAACATCATCTCCCACCAACTACCCTCACTCCATGGGCAATAACTCAAATTCGCTCTGTCTATTACTATGCAGTGCATGAACATGTGGTTCCCACCCCATTCCCATTGTTCTGTATGCTTATCATACCAAGAATACAAGAAACAAACAACTAAATTATTCGCTAGAGATCAGTACTCTACAGCGGTCATGAGGCAACACCCCTGCATATCCGCCCCAGTGCCTAAACCCCTGGTACCTACAGCCCATGCCAACCCACACTACCATATCCAACAGGCTAATGATCGGGCATTCATTATGCTGTCCCCATCTGTTCCCCCCTGCAATAAGAAGGGAAAAGAAATTTGGAAAGGAAGAAAGAACACCCCTCATACAAATAGCAATCAGAAATTTTAATCATTCCAAGCAGCAGACCATTACCTTAGGATGCAAAAGCATCACTGTCCCAGAGCAAAGGCACCCAACATATAGTTCCATTGTAGATACACACAATCGTATGGGTATTGCAGTAGCAAACATTCTCTTCTGGAGCACTTCGATATGCCTGTGCTCACTATGCTCCAAGCAGAACTCAGGCTGGGCCCCCATCCGTGCTGTCCGTGCCAGACTGAGGGCCGCTCCGTCTGCTGTAAAAAGGGTCTTGTAAAGCCCATATGACGTATGTGTCTCTGAGGGTGCCATCTGAATGCACCATGATGCGGGCCAGCAGGCTGGAGGTGTCCGAACATCTGTTCCTCTCAGTTTTTTTTTCTGTATGCAAGCCTACTGTCTCTGTACAGCCAGGGAAAGTTCCCTAGAGTGCATTGATCTCAGGGAGGGGTCTCCAGATAGTGTATCCACCCAGTCACTGGCTTCGTCCGCCATGAAGAAAAAGTGCACCTACCCATCATGGGCCACCTGTAGCGCAGGTTTAGGTCGCACAGTCTCTTTTTAATGGCTAAGAATGTTTTGTACTGATTTTGGACCTTCAGGTGTAGTCCGGAAAGATAAATATTGGACACCCCTCAAAGTTGGGTGAGCCTATAATGCAGACCTGCTGCAAGATCGTGTCACGGTCTCTGAAAGTGAACAGTCAGGCAATAATGGCACATGGCGGCGCACCCGGACATGGTAACTGGACCAAGGGGCGATGCACTAATTCAACTTTGAAGGATTTTGACAACTTGTATGGGTGCATGATTTTGCTGAACCACTCCTCAAGGAAGAGTTCCATGGACTGACCTTCTGCCTTCTCAGGAAAACCCACAAATTCAGATTTATTCCTCCTGGATTCTCCTTCAGCATCTTCAACACAGTTCTCAAGCCACACAGATAACATCTGCAAAGAGGACACCGTTTCTCGGAGAGTAGTCACCTCTCTATGTAGGTCCTCCACTTGCCCTTCCACGGTCACTACACGGTCTGCCACCCCGCGGAGATCAGCTCTGAGCAAATTCACATCAATGGCCACCATGTCTATTTTTGTGGCCAATTCTGCTCAGGATTCCTTGATGGCATCCATCAAATCAGACAGTGACAGGTCCCTATTAGGGTGGTCTGCAGGGTGAGACACAGAGGACTTCGCCTGTTCTCACCCATCTTTTCTGTCATTGGAATTGTGTTGGTATAGTTGACTATTTTGTTGGACTGGTTCGATTTCACCCCTTTATCTCTCACCCTGGCGTTTCTGCCCTCAAAACATCTGCTCCATGCTCCGTTGCCCACTCAGAGCCTCCAAGTTGCTCCAGGCATATCAGTTCTCCATGCAAGTGGGTCATCCATGCCACTTAAGGGTGCATCTGCAAGTGCACACCGCATCCAGCATGCACAGACCAGTCAGTCGCACCTCCCAGGTGGGCTCACTAAATGGGCATCAAGTGTAATATAGCCCTCCCCAATCTGACAACCCACCCGCGCTTTTCCACTGACTCCGTTGTCGGCAGGGGCTCGCTGATATGGGACCTGCACCAGTAGGGCCCCTACTCTAGTGAATGCCGAAGATTAGAAGGCTTCATGTCCAACACCAATGGAGAGTCCATGTATCATAGAGAGCACCATTAGCCTTGAAGACTGTGTGAAGGAGGTTACAAGTCAAAGCCTAATAGGATCAGGGCTCAGAGTTCAGTGCTCTCCCCTCATGTCTGCTAGAGCCACAATCATTGAATTCAAACGTCCGGTGAGGGCCCCCAAGTGTACACGTGGGTCCCAGAGTTCAGCAGTATGATACAGCCCCCAAGCTACAATCCCAGGGCTTCAGTGCGTCCTCTGCATCCACACTCCAGGAGGGATTGGTTTTACTGGCCTTGTTTTCCTCTGTAGAGCCCACGACACTGCAGGTAGATGGTTGCCTTTGTAAATGGGGGAGTAATGAGGCAACAAAGATTTTGAGGGAGGAGGATTGAAAGGAGTCCCCAAATGGTTACAACATGGTGTTTACTACATAACAATCTCAAGGCTCCCCCATGCTGGAATTCTATGAACTCACCATAGCCAATGGGGCAGCAAACACCTCAGGCACAGTCTGCCAATTATGTAGCAAAGGTTTGTATGGCAACTGCTCTGACGAGAGCTTCTTAATGTACAATATTTGTGAGCAATTATTTTAATGTCCCATTGTCTCTCCACAATAAGGGAGCATTGTAATTAAGAGCTAGAACTCACTCACCATCCATGTGTCATAGGGCTGAGCAGGGCAGTCAAGTGTAGTGCGGTCCCCGCTCTGCTCTCGGAGATCACCGCCAGCCGCCGCACATGCAGGCCTGCCCGCACTGCCCCATGTGTAGCTCTTGTTAGGGCAAGGCCTCCATTCCCTTTCCAGTGGCAGTGGTGGGCACCAAATGGCGAATGCAGGCTCTTCAGTCTCCGGGCCCCAACTTGCTCTCTTAGCCTGGCAGTACGAATGTGCACGGCTCCTGCAGCTCAGTTCAGCACGCTGCAGATTCCTATCACTTCTTTTGAATGTAGAGGATGTATAGTGTAATGTTCATAGATCTCTTCAGTCCTAGACTTGTCCACTTTTTTTATTTGTCCACTTGAAAATCAGATACATGTTTTAAAGTAGAATACTGATGGTACATATGGTCTAATTTACAATCATTTGGCTTAGGGCAGTGCCGCAAGTCTTTTTGCTGAGCTACCCTATGCCAAATCTAAAGGGAAGGTATGCATACATATTCATGAGATACTGTGCATTCCTGTCCTTTCAGCCAGTGCCAGCGCACAATATGGTGCCTAGCACCAACACAAGGCACCCTTGCACCATGGTGCAAGGGTGTATGCGTTGTTGGCAGGATTGTTTTTGTGCAAGACGGGACACCGTTCTGCACAAAAACAATCAATGGAGGCCTTACACATAGAAACATAGCAAGAAGAAAAAAAAGAGGAGAAATAAGCATATTTCTCCTTGTTACACCTGCCCTGGGGAGGCATACAGTTTTGACGCATTCCCAGGTTTACAGATCCTTGCAAGTCTGGGAATGCATCAAAACCCATGGGTGTTGCGTGGGAACACCCACTGCAACACTCATGGAATGCTTCCCTGACGCAGTGTAAGGCAACGCAGTGACTTGCCTTACACCATATCTACGAAGCCATGAATAGCCATGCAAAGTGGCTTTGCGTGGCCTCATAGAAATGGGTCTGCACTCTGCGTCGTCGGAGTGTCATAAAAAATGATGCATCGGCGACTCAAGGGGCTTTGAAATAAGCCCCATAGTTTGCTGGGCAAGTGATTGGCTAACCTAAAAGGTTTAGGCCCTCATTCATGAGAATTTGGCACAGGGCACCTAAGCAAGTCACCTTTCTCCGCTGCCCTACACTGAAGAGAAAGTGCAGGAATGCACCATATTTATGCAATTCGGTGCATTCCTGTACTTTCCCTCTGTGCTTGTGCCATTTCAGCAGCCTAGTGCCAATGCATGTGTTGTCGGCAGGAATGTTTTTGTGCAGGAAGGGGCACCCTCCGGCACAAAAACAATCCTAAGAGGCGTTTTCCTCTTTCCATGTGTGCCGTAGAAAACAGCACACATAAAAAGAGAAAAAACCAAGGAGAAATAAAGATATTTCTCATTGTTACGCTTCACCTCGGGGGCTTAAGGATTTGGAGGCTCCCCAGGTTTCCATGATCATTGGTGATATGAAAACTCAACTGAATGGTGTGAAGTTCTTCTCCAGATTCGACTCAAATAATGGATGTCACCAATTGGAGCATGAAGAAAAATTCAGGTACAGTACAACTTTTTCTAGGCATATTGGCCTGTTTCTCTATAAGTAATTGAGGTTTGGTGTATCTACTGCTACAGAACTCTTCCAAGACGTCATTCAACATATCATACAGCCGGTAGTAAATGCATTTAACTTTAGTGATGATATATTTGTTTTTGGAGCCACACAGAAAGGACATGTCATTTGCTGACAAATTCAGGATTAACTCTGAATGCAGACATATTTGAATTTCACAAAACAATCTTGAAATTCTTCGGCCATTTCTTTTCTGATGTGGGTATGAAACCTGATCCAGCAAAACTGCAAGCATTGACTGCTGCAAATCCCCCACAAGACATTTCTATGTTACGTTCCTTACTTGGACTTGCCAGTTACTGTTCGAGATACATATGAGACTTTGGTACGGTCAGTGCACTGTTATGAGAACTAACGGAAGAGTATGTATCTTTTCATTGGTCACATGAGTATGAGAAGAGCTTCCAACACATCAAGCAAGCCATTGATAGTGCCCCTGAAATGGCCTACTTTGATCCCAAACTGCATACAAAGGTTGAAGTTGACGCTAGCCCTGTCTGGTTGGGCTCAATCCTTGCACAGCACAGCGGACAGCCAAATGCCCGGAGACATATTGTGTCATACGCCAGTGAGAGCCTGTCATAAACAGAACGTGCTTACTCAAAACCTGAGAAAGTTTAGCAGTGGTCTGGGCTTTTGAATGTTTCCATGTTTTCTTGTACGGAAACTCCATAAACTGGCTGGTGCAACATCTCGTACGAGACACAAGCCTTGTCAGCTATACTCGCAAAAATTGCAATAATTCACACAATTTGCTCCAATTCGTCCATTTGTATTCCATTTTATTCCAATATTCAACATGGTTAACACGTTTTGCGCAGAGGCTAAATGTGGTAACCATGTTGAATATTGGAATAAAATGGAATACAAATGGACGAATTGGAGCAAATAGTTTGAATTATCGCAATTTTTGCGAGTTGTTGCACCAGACAGTTTATGGAGTTTTTCAACCGTGCTGAAGGGAGCACGGTAACAAGTCAGCACGCCAACATTTTACAATTGTGTCAAAATAACTGATGAATGTGAACTACAGAACGGAGTGCAATTTATCAATAATCATGATAGCATTCTTGTACGGAAAGCCTTTCACTGTAGTGACTGACCATCAAGCTCTGTTAATGATATTTGGCTATCCCAATGCCAAAATGCCTCCTCAAATTGAACGTTGGGGTTTGAGGTTACAGGAATACAACTATATCATTCTTCATTGTCCAGGGAAAGATCAGAATCCGGCTGATTATTTTTCAAGAGTGCAAAAACAACAATTGATGGACAGAATGCAGAACAATGTCATACATTCACCCCAGTACAGAGATTTGGGCCTTAATCCATCGTTTTTTTGCTCACCATGCCATTCCAGTTTGGACCCAGCCATATGCAAATCAGTCTTGACCCTGCGCCCAATGGGAACAGTCCAGCCCGAACTGCCAGGCCATGTCCTCCCTGGACTGGAAACAAGCATCCTAGGACCGGTTTCGGGCTTTCAGCCCTCATCAGCCAGGATAGCTTGACTCCAGTGGCATGGAGAGCACGGGACCCACGCCTGGGCATACCCGCCCCACTCGGGTGACAAATGCAAAAACAACAATTGATGAACAGAATGCAGAACAATGTCATACATTCACCCCAGTACAGAGATCTGGGCCTTAATCCATCGTTTTTGCTCACCATGCCATTCCAGTTTGGACCCAGCCATATGCAAATCAGTCTTGACCCTGCGCCCAATGGGAACAGTCCAGCCCGAACTGATAGCTGATAGCCTGAAACCGGTCCTAGGATGCTTGATTCCGGTCCAGGGAAGACATGGCTTGGCAGTTCGGTCTGGACTGTTCCCATGAGGCACAGGGTCAAGACTGATTTGCATATGGCTATGTCTGAACTGGGGTGGCGTGGTGAAGCAAAATAACGATGTATTAAACCCAGATCTGTGACTGGGGGTGAATGTTTGCCAATGTGCAGCATTCCGTCCATCATCTTGTGTGTTTTTTATTTTTCAAGAGTGCCATTACAATGCCCTAGTACCGCATCTAAGACAGCGGACGCCTACACCAATTTTATTGTGGAATCGAGCACACCAGCTGCTGTGTCTTTAGAACAAATTGTCACTGCAACGAGCCAAGATAGTGACATGTTAAGATTAAAAGACATTATTGCTTATCAATCGTGGAACCAGCACTCCAGACCTGTCTCTAATGACACTGAGTATTTGAAGTTCAAAAATGTAAGAGATGGACTTTCAGTGACTCAAGAAAGCCTCATTCTGCTGGGTACACAAATTGTTATTCCTTAGAGTCTACGGCAATAAGTGATCAATGTTGCCCATTTGGAACATAGAGGAATAGTTGCCACCAAGAGAGCTCTCCGTGACCAAGTCTGGTACCTGCATCTTGACAAAAGGGTAAAAAAAGAATGAAAGACTTGTCATAGGTGCAACTGACTTTCAACTCAAGTCATTCACCATGCTTTGAACATGTCAGAACTGCCACAACATGGTTGGGAGAAAATTGTTATTGATTTCTTTGGTCGTCTTGAGAATTGACATAATTTTCTAGTCATTGTTGATGAATATTCCTGTTTTCCATTGGTGGAAGACCTTTCATCCACTACACATGAAAAGGTAATTAAAAACTATATGGCATATTTGCGACATGGGGTGTACCCGCAGTATTAAAGTCTGACAACAGCCCACCTTTCAATAATTGAGAATGTAAATACTTTCTAAATCAACTCAATATAAAGCATTAAAAAAGCGTTGCTGTTTGACCCCAGGCCAGTGGCCTGGAAGTTCGATTCATGAGTACTCTAAAGAAAGCTGTTCAGCATGCTGCATTGGAGAAGCCCAACCTCAAAGCAGTTTTAAACACTACTCTACAAGCTTATCGTTTGACCCCTCACTCAACAACAGGGAAAGCCCTGCAACTCTCATGTTTGGAAGAGCAATGATGACCAAGGTGCCCCAATGGACCAACCTCAGATCTAAGAAGGAGGAAGACATTCACATTATGGACTTTGGTCACAAGCAGAAGATAAAAATATATGCTGACCGACAACATCATGCAAAGGACATCACTTTTACAAGAGGAGATCGAGTGCTAGTTAGACAATACAGGAAGAGGAAATCTGATGCTCCGTTTGAGGTGGAACCCTTTACTGTCACTAACACCAAAGGACATATGATAACTAACCAGCATCCTAGAAAGTCCCTTACGAGAGATTCCTCTCATTTTTGACATGTGGCCCATCACTCACCAAACATCAATGTCAATGTAGAGACTGGGTCTAGGTAGACTGTTGATGACTGTGTGAATGCTGATAATTCCACCTCACCTGTGCAGATCACTGACACTTCGACTGCCAGTTCCTGGTTTCCAGTGACTCGATCAGGATGTGTGATTCGGGAACCACAATGTTTAATTTAAGAATTGTAATTGCTTGTGTATCTATGTATTTATTCATGTATTTATTTGTATACTTATTTATTTATCTATTTTTGAAAGTTGTGACTTTTTATTCAACAAAGCGGAGATGTAGTGTCTTGTAATAAAAAAATGCTGGAACTCTTTTTGTTCCCACTCAGTGTCTCGCCTGTGTTTATGTTAGCGGTCCCCGGGAATCCCCCAGTCTTCCGGGAACAGCGGTGGGTACACGGTGTCTTCGATCCTTTCTGGCTGCACGTGACGGGGAGACGCGAGCGGCGCTCTGCCTCTCCCAACGAGGCTGAGATGTGCTGACGCCTGTTGCTAGTTCACTCGCCGGTGCACCGCTTCCTGGGTACATGGGGAAACTGTTCGCACACCGGACCGGGCGGCGGTCCATATTACCTACGCAGCGGCAGTGGGGCGACGGGCCCACGGGGCTGCGGTGCAGAGTCTATGGGACGCCGCTCTGTGTGCCGCTGCTGCCTGTGCCATCGCTGAGGAGACTCTAAGCCCCACAAGTCATCTGTCTCCCAGGAGGGAGGAGCCAACATCGCGCTAAAAAGCGCTGAAGTCACCCCGCGGCGTGGGACGCTGCTCTGTGTGCCGCTGCTGCCTGTGCCAACGCTGAGGGGACTCTAAGCCCCACAAGTCATCTGTCTCCCAGGAGCGAGGAGCCAACATCGCGCTCAAAAGCGCTGAAGTCACCCCGCGGCGCCAAGGGCGGGCCCGTCCTGCGCCCGTCATCGCCAGGAAGAGGCAGGGCAGGGCCACCCACCTTGGCTTCCGGTCCTCGCGTTCCAATTCCAGCTGAGACCTTTTGGGACCTTGAACATTGTTATATCTAAAAAAAAACTGTGAGTTATAAATACAATATAAGATTCGTCGCGTTCCTGACTGTTATCTCATCCTAGTCTTAAGATTTGCCACTGGGCTTCCCCCCTTAGAGTTGTTGAGTTAGCGTCTTTTGATTAGGAGTTTTAATCAATGTTATAACCAATGCTATTCAGATTGTTTGACTGGTATCACTAGTCTGTTCTTTGGTCCGTATATTACAGCGCTGTCACCCACTGTTCTACTTCAATGGGGAAAAGGAAGTCCACTGATAAAGAGGGGGGTGAGAAGAGTGAAGGGCCTCGTAGGAAAGTTAGTAAAACCAAGACGACCCGTAAATTTAGTGCTACCAGTTGTGTTCTCAACCGTATTGATGACCTTCTGGAAGAATGCCACGACATCTTAGATCCGGCATTGATTCCAGCTGCTTCAGACATTCAGCATTCCCCCAGCGCACTTAATCCTCTCCCTAGCCTAACCTCTATCCCAAATAAAAGAATTCTGTCCATATTTTCTAAGCGCACTACGCGTAGGGCAATGACTATGATTTCGGCCCCAGACAATTGCTCCCGTCTTGAATCTGTGAAAGCTATTAGTAATGTAGGGTTAGCCCCCTCGTCCATTGAAGTGGCAGATAAAAGCCTAAGTGAAGGCACTATAGATGTAGCCGAGATAGCCAACAGTAACATCAGTAATATCATTTTTAATGTTCCCATAATAAATCGCTATTCTCCACTACATGGTTTATCTGAAAGCACTACAGGAAGGCAGGAAGAAGAAGGTTGGATACCCTCACCTGTAACTCAGGTTGTAGTACATCACGTCCCTGAGACGGAGGCCCATGAAAGGAGGGGGGAGGGATCCCAAGCTGAGTATCTGTTAGTAGGGTTGGATACTTATAGGGTAATCTCCGATCTCAGGGACGAAGTTACCCTACTTAAATCGTTAATCGTAGCACTTACCAAACAGGTCAAGACACTGATGGATAATGAACGACCTGGAGCGGACACTTACATTGAGCCACCGAGCCCGCAATTGAGACAGGACAAAATGCCAGGGACCAGTGTTGCCCCTAAGTCTTCAAATATCTCAGCGCCTCTTGTGCCTTTTATGTCCATACAAACGTGGGATTCAAGACAAGCAAACACAAAGGCCCGGAACCCAGCGGGAACAATCGATGCAAAGTCAGTTGAGTTAGAGAGTCCTCATAGTCCAAGGTATGATCAAGACCGATCCCCCTCTAAGAGCATTTTTATGATCAATGTACCAAAAGTTTCACCATCTTTATCAAAATACGAAGACAAAAACTCTTTGGTTAATAAAACAATCCATTGGATTTGGAAAATAAGAGGGTGTAGGTCTGTTATAAGGGAAGACATCATTTGGGCAAGATGACTAAGCCATAATACCTTACCGACTGATTCGACTGAATTACATCTGAAAGACGAGACCTTGGTACATAATCTTATAGCGCTGGAAGCAAGATCATACTCACCCATTTCCACCAACATACAGATGAAGTACAACCCCCCTGCCATGTTCCAGTTTCAAGCATACAGAAGGCACGATTCCCGGTTGAGTATGGATGGACTCACCATTGGCCCTCAATGATTGACAGGTGGGGCAGGATATTGAAACCCCCTCAATTTCATGTCATTCAGCCAAGGTATTGACACCCTCCATCGAGTCTAATAAGCCTGGGGTTCTACATAGTGTCTTGCCATCTAAGACCCAGCTCTCCACTAGGGAGATGTCAGATTCTGCACCGGCTAAGACCGGTATAATATCACTGTTAAGCTTAGATCAGAGAGTATGCTCTACTCTACCTCAGGTGTGCAACGTAATGGAGGATTCTCAATCTGCCCGCAACGGTCCAGTAGAATCAACATTTAAACTCCGTATACTGACATGGAATGTGGCAGGTTTAAGAGCTAAGATGGAACTCCCCCACTGGATTCGGTATATAGAGCATTTTGATATCTGAATCCTACAAGAAACGGTTTTTATCCCCGGTTATGTTACGGTAAGCTGTCCAGCGATGAAAAGTAGACCAGGGCGGCCGGCAGGGGGTTAATGATCTGTATTAAGATCGATCTGCAATGCGCCGTCAGGGAGATCAAGACTAACAGCCCGGATATTCTTGCGATCAATCTGAGGGGCAGGAACGGCAAGGTGTTGGACATTTATAATGTCCACGCCTTGGTGTCAAAGCGGGTTCCAGATCGTTAACCATACAAGCTTTGGAAGATTGCCTCGAGGAAAGAGAGTCCCTATCTCCATTACTAATAGCAGGAGATTTCAACACTAAGTACGAACTGCTGGGCATAGAAGATCTAACAGACAGCAATAAATTAGATGAGTTGTGGCACGTTCCTTCGCTTGATCTGCAACCTATCAAAAAATGGACTCAAACTGCTTTACAGCTTCAAGCCCTTACTCTCGAGTACGGTCTTAGGGCTAATGGCCGCACTTTATCCGATAAGAAGGGGGCTAACACATTCAACAGAACTGATAATGTGAGCCGGATTGATTATGTGCTACTAGATCTGAGTCTATGGCCTGACGTGCTGGATATGATAGTTGGAGAAACCACAGACAGTGACCACAACCCCCTTGATCTGACTATGAACAGCATTTGGACCAAGAACTCCAACAGCACTGACGCAAAGCTCGTGACTAAGGAGATATGCTCCATGAACTCTTAAGTGGGCGCGTGTAGCTATTGATGACCGCAAGCTGGAAGCTATAAATCAAGCACTTCTGAACAGTACCAACAAACTTACAGGCACATGCATCAAAGCTTTTTGCGATCGCAAACGGTGCGAATCGCAAAAATCGGCCTTTGCGATCGCAAAATTAGCTTTTGCGATGCATGAAACAACTTGCCACTCGCAATTTAAAAAATCGCAATTATTTGCGATTTCTTAAATGACGAGTATATTAAGGAATCGCAAATTGCGATTCCTTAAATGCAATGCAAGATGCCTTTTAAAATAGCGATTTCGCTATTTGGGCCCGCTATTTACACGCGAAATCATACCAGATGGTAAATAGCGGAAACCTTTAAAAATGCACTAAAGTGCATTTTTCAAAGTTAGTAGGTTACACACACACATGCCCTTGGGACATGTGTGTGCGCAACATTTGTGCACAGATCAATTTCAGGGTGCAACAGGGTGTCCTTTGACACCCTTGCACTCTTGAAGTGCATGCGCAATTTGCGAGTACCTATTGGTACTCGCAAATTGCGCATGTACTTTCCCATTCATTCCTATGGGCCTGTAGGCCCACAGGAATGAATGGGAAGCCATTCCTTATTTGCGACTCGCAATTTGCGAGTCGCAAATAAGGAATGTGTACGAATCGCTATTTTTGTAGCGATTCCTACATGCATAGGCTTTTGCGAGTCCTTAATTGCGATTCCTTAATAATCGCAATTAAGGACTCGCAAAATCCTACCTTGATGCATGTGCCTGTTAGTGACTTCCTATTGAAGCGGGACGAGCTTTCAGCAATAACGACCATTCACACGTCCTTGTTTACTGAGTTAGCTTCTTTCTTCACCCTCCCAATGTCTCGTCGCAAGAAGCCATCAGACAACTCTCATTTCTGCTGGTTCACCCCGAAGTGTAAGAAGCTGCGGCTTGAGTTGGCAGCCGCGATAAGAGTAAACCAAGTAGAAGAAATACGACTGGCCAGGAAACATTACAAATTAGCGCTGGCTGAAGCAAACAAGCATTTGCAATGCAATAGGTCTCGGATTTGTAAGAGTTAGAGCTATTGGCGTTGTAAATGACAATGTCTTTTACCCATGTGTTTTGGTTTTGAGTGGATGTATGTGGTGTGGAGTGGAAATATGTGGGTTGGATTGGAATTGTTAGTTGTGGAATTGTGTGTGGTGGAATTGTGTGTTATGGAGTGGATCTGTGTAGTAGAATTATGTAGCATGGTTTGCAGTGAAATTATGTGGATAGTAGTTATGTGGTATTGAATGTATTGGAATCATGTGAAGTGGGATTGTGTGTCATGGAGTGTAATTATGTGGAATGGTATTTTGTGGAGTGGTATGTAGTGAAGTTTAATTATGTGGTATGCTGTTGAATTTTGTGGCATGATGTGAAATTCTGTGGTGTGTATTGGATGTATGTGTGTTGTATAATTATGTTGAATTATGTGGTTTGTTGTCGAATGATGTGGTGTGGAATGGAAATGTTTAGAGTTGAATTGTGTGGTGCGTAAGTGTGTGGGGTTGAGTGAAAATATGCTGATTGGAATTATTTGGCAAGATATGGAGTGTATTTGTGTGGATTGTGTTACCAAGTTTAAAAAGGATGAAACAATTACAAAGAAAGGAGGCCTTTCATTGCGCACAAATTCACAAAATTAGCTAGATGTCAAGGTTGAAAGACACGCTAAACACTGGTGAAAAGAAACACTTCACTTTCACTATAAAGTTAATTTAGTAACTGTGTCTGGAGATTTGCATACGGATGGCTGAAATGAAACAACCCAGAAATGAGTTAAAGAAATAAGCTATGAAAAGGCTTCAGTGCCATGAAGAGATGTTGAATAAATGCTCCCTTTATTATAAGAGGCATGATCTGCATTTTGTTTGTGCGTGCGCCATGAAATACCACAGCTTAAACGTTTAAAAAAATGGAAAACGATGTAAAATATATCATTTAGCAGCAGGTAGAGGGCAGAGTGAAAGCAGAAACAAAAAAAATGTTTGACCAATCTTCAGTATAGTGTATGTACTTTTAGAATGTTGTTCTATGCATATGCGAAGTCTAGAATTCTGAAACAGATCAATAAATTTGCCAATTTATAAATGCACTGACCTTGCAGCGGACTGGGCCTTATCATGAGTAGCTGCGCTGACTCGGCGCAGAGCTGACAACCTGTTGGTTGAGTTTGAGGTGTTTAAAGTTCATGCATGTAATTCAGAATTTCCTCAGAGTTACTGCATGAACTTTAGACAGAACCAGGCGGAAACACAGCGAGGCAATCTCTGCTCACTATTTTCGACTTGTACTGCCTGCATTTCATGCACAGACTAAGAGAATTTTCGAGTTATGTGTATGAATTTAAAACACTGCGCACGCACCGAGCCAGTGCAGTTCTGCTATAAGCTTCTCTAGCAACTGTACTGTAAAGCCAAGGCTATGTTAACGTAAAGGGTGTAAATGGATGAATAAAAATATGAAAAAAGGATCTTAAAATGCAAGATGGAATGTATAGATGGTGAGCATGCAGCACCCCCACCTCCAGCGCCTTGGGGGCCAGCGTAGGCTCAGCGCCACCACCTCCAGCGCCTTGGGGGCCAGGGTAGGCGCAGCACCACCACCCCCAGCGCCTTGGGGGCCAGGGTAGGCTCAGCACCCACACCCCCTTGAGTGCCAGGGTAGGCGCAGCACCCCCACCTCCAGCGCCTTGGGGGCCAGGGTAGGCTCAGCACCCACACTCCCTTGAGTGCCAGGGTAGGCGCAGCACCCCCACCTCCAGCACCTTGGGGGCCAGGTAGGCGCAGCACCCCCACTTCCAGCGCCTTGGGTGCCAGGGTAGGCGCAGCACCCCCGCCTGCAGCACCTTGGGGGCCAGGGTAGGTGCAGAACCCTGGGGAGAGGATGTGGTCCGTCGGCTAGACTGCCGACTTTGGTGCTGGAAACCAGGGTTCGAGCCTCGGGGTCGCGTCCACATCCTGTGATTCTGGGCAAATCACTTAATCTCCCCGTGCCTGAATGTGTAATGTAAATACGGTGCTCATGTAAAGCGCTCCAATATCTTCGGGTCGAGTTCGCGCTATATAAATATGCCAAAAAAAAAAAGTTGCAGCACGTTGGGTGCCAGGGAGGTGCAGCACCCCCGCCTCCTGCGCCTTGGGTGCCAGGAGTAGGCGCTGCAGAGCAGTGATGGATGGATTGGGGCGTGCTGGGGGAGGGCCGGTGTCCCTGGGCAGGGAGAGGCTGGGGTCGGGAACAGTGATGGGGGAGGCTGGGTGAGGATGTGGGGCAGGCTGGGGATGGGCCAGGGGAGGGCTGCTGTCCCTGGGGAGGGAGAGGCTGTGGTGGGGAGCAGTGACGGGGGAGGCTGGTTGAGGTTGTGGGGTGACTGGGGATGGGCTAGGGGAGGGCTGCTGTCCCTGTGGAGGAAGAGGCTGCAGGAGGAGGAAGAGGCTGCAGGAGGAGGCTGGCTGAGGATGTGGGAGGAGAGCGCATTCCTCGCCTAGACCAGGGAAGAGCCGGGGTCCTGCCGAGGCCGACAGACTCACAACGCAGCAGGCTGGCACACACACACCATACCTTTCACACACGCTGACTCATGCTTACACACACACTGACACTCACACACAGGCTGACACTCTCCCACACACAACATGCTGACACACGCACACCATAACTTGCGCACACACTGACTCATGCTTACACGCACGCTGACACACACAACTTACGGACACACACACAACTTGCACACAGGCGACACTCACACCCACCACTTAATCACACGCTGATACTCATGCACACACCCATACTTACACAAGCTAAATTATGCTTGCACATACACACACACCGACGCGCTCATGCATGCACCCACAACTTCACACACACTGACTCATGCTTACACGTACGCTGACACACCCACATTTTGCCCACACACGGACTCATGGAGGGCACTCGAACTACTTACTGCTTTACGTGCTAACACTTTGAAATAATGAAAGCAGCGATCAATAAAACAGCAGCACTGTCCATAGGTGGAAGCACAAGGAGAGCTCGATAGCCGATTATAAATCAGCGCCAGCATTGCTGAACAATTAAACATGAAATAAAATACAATTGTATGTGTTAAGTAAGAGCAGCAGCCAGGACGAGTTTGTGCTCTGCTCACAAGAGGCGCCTGGTTCTCTGTGAAGGCAGCAAGTGTGATAATAAGTACACAAGGTAAATAAATAGGTTAGCACAGGCGGGCTTGAATAGGGAAGCTCTTGTACACCCATCCACTCTTCAACCCATCCTACCACTCATCCATTCACCCTTTCACTACTCATCCATCTACAATTCTTCCCTTTCACCCATTTATCCTTACATCCATCCTGTCACTCATTAAACCATGCACCTATCCATCCAACCTTTCACTCACCCATCAACTATTTTACTCACACATCCATCTATTTACCCTTTCACTCATCCAGCCATCATTTCACTCACTCATCCATACCCCTTTCACTCACCCATACATACCCCTTTACTCATCTGTCCATCCATTCACCCTTTCACTCACCCATCTGTCTACCCATCATCCAGCCATACATCCATCTACACTCCCTTTCACTCTTCCATTCTTACATTCATAATTTCACACATCCAACCATTCACCCTTTCACTCTTCCATCCACTCTTCTTCCCTTTCACTCACACCATCCATTCTTACACCCCCTCACATTAATTATGAGCTTTTGTCTGCCGAGGCCCATCGAGGACGCCATCCATGCTGTAGCTGATAAAGAGCGGGCGTTGACACTCCTGAACTGAGGGCCAAGGAGGGAGAACCGCACAGATGGGGAGGCAACATGCAGGAGGAAGGATAGAAGCACGCACCCAGGGCAAGGAGTACACAAAGGAGACTGCTGGAATTACGAAAATACATGTCCTCTAGATGAGTGCTTAAACATTTTTTGAAAGCCCCTCTAAAAAGTCAACGTTCAATAATCGCCTAAGTGAATAGAACTCACAAACCGAAGATTTTCAAGTTTTCGTTTCATATAAAAAATACATATACTGCTAGCCATCGGCCACTCACTCGGTTTTCCAGTCAGAAGTGCTCCAGCCTCTTCTGTGGCACACAGGGCCACTCTGCCGTCGCTCAGCACCACCGCCACATGGCGCAAGCTGCAGCTCACCTGACGAATACCACTGAACTCCAGGGGACACCGGCTGGGCTGGCATTTCCCATCCGAATAGAACCACAGACATGAGGGCAGATTGGGAAGAGCGCCCCTGCCAGCGCACCACTCCCGAAGGTCTCTTCTTACCCATGCCGAGGACCACAATACCAAGTGCGCCGAACGCCTGCCGATTTATATACACTGTTGCGTGACAGTTCAGTTTCGCTTCCGAAGACGGCAATGACGACAAATGCCTCGAGGCAAACCCCATCTCCGCATACCTAGGAACAGCAGCAGAAAGGAAACCGAAACCAGAGCCCCGAGATTGAAAATGAAAACTGGAGCCAGAGGATCGTAAAAAGCCCACAGAGGAGCGGGGGGAAAGGGAGCGCGGCAGCGAGGCGAACGCGCGCTGCTGTGCATGCTAGCCACCGATGGGAATGGGCGGAGCAAAGGCGGGACATGCGCCCGCCTTTGCCCAATTGCGTGCATTACTTAAAAAAAAAAAACACGCGAAAGCCAATGGCAGCCGGCGAAAGCAAAACCACACGCACGAGCGTGTGTTCTGCTTTCAAAAGCCCATACAAGAGGTCTCGGGCTGCGCGAGCAGTGCTGCGCACTGCAACGCTAGGCCCGAGACCTAAAAAGGAGTGGACCGAGAACCGCTGGCTCCAAATTTGCGATGCATGCCAAAGGAAAGACTCCCAGCTGTTCTGGTTGCTAGTTACGAGGGGTGATGCTGAGAAATCCAAACCACCGACAAGTAACATCTCCGAAGCTGCCTGGTACGAACATTTCTCAGAAATCTACACAGGATCGGAAGTGTTAGACTCGGAAGGCCCCCTCATGGATTATAGAAGCAACCAACTAAGTACCAACCTTTTTTCCTCAGCAGAGATAACGCATAGTATTAGCACCATAGTCAAAAACAAAGTGTCTGGCCCTGACGGAATACCTGGAGATGTTTTCCTGAGCAACATCCCGAACTGGACTAACTATATTCTGAGTTTAGCAAATGGAATTGCTGAAGGGGCTCTGATACCTCCGTCATGTAAGGGGGTCGAAGTCATTCCAGGGGGATCGTTCGCTACCCTCCAACTATAGGCCAATCAGCCTAATTGATGCCGTACAGAAGGTTTTCTCCCATGCCCTACTTAACAAAATCACAGACTGGATGGAGGAAAAAAACATACTATCCCCCTTCCAAGTGGGGTTCAGGAAGAAAGTGAGCACTGTTGATCAAGTTTTCCGTTTCACCTTGCTGGCCTGGAAGACAGTGCTATTAGAACAGGGTAGTCTGTACACTGCCTTTATTGATTTAAAGTCAGCTTTCTATCTTATACCTAGGCCTAAACTATGGCAGGTTTTACGTGACCTGGGGCTCCCACATGACATTTTGGCTTTTCTCATTCGGTTACACAAGGGAAATTATGCAAGGGTGCGATGGGGGGACCAAGGGCAGCTGTCAGATCTAATTAAAGTTGCTAGAGGGGTATGGCTGGGCTGTGTCCTGGCGCCCACCCTCTCTTCGCTGTTTATAAATGGAGTGGTGAAGTACCTAGCAGAGGTTCACTCTGATGCCCCCAAAATGGGGGGAGTGAAAATTACAACTTTACTGTTCGCGGATGACACCCTGCTGGTCTCAAAAACCCCCAGTGGCCTACAGCTGCTACTTGAGCGTTTTATGTCCTTCTGTAGATCTAGAGGATTAGAGATCAACACCTCAAAAACCAAGCTCATGTTGCTAAATCCACACAAATCATTGAAGGGCAAACTAGTGTTGGGGGGACCCCTCTGGAGAGAGTGGACACTTTTGATTACCTGGGCGTAACGCTTGCGGAGAAAATGTCCTGGAAACACCATATCTTGAAACGATCCCTCCAGCAGAGGAAAACCACAGGGGCATTACTAAAGGAACACAGGGCTTCGCAAACTAGGCCAATAGCAGCATTGCTCCAAATCTACGATCAGAAAGTGGTAAGCTCCGCTCTTTACAGAGCTGAACTTTGGGGGTTCGACAACCTAGAGGGCCTTCTCCTCACAGAAAATAAATTTCTGAGGTCCATCTGCTCTCTCCCACAGAGTACTCCACTCCTCCCCCTAAGGCTCGACATGGGCAGATCCTCAATAGTGGACAAAGCTAGATTACGCCCCCTTCTCTTCTGGTTACGTCTGAAAAAAACACCTGAGCTTATCCACTATGTGGCTGCCCTTGAAGAAGTCTGTAGCCTAGACCGTTTTAAAAAAATTGGGTGGTTTAGTAACATCCAGACATCCCTCTCTGCAGTTGGCCTGGGGAATCTGTGGGCTGAGTCTGACATTAGTCTGTTACCTAGTAGAGACTGTGTCAAGACCTGTTACTGGAATTGGGTAGAACAGAGAAATATGTCATTAGCAGGTGGCCGCCTCACAACAGAATTTCTAGAATTCAAGCTATTTAGTATGTATGAGCAGTATATGGAGGTTATCACCATCCTGAATGATAGGAAGTTATACATACAGTTCAGATTTGGTACTCTCCCTCTGCATTCATTTACAGCTGTCTGGCAGCGGGGATCCGATGCCGCATCACGCTGCTGTCCCCACTGTTTAGGGGCTCATGAGACGATTAACCACGTTTTATTTGCATGCCCAATGTATAAATTCCCGAGGCTTAAGTGGTTAGCCCCCGTTTGCAGGCAGATGCATACTCGATGTCATCAAGAGGCGCTACCTATTCTAAAAACAGACTCCAGGCCATTACTAGCTTGTGCAGTGACCAAATTTCTGGGGAAAATGTGGCTTATCAGGAGACTTAGATTAAAGAATGGCTAACCACCTACTGTAGTTCTTCAATTATACCTGGCCCCATTAGTTTATAGCTACAGTTAGAGCATGACATATAAATAGCACCAGTACCAGCTAATACGTTATCATGATTGTGCAGTTGAACTGTATGTGTATAAATTTTTACGGGCTCTAAGTACTATGGAAACGATGCAGACTTCCTTATTTATGCATTTATGCCCTACCTATCTGAGCATTCGTTTCTCCTTTATTGGGGTTAAACACTGTAAGCTGCGTCTGTACTGGTTATATAACAAGTATGCATAATGGTACCCTTGCACTATATGCACTAGGACATTTTTCCTTTTCTATGTTTGAGAGTATTTTTTGGAGTTCACTTTTGCTCAGATTTACCTCTATTTTTACGAAGATTCTTTCCATTACGATATCTGTAAATCTAGCCGTTTTAATTGAAGGAGCTATTCAGCTGAAATGTGGAAGCTGTGCTCAATAGATATTAGCTGCACGTTTTTTAATAATGTTTATTGATAGTACATGCCTTTTATCTTTTTTTTAATGTAAACTTTAGTAGGGCTCCATCAAGTGTGAGCCTCTTATTTGATATGCCTTATCTTTTTTTTCTCTTTTAATCTCATTTTTTTAATCTGTTTTAACTTTCTTATGAAGAGGCTATTTTATTTACTGTCAGCTAACATTGTATATAGAAACATCGTTAGAAATTGTGTGTGTTGGCGAATCCACTACTTTCTATCCTTTGCACTTTGATGGTCATAATTGACCGAATAAAGTTTCTTGACTGACTGACTGACTCTGTGAATGCTGATAATTCCACCTCACCTGTGCAGATCACTGACACTTTGACTGCCAGTTCCTGGTTTCCAGTGACTCGATCAGGATGTGTGATTCGGGCACCACAATGTTTAATTTAAGAATTGTAATTGCTTGTGTATCTATGTATTTATTCATGTATTTATTTGTATACTATATCTATTTTTGAAAGTTGTGACTTTTTATTCAACAAAGCGGAGATGTAGTGTCTTGTAATAAAAAAATGCTGGAACTCTTTTTGTTCCCACTGCACACCATGGTCCTGTGATGTAAGCATTGGAGGGATGAGTTGCAGGCAGGCTTAGAATGTTGACTTCTGACTTACATGCAGAGGAATAAAGATGTGTAAAATGACTCTCGTGTGTGGGATAGTTATTGGCGAGTGTCTAGACTGGCAGGACGCTACAGCGTTGACTTGTGTGGTCATGCCCAGTTTGCTGTTGATTATTTCTTTGAGGTTCCTGGTATGGGTGCCGGGTGTGGGCCCAAGGTTTGCTGGCCACCAGTTGGAGCCCCATAGATGGATGTTCTTGCTGAAGAACACTACTTCTGTCTTGTTGTGTTGAGCTTGGTGTTGGCTTTCATCCAGTTAACGACTTTGGTTATGCAGACCATGAAATTATTTCTATTTTTGGGGGGTTTTTCCAAGAGGGAGAGTATGAGGTGTGTGTTGTCAGCATAGGAGAGGATGTTGATGTGTGTGGATGACGTTGGTCAGAGGCATCAAATCTGTGTTAAAGAGGGTGGGGATGAGCAATGAACCTTCAGGCACTCCTTGGATTTTATGGGTTGCTGAAGGCTAAGGTGACAGGCTGACAGCTTGTGTTCTGCCCATTAAGAAGGAGCAGATCCAGCTGAGTGTATGTACTTGGATGGCCAGCTCGTGCACGCTCTTGTGAGGATGTGGTGTGAAGACTGTTAAATGCTTCAAAGAGGTCCAGGAGATTGAGAGTGGCTGTGCTTTGTCTGTCAAAGATCATACGGATGTCGTCTGTGGAAGTAAGAAGTGTTTCTGTGTTGTGGTTCATAAATTGAATACTTGATACTGTAATTGTGTCTGGTGGGAAGTTAATGGGAAGTAATATGCAGAAGCGAAAGAATTATCTTTGTTTTGTAAGAGTTTAGATTGAAGGATCTGAGTGATACTGGTGAATACAGGGCTCAAGAAATGGTACCAGCAGAGTGTGCAGCTGTCAGGATACTCTGAATGCAGGCCTGAGAAGGTATGCTAAAGCTGTGATGGTATGGATGGGTGCCGGCAGAGTGGTGTGTAGCTTTGGGTGATACCGGTGAATATAAGGCTCATGAAGTGGTACCAACAGAGGGGCATATTTGCAAGGAGTTAACACTGCCGCAGCACCACTTTTTTGACGCTGCAGCATTTTTTTTGCATCATATTTATAAAGTGACGATAGAGCCCTTTAGCGTTACTTTTCCACTGCTAGTGCCTATTTTTTTCACCGCCAGTTCTGCTAGCAACATTTTCCGAAAATGATATGCAAGGTAGGGGTTCCCTCAGAAAAACCCTTGCAAAACTGAGGTTGCCACATGTACAAGGATTTTCTTAAACGCTGCTACTGTTCCAAACATGCAGCTGAGTCCCAATAGTGGCAGTTTTTTACAGCTAAAGAAAAGCTGGTCTTAAAAATGACGCTAGCACACTGGTAGAAAATCAGAACAGGCCCAAAGCAAATTGGCAAGCTCAACTATGCCATGGATCTACTGCTTATTGCAGCTTGGAGCACCAAGGAAACCACCATCACCACCACCAAGTCAGTGCAGGATAAGGGAGCAGACATGCCGCCAGAGAATAATGCTCATTGACTCAGGGAGAAGGAGGTCATTGCCCATTACAGGCTCAGGAGGGAGTCCATTGTCCACCTCCTGCACCAGAATAAACCAAGATTGCAGCCAACATCGCAGCGCTGCACCAACATACCTCCACAGGCCAAGCTACTGGCTGCCCTACACATTCTGGTGTCTGGAATTTTTCAACCCACAGCCAGAGTCAGAGTGGCAGGAGTATTCCAGGCATCCTTCTCCAGGTTACTCCCCACCATCCTGGATGTCATCAGAAGCCTCAGTACCTCTACATCCCCAACACAGTGCAGCAACAACAGGACAAAAAGCAAGGCTTTTATGCCATTGCAGGATTCCCACATGTGTCGGGGGCAATGGACTGCACACATGTGCAAATTGTACCTCCTGCGGCTACATCCCATAGATACCGCAACAGCAAGCACACCTATTTCATGAATGTGCAGGCAATCGTGGACCATCTGGGCCTTTTCATCAAGGTCCATGCCAAGTAACCAGGCAGTGCGCATGACTCATTCATCTTCCGGCATTCTGCCATCACTGGGCGTTTTCAGTATGGGGGCTATGGGAATGGCCTCCTGGTTGGTAAGTACATCTCAAGCACATGACAGACCACAAGGTACTCAATCATTTAGGAAAACATTGACATATCAGTCTTGTGTTGAATGAGACAGTGCATATGTAGTTGGTTTGGGTTTATATACTTGTGCTATACCACATGGCATATGCGCAACACAACCCTACAAGTCACACATGTCATCACTGCCTACACCACTGTGGGCCACAAGTATAAGAGAACTGATGGACTATCACTATTCATGATGCTCTGGTGGAGAAGCAGCCCAAATCACATCAAGGTGGCAATGCACCATCTGTCAGCATGACATTGCACTGCCTCATTGGTATGCGGTAAAGCAAGCCACACCAAAGCGTAGCATTCATTCACTCTACGTTAAGGATGTCTACCATGGGCCTTGCAGTAGCCTGTCCCACTCAACACCAATGATTAACTCACACATTTAAACATAACCTAGGTTCAGGGACCCTGGGACAGTATGCAAATAGTGTGCCTCCCAAGGGGAGGTGAAATGAGGATACAGAATCACATGTCTCTTGGTCATGTTCAATAACTATGTGTCCAGCATTCCGAATGACACATGGTAGGAGGGTATAGCATGGATGATGTTTCATTGGTGCTGGAATGTGTCCCTTAAAGCATTACGTCATGTGAGGACACTAAGCTCACACACATGCACTCTGGTGCAGGGGGTGCTGCTGGTAGAACTAGTCACTATCATGTGATGTTGCGAATGTGGACAAACCGTGGATGTGCTGTATGTCATTTGAAAGACACAATCAATAAAATCACTTTGGATGCAGGTCAGCTCAGCCAGTTCACATCCATACATTTATACACTGATAGCTGCCTCGTACCCACTCACACTTGCAGCTTTTACTTGTCAGGCCAATGTTGTATGCTTACAGCAACCATGGGTGGACCCAGAATTCATTTGAACTTGATTCTTGCAACCATGAATAAGCACTTGCTAGTCATCACACAATTAGTGATTACAAATTATGTTACACTCTTACAGCCTAGCATTGTCCCGCACTCCACAGTCACATTTCACTTTGGCAAGTAGTTAGTATAGTTGCCTCCCAGAAAGGTCTCCCAGAATGGCCAATGGTCTACCTGGTCCTGACTCCTAGAGACACACAATCCACAGGTAGTAAATATTAGTGCATTTATTTACAAGTGCAAATGTTGACGTGGCTCCCAGAAAAGCTTCATTGGACAACAACCCCAAAGGATGTTTAGAGCCAGGGATGTCCATGTGGGGAACATGGCATGGGACATGTTGAGGAGAAGAGTGCTTCAGTCAGGAGGATGACCAAAATGTCATTAGGGAGGCCACATAGACAGTCCAGAAATGGTCAAGGTGAACAGGGCAAAGACAAAATGATGACAGTGAAAGCATATGTTTCCTGGCATGTTGATCAGTACAGGGCTAAGGTGAAACTGGCTATGTGGCACCGATGCATGCTACCGCAAACTTCTACATTGGAAAGAGGTACCATCCCCATCTTCCTCTTCTGATGTGTGCGGTGTCTCCCGTGAGGGTGGTGTTGTAGATGCAGAAGCTGAGGGAGACACACACACATCAGGGGCGGAAAATGTGGATCCTGTGCCTGCAGCAGCATTCATCTTTGCCAACACATGAGGCAGCACAACAGTGAGGAGGATCTGATGGTTTTGCAAAACAGCAGCAACATCATGGTGGTAGGCAGCCATGGCAGCCATGTGGGAGTCCTGCTTCCGCTTCATGGTCTCCAAGATTGTTCTGATTCCCCCCAGCTCTTTGGCCACATCAGCTGGTGCCACTTTGGCAGGGCAGTAGTTAATGCCTCTGCCTCATGACACTAACAATGTCGGCCAGGGACTGCTGGAGGCCATGGAGCAGAGAGTAGGTGCCTCTGATGGCAGCGGTGTTGTCCCTATTGGGACTGAGGCTTCCACGGATTCCCTCTTGGGTGGCCTCCAGGGTCTCCATCCCTGCCTGCTCCTGATCTGCCAACTCCCGCTGGAGTCCTACTTTAGTCCATTGGAAGGTAATCTGTGAGTCCTTGGAGCCAAAGGGTCTGGGCGGTGTGGGAGGTGGTGCCTGTTGGTTGTTAGGTGGGGTATGTGGAAACGCCACAATCCTGCTGACCCTCCCCGTGTGCGGAGATGGTGTCCCAAATTGAGTCTAGGAGTTCTTGCAGGGTGTCATGGTTAATGGTTGGTAGGCTGTCATCATCGCCATCATCGCTGATGTCCGGGACAGGGTGCTGGCTAGGAGGTAAGGGTTCATCCTCTGCAATAAGATGGGTAAATGCTATTGGTGGTGTCTTCAACATGTTGACATGGTTAAAGCAGTTGACAAACAAAGTGCATTACATTACACTTTCAGTTCCTCATTGATGCATAGGACAGCTGTTATACAAGTGTATGGAGTGCCAATAGTACTGTATTTACCTTTCAGATGACTGGATCCCTGCATTGCCATCACTATCACTGAATGCCTACTCTGAGTGGAAGGCCCTGTCACAGTAGTCAGATTCCAATCACTGTCGTTCATGCCATTTCATCATGATGAGAGTTGGTTATCTGCAGGGTGTCACACATCGTTTCATCAGACCCATGAACTTTTATGTGTATAAGCCCCCTCAGGCTGTTCCATATTTGGTTCTGGCATCCGACTGACTGTCACACAGTGATGGGAACCTGATCATACACTGACTGTCATGTGCCCACAACACTTACATTATGCGTGGCCATCTCCAATGGGCTGACATGGTAGACTGTTTTAGAGTGAGATGTGTCAGGCAGTACACCAGATGGTAGTAGTGCTGGGAATGGAGACATGTACCTACCGAGGGGCATGTTCACATAGAAATGGCCCGACACGGCGGTGCAAGCTCTTTAGCTGCAGCACCCTGCATCATCCCACAGACACAGGTAAGCACCCTATTCACAAGGATACAGTGCACCCCATGTGTTTTTCCTTGTGCTGGCACCAATAATAACTGCCAAGCACCAAGACAGTCACCCTTGCATCATGGTGCAAGGGTGCCTGCTTTGGCTCACAGCTGCTCTTTATGGGAAACAGTTGGAACACTACTGTCTTAACCAATCGTGTTCTGACTACGCAAGCTCAACCATGCTTTCCTTAACTACGCATAGGCCTTAACCAAGCATATGCGTGGTTAAGGCAGTGCGCGGTCTAGCTGCTCCCTGCTTCAGGCAGCAGGAACGGAAACAGGAAGACCTAGCCAGGAAGAGAGCTGCGGTGAAGCAAGTGGGGCTGGTGGTTGTTTTCTGGGCTGGGGGTCGGGGTAGTTTTCTGGGCTGGGGGTCAGGGCAGTTTCTGGGCCGGGGGCCGGGGGTAGTTTTCAGGGCTGGGGGCGATCAGGGGTAGTTTTTCTGGGCTGGGTGGTTTGGGGTAGTTTTCTGGGCATTGGGGTTCAGGGGTAGTTTTCAGGGCTGGGGGTTCAGGGGTAGTTTTCTGGGCTGAGGGGGGTCAGAGGTAGTTTTTAGTGCTGGGGGTCGGGGGTAGTTTTCAGGGCTGGGGGAGAGTCAGAGTAGATTTCAGGGATGGGGTCGTTTTTAGGTCGAGCCTAGCGACAGCACGCATGCGCTGCTCGCTCTGCGAGACTGCTGTAGTACAGTATGGGAGAGAAGCCGTGCCCACTCTCCTCCCATATTTTTCATTGGCTTGTGTCATTGTCTTCCGTAAATGCTGCCTTCGGATTTGTTAATAGGCTTGTTAGTCCCTCCTTAGTACGGCCTTGTCTTCATTTGTACCCTTTCATGGTGACTGGCCCTTTTATTTCAGTTGTTACACGGGACCTGTTATTTAGTCTGTAAGCACTATTTACTTTATTGAGTTTCTCTTACTGCAGGCGTAATATGCGCTGCTTCAGCTGAAAGTGCTTGGTTTTTTTAAGCAGCACAGCCACCCCTGTAACACGGGCGCCTGCTTTCAATCACCAATATCTATACCACCACTAATACCACCACCAACACCACCACCACCACCAATACCACCACCACCAATACCAACACCACCAATACCACCACCACGAAATACCACCACCAATACCACCACCAATACCACCACCACCAATACCACCACTACCAATACCACCACCATCAATATCACCACCAGTACTACCAATACCATCACCACCACTAATACCACCACCACCAATACCATCACCACCACCAATACCATTACCACCAATACCCATAACACCACCACCAATACCACCACCACCACCAATACTACCACCACCACCAATACCACCATCACCGCCAATACCACCACCACCAAAACCACCACCAATACCACCACCAATACCACCACCACCACTAATACCACCACCACCAATAACACCACCATCAATACCACCACCACCACACCAATACCACCACCACCAATCCCACCACAAATACCACCACCACTACCAATCCCACAACAAATACCACTACTAATACCACCACCACCACCAATACCACCACCAATGCCAGTACCACCACTAATACCACCACCAATACCACCACCACCAATACCACCACCAATACCACCACCACCAATACCACCACCACCAATACAACCACCAATATCAGCACTACCACCCCTACCAAAACCAATAACACCACCACCAATACCACCACAACCACCAATACCACCACCACCAATACCACCACTACCAATACCACCAACACCACCAATACCACCATCACCACCAATACCACCACCACTCAATACCACTACCACCACCACCAATACCACCACCTTCACCAATACCACCACCACCAACCACCACCACCAATACCACTACCACCAATACCACCACCACCAATACCACCACCAGCATCAATACCACCACCTCCACCTCCACCAATACCACCACCAATACCACCACCACCACCATAACCAATACCACCACCACCAATACAACCACCACCAATACCACCACCAATACCACCACCAATACCACCACCACCAGTACCACAACCACCAACAATATCACCACCACCACCAATACCACCACCACCAATACCACCACCACCAATACAACCACCACCAATACCACCACCACCATCAATACCACCACGTCCACCACCACCAATACCACCACCAATACCACCACCACCACCACAACCAATACCACCACCACCACCAATACCACCACCACCAATAGCACCACCACCAATACCACCACCACCAATACCACCACCACCAGTACCACAACCACCGCCAATACCACCACCACCACCAATACCACCACCAATACCACCACCACATATACCACCACCAATACCAACACCACCAATACCACCACCAATACCACCACCAATACCAACACCGACAATACCACCAATACCACCACCACCAATACCACCAATACCACCACCACCAATACCACCACCACCAATCCAATACCACCAGCACCAATACCACCACCAATACCAATACCACCAATACCAATATCACCACCACCAACAGTACCAGCAATACCACCACCACCACTAATACCACCACCACCAATAACACCACGACCACCACAAATACCACCACCACCAATACCACCACTACCAATACCACAACCACGAATACCACCACCACTAATACCACCAATACCACCACCACCAATACCACCACCAATACCACCATCACCACCAATACCACCACCACCAATACCACCACTAATACCACCACCACCACCATCAATACCACCACAACCACAGCCAATATCACCACAACCAATACCACCACCAATACCACCACCACCATCACTATCACCACCAATACCACCACCAATACCAACACCACCATCACTATCACCACCAATACCACCACCACCTAAACCACCACCAATACCACCAATACCGCCAGCACCACCATCACCACCAATACAACCACCACCAATACCACCACCAATACCAATACCAATACCACCAACACCAGCACCAATACCAATATCACCACCATTACCATCACCACCAATACCACCAGCAGTACTACCAATACCATCACCACCACTAATAGCACCACCAGAAATACCACCACCACAACCACCAATACCATTACCACCAATACCCATAAGACCACCACCAATACCACCGCCACCAATACCACCACCAATACTACCAATACCACCACCACCACCAATGCCACCAACACCAATACCAATACTACCACCACCAATACCACCACCAATACCACCCCTACCACCACCAATATCACCACCAATACCACCACCACCAATACCACCACAACCACCAATACCACCACCACCAATACCACCACTACCAACACCACCACCACCAACACCATCAATACCACCACCACCACCACCAATACCACCACCATTCAATAGCACTACCACCACCACCACCAATACCACCACCAATACCACCACCACCAACCACCACCACCAATACCACCACCAATACCACCACCACCAATACCACCACCAATACCACCACCAATACCACCACCACCAATACCACCACCACCATCAATACCACCACCTCTACCACCACCAATACCCCCACCAATACCATCACCAATACCACCACCACCACCATCAATACCACCACCACAACCAATACCACCACCACCACCAATACCACCACCACCAATGCCACCACCACCAGTACCACAACCAACACCAATACCACCACCACCACCAATACCACAACCATCAATACCAACACCACCAATACCACCACCACCAATACCACCACCAATACCACCACCACCATCAATACCACCACCGCCACCACCACCAATTCCAGCACCAATACCACCACCAATACCACCACCACCAATACCACCACCACCACCAATACCACCACCACCACCAATACCCCCATCACCAATGCCACCAACAATAGCACCACCCCCAATACCACCACCACCACTACCACCATCACCAATACCACCACCACCACCAGTACCACAACCACCACCAATACCACCACCAATACCACCACCACAATACCACCACCACCAATACCAACACCACCACCAATACCAACTCCAATACCACCACCACCAATACCAATACCACCACCAATACCAATACCAATATCATCACCAATACCACCAATACCGATATCACCACCACCAACAGTACCACCAATACCACCACCACCACTAATACCACCACCAATACCACCACCAATAACACCATTACCACCACAAATACCACCACCACCAATACCACCACCACCTATACCACCACCACTAATACCACCAAACCCACCACCAATATCACCACCAATACCACCACTACCACCAATACCACCATCACCACCAATACGACCACCACCAATACCACCACCAATACCACCACTAATACCGCCACTAATACCACCACCACCACCAATACCACCACCAATTCCACCACAACCACCACCAATATCACCACAACCATTACCACCACCAATACCACCACAACCATCACTATCACCACCAATACCACCACCAATACCACCACCACCATCACTATCACCACCAATACCACCACTACCACCAATACCACCACCAATACCACCAATACCGCCAATACTACCACCACCACCAATACCACCGCCACCAATACCACCACCAGTACCACTACCAATACCACCACCACCATCAATACCACCAGCACCAATACCACCACCACCAATACCACCACCAATACCAATGCCACCACCACCAGTACCGATACCAATATCACCACCATACCACCACCACCAATACCACCACCACCAATACCACCACCACCACCAATACCACCACCACCAATACCCAATCACCAATACCACCACCACCAAAAATACCACCACCACCACCAATACCACTACCAATAACCCCCAACAATACCAGTACCACCACCACCAATACCAATACCACCACCACCAATACCAATAATGCCACCACTAATACCACCACCACCAATACCGCCACCACCAATACCACCACCACCAATACCAGTACCACCACCACCAATACCACCACCAATACCAATACCACTACCACCGATACCTCCACCACCAATACCAATACTGCCAACACCAATACCACCACCACCACAATGCCACCAATACTACCAAAACCACCACCACCAATACCACCACCAATACCACCACCAATACCACCACCACCAATACCACCATCAATACCACCACCACCACCAATACCAATACTACCACCACTAATACCACCACCAGTAATACCACCACCAATACCACCAGTACGAATACCAACACCACCACCACCAACCACCACTTAAAATTTACTTGCATGTTTCACTATACTAATTCAACACTAATCCTCTGGGTCCCGGAGTAGCGTGCTACTCGCCGAAAAAGCGCTTCGACGCCTCGTCAGGGGTAGTAAGCGCTATACAAATGCAATTACAATACAATACAATACAATACAATACAATACCAATACCACCTCCAATACCAATACCAATACTATCACCAATACCACGACCATTACAATACCACCAGTACCACCACCACCAATACCACCACCACCAATACCTCCTCCACCACCAATACCACCACCACCACCACCACCACCAATACCACAACCAATACCACCACCACCAATACCAATACCACCACCAATACCACCAATACCAGTACCACCAATAGCAATACCACCACCACCAATACAAATGCCACCACCACCAATACCGCCACCACCAATACCACAACCACCAATACCAGTACCACCAATACCACCACCATCAATACCAATACTGCCACCACCAATTCCAGCACCACCACCAATACCACCAATCCCAACACCACCAATACCACCACCACCAGCGCCACCAATACCACCAATACCACCACCAATACCACCACCACCAATACCACCACCACCAATACCACTACCTCAGCACCTCTCGCTCACTAGTAATAGCAGGGGCACTGTACAAGGCCGTAGCTGCAGCCGAGACCATCCCTCCCTTCCTCCATGCCTGCCGTAAAGCACAGCCCGCCATGAACCTGTAGGTGAAGCCAGGGCACTACTACAGCTGGAGTGGTTTTTATTAGGCCAAAGATAGCAATGATATTACGCAATGCCACACTGCACACTAAAATCACGGAGATGGCAGGAAATAGCCCCCCCTCCTGCTCTTCCTACTGAGCCGCGACAGTGTAATCAGGGAGCGAAAGTTGTTGGAGCGCTTTGTTAGTGTTTACAGCTCAAATCATATATAACTCTCACTTCACACTTTGTGTCTGTGTAATTTACAACACTTACACATCTTCTTCACTGAACTATTTATCACTACTTTGAAGACGTCGCAGGCCAGTCTCTTCCTCTGATATTTACAATCTAACAAGCGGTCGAGAAGGCCCTTTATTGCAATGCAATGGGTCTTGCATTTGCGAGAGCTTAAGCTATTAGTATTGTAAATGACAATGCCTTTTATTTATGTTTTAAAACTCAAAACATAAATAAAAAGCATTGTCGTTTACAATGCCAATAGCTCAAACTTGCGTGAATGAGAGACATATTGTATTGCAAATGCTTGTTTTAATTAGGGGTTAGGGTATTAGGCCTAAGGGCAGTAGAAGGGGTTGGGGTAGTTTTAGGGACAACGCGGGGTGGGAGGGGGTCGGGATAGTGTTTGTTAAGGGACAGGGTTTTAGGCCTCAGGGCAGGGGAGGGGAATGAGTAGTCCGGTTAGTTTTTAGGGCTCAGGGAGGTTGGGGTAGTTTTTTAAAATAGAGGTTTGGGTTTTAAGCCTAAGGGCAGGGGAAGGGGTTGGGGTAGTTTTAGGGACAGCGCAAGGGGGCCGAGGTAGTGTTTGTTAAGTGTCAGGGACAGCGTGGGAGTTGGGAGGGGGAGGGTTATTTGGACCTCAGGGTGGGGAGGGGGCGGGGCTTAGGGCGAGGGAAGGGTAGTCACGACCTTAGCCATGCATACCTCTTTACTATTCATGCGTGGTAAAGGAATGTTCGGTTAAGATGCATTTGTAGTTTAGGCTGCATGGTAGATGCACACGTGGTTTAGCCATGTGTGCCTATATTATCCAACCATTCTTTATGCAGTGATGCAGGGGTGTGCACAAGGTTGGCACATATTCCAGTTAATATAGCCCATCCATGCATTTATGAAATGATGCAGCTCCACGCTGCAAATATGTTAGCATCGACGCTCTGCGCCTTTACACTTTAAATATGGCCCATGGTTCACTGGTGTACATGACTTGCACTAACAACCACAACCAGTCATATATATGGAGATGAGAGGAGTTCTGGTGGTCCCTACTATGACAGCTGACACCTATGTGGTATGAGCCTGCATGCCAGTGCAGCTGCGTACCATGTAGTTTGATCTCGGGGTGAATGGACGTGAAACTTGAAATGTCCCTATTTGTAGGTACTACCCATGGCCCACATATCCCCCTCCCCTCAGGTGTGTTGTCTCTCCTGTGAGCTACCAATTATATGCTAGGAATTTGAAGGTTTGGTTAATGTGCATGGACACAGGTGAGAAAGAGGGCATCTTTCATAGACATGTGGTGCAGCACAGCACAAGGAACTTTCTTGCTTTACCAAGCTGTGTAAATATGAAAGTTCAAGCTTGCGCTGTGTTTACGAGGATACAACACATCCCTGTGCTTTCCTTTCTGCTGGTGCACATTCATATGGCTAGCACCAATGTAGGTACCCCTGTACCATGGTGCAGGGGTGCCTGCTTTGGTGTACGTCTGCTGTTGTGTGCCAGCACAGGCAGTGAAAACAGGAATGTGTGGTGTCTTGTAGAAATGGAATATTACTGCCCTTTCATTTTGAGGTAGGATAGCACAGCTAGAAGGCTTGTAAGGCTGCCCTACGCCAACATATGATCAAAATGCCCATGAGCCTTCCATTATGTCCTTACTAACCATAGATGAGCCAGATGCCTACATTTTGGCCTGCAGACAGTGCGGCAGAGTACTGGGACATAGCTGACTGTACTGCATGACATTACATAGTTGCCCACATTGGCCCTTTTTGGGACTTACCCTGTTGCTGATGTAGTTGGTCATAGTCAGCACTGTCCTGTCCCACAACTCCAACCACGACTACTCAGAGATGACTTTGGACACCTACTCCTCTAGGGGATCCAGCTCCTCCTGGGGCGCTGGAATACCACGTCCGGCCTGCAATGCTGCCTAAAGATTTGTTGCCTGTTTTGCCTTAGTTTTGCACTTAGCATTGTGCCAGCGCTTCTTACAGTCTGTCACTGTTCTCTTGACTTCAGCGACACTGTTCACCTTGTTCACTATGGACTGCTGTATGGCCTATTTCCTGCCCAATGACAGTTTGAAGCTAACGAAAAGTTGATGTTGGTGCTCCATCACCTCGGTGATCAAGATTTCATTCTCTTCTACACCGAACTTGCATTTCCTCTTCCTCTTCCCATGAGACTCTGGCTGGTCATCCTGGCTGGTAGTGGGGTTGGTGGAGTTGTTGTCCTGTGCTGTGCTGACTCCTGGCTGCTCCATAGCTGCTTTCAGGTAAGTGTAAGTTTTTTTCTTCACTGCGCTTTATTTGTATTTTTTTGATTCCACCAGGCACACAAAAGTGATTCTAGGCCGGCTAGTGTGTATTTTCTCGCTGCTAAATGGCGAACGTCACTTTTTGTACCATAACATGATTTTTTTTAAACAACTTGATGCTAACTAATCTTCCTAACTCCATGTAGCGACGTATTATAAATACGATGCTAACATGGCGTTAGGAAGTGTCATACCGCGGGGATTCACGATGGCGAGGGGAAGCAAGATGGCGGCCGTTTGATCCGGCCGTAGGCGGCTTCCAACGCAGTGGCAGTAAAGAAGAAATGTAAGGGCTCTTAAAACTAGATTATGACGAAGCCCCCACGGATCAGGATCTCAACAGAACCCAGCTGTATCTTATCTTGGATACGACTGGTGGCTCGGCAGGCAGAGCTGTTGCTCACTCGCTGCAGGTGGTTGGAGAGGGAGCTTCTACCGACGGCGGGACTCCAGTTCGCAGGATGAGCAGTGTCAGCAATGGGACCAAAAGCTGCAAGAGGGAGAGGAGCAGGTCAGCCCTTCGCATCTGGGACATCTCTTCAGTTAGCCCAGCAGATGCCGGCAGCTGACGCTACCTCCGGATTACCCGCGACAGGAAGACAGCAGAAAATCCAACGGAATCCAGCCAAGAGGTGAAGGGGAAGAGCACGCAGCCACAGCGGACCGGTCCTTCTGTGATTGAGCTGCTCCGGAGTGCCGGGAATGGAGCCATGTCAGCGGGCGGTTCAGGACAGGACTCTGCCCCTGTTCAGGTAGGCGGCCAGAGTGTCGTGCAGTTACTGGTTACAACAGGAGGTGGGGATAATGATACCTCTAGGGGGGTCAAGGCATTGGAGGAGCAGAAGCTAGTGTCTGGGGAGAGTGCACCGAGCACTGGAGAACTTGTGGGGGAAGCGGAAGCTATAGCTGAAGCTGCTCGGTACCTGGAACAAGGAATTGAGGGCAATCTAGCAGTAAATCATGAGGTAACAGGTGGGAGTGAAAGGGGCAGCGGAGGATCCTCAGGTATCACAGCTCAGCTCACCTCCCAACCACAGCAGCAGGGGGCCCCTCAAACTGCTCCAACTCCAGGTAAAGGTGATCCATCTCTACATGCGATCCTTGAGGCTGGGCATAAGGGCTCTATTAAAGTACATACTGGACGGACAAGTGGACTCGCGCTAGCCCCTTTTGAGGTGGATGTACACGCAAGCCTAAAGCAACATAGGGCATCAAGGCCCAAAAAACCAGGGGCTTGCAGTGAACGAGAGCTGGATTCAGAGGCCAATGATCTGTTCTTCTCTCTATCAGATGCCACCTGGTCAGACGCGGGTTCGGCTTCAGGGACCAACTCAGATTCAAGCAAGTTGGAGAGTCTTCCCGGTACCAGCGGTAGGGATTCTATAGCCACTACTCGGAAGGGTCATAACAAGGGGAGCAGAATGGACAACCAGAGCTATAAGGATTTGAAGTGGGACTACTCACCTGGCGACCGACTGGTGGGGGATAATAATAAGGACCCCTGTGACAGACAACCTGTACCTCCTCCTACATTGGATACTATTCTGCAATGTGTGATTGCCCACCGTGAGGAGACTCGCCAGGAGAGCAGGCGCTCACAAACCGCAGCTCGCAAACTACAGTGGGCAGTAAGGAAAGTTGCCAAAACTTGCAATGCCATTAGTGATCGGCTGACGGATCTTGAGACCAGAACAGCTGTCCCCGAGTCGTATATCGCTGGGACAAAGGGTCAAGCAGAAGCCCATGACTCGCAACTTATCGACATTCATTGGAAGCTCGCGGATAACGAAAACCGGCAAAGGTGGAACAATTTACGGTTTTGAGGAATTCCCGAAAAGAGAGAAGGATCTGACGCCCGGATGTATATGGTTCAGTTGCTACAGAAATCATTTCCCGAACTAGAAGGCTGGAACTGGCTACACGAAGTACAAAGAGCGCATCGAGTCCCATTTACTCTTCGGCAGCCTGCTAACCCTGATGCCAAACCATGCGCACGCTTGGTGTACTTTGGTAACTTCCTGTTGCACCAAAACATTTTTGAAAAAGCCAGACCAGAGGCTCAGCGGGCCGGGGATGGATTTTCATTTTTCACAAGACCTGATTTTTGCCACGTCACTGTGGAACGCCGGTGGCGCTTGCGCCAAATGATTAGACCCTTCCAGGAGAAAGGGGCACAGGCCTTTTTATTAAACCCAGCCCGAATGAAAGTAGTTTGGGGAAACAGTACCAGATTCTTTACCTCTGAAATTAAGGCTAAAGAGTTCTTGTCCTCAGGCGGAAAATAATTCTCCCTTGGTTTTTTTCTCTTTGTAGAAACATCAAGGGGAAAAATAGCTAAACAAGGGGGAATGATAAATAAGTATTGATAGGGGCCTTGTGGCAAATTCACACAAATTGGGTTTTTTTCTGGTATTTTTAGTCCAAGTTCGTTGATGGGGTATAGTGTCACTAGGTATGCTCTTTTATCTATGTATGCACAATAGGCCACTAGTTGGAAGAGGCACCGCCGTCCATCACTTACAGACCAGCTCAGGTCTGTTTTTCCCCTGTTTGGGGGACCGCAGGGATGGGGGAGGGGTGGGGTGGGACTGTTGGCGTGTAGGGGGAGGGGGTGGGGTGGAGGTGGATCAGGGTGGAGATGGGGGGAGAAAAAAAACAGAAAAGCAGAAGGAAGCCAACTGTCGCAGGAATGAAATTTGTTACACTATTTCGCTAGAAATGTATAGTAATCGATTTAGGTGTACAGTTTGCCTCAGTAATGGGTAAGCTAACTGTTTGTTCAATTAATGTTGGGGGATTAAACGATAGGGGGAAGAGGGTTAGAGTAAATGAGGTACTTAGGTCGTTAGGGGTAGTTGTAATCTGCCAACAAGAAACCCACATCCCCTGGCAGCAAAGAGGGCTTAATTTAATCCCAGGTTATACTCAGGTAATCTGCTCCACTCAGACTACCACTACTAGAGGGGTCGCAATTCATATTTCCAATCGATTACCACCTGTAAAACGTATGCTATCAGATAAATGGGGGCGTTGGGCCATAGCCTCGTTATCAGATGGGCCTACGGTATGCATGATCTATGAGCCAAATTTAGATGACCCAGGGATGCTTGAGGAACTGGAGTTAGAACTAGCTGCTTGGCCTTCCCCCCTTATCATGTGTGGGAATTTTAACATTCATTTGGAGGCAAGCGGTCCCTTTACCAAGGATTATCAGGGGAGAAAGCCCCAGGTGTACAAAGCTTTAGTGGCTCTGACCACCAGCCATGGGCTGGTCGATATCTGGGCCTCTAGGAAGCCAAGGGATCTAGGCTATACCTATTTTTTGTGCCCCCATAGGAAATATGTTAGGCTCGATTATTTTTTTGCCTCCACGGTCCTTATGGATGGTGCGAATATAAGAAAGATGCCGAAGTTACTGTCGGATCATACCCCTTTGATTTTGGATATTATGGTGCAGGGGCATCAACGTAGCGTAACAAAGTGGACCTTCGACAGGAAACTATTGGTTACAGAAGGGTTTGTGGAACATATTAGGGGGTGGACACAACAGTATTTTGAAATCAATAGGTTCAGCTCCTCTAGGGAAATAGTATGGGATACGTTCAAGGCCGGCTTAAGGGGCGATATTGTCAGCTTTGTAGGCCAGCGTAGGAAAAGTCAATGGGAGGAGGTATGTCGATTAACCGATCAGCTGACGAAATGTGAGGAGAAGCAAACGCCGCCATCGCCCAAAATCAATTGGACTTACAAGGTCAATTACAATTAGAGGTCATAAAGGTTAAGGCTGAGATAAATGGATTCTACAATAAATCATTGGCAGAAGCCTTCCAAATTCATACTAGAGACAACTATGAGTATGGGGAAAATACAGGCAAACACTTGGCACTGCGCCTTAGACAAAAAGCAGCTACAAATAACATTACAAGGGTAAAAAGGAAGGACGGGACTCTGGCATCAGATACGCAAGAAATTTTAAGTGTATTTGCAGATTTCTATAGGGACCTTTATCAGTCTGAGGATAAATCAATAGAGACTACTACGCTTGCAGATGATAGCAACCCTCCTATTCTGGCTGAATTGGAGGTAGATATTACGATCAGTGAGGTTATCGATGCTTTTCAAACCATGGCAGCAGGTAAAGCAGCAGGTCCTGACAGAATCCCAATGGAACTGTATAAAGTACTACAATCAGAGTTATCCCCCCTGCTCCTAGATTTGTTCCTAGCTGTACAGCAGAAGGGGCTCCCACCTCAATCCTGGCAAGGCACAGACATAGCCGTGTTTTTGAAGAAAGGTAAACCAGCTGACGATCCAGCCTCGTACCGCCCATCTCCCTGATCAATGCTGATGAGAAGCTTTACTCGAAGATTCTTGCACTCCGATTAGGCAAAGTCATCACCTCACTGGTGAGTCCATGGCAAGATGGTTTTATTCCAGGGAGCGATACCACGGATCATGTGCGCCGGGTAATCTCCCTGTTTGACTTAGTGGATCTCTCAGAAGAACAGATGGCTTTGATTCTTTTAGATGCTCAAAAAGCCTTCGACCGGGTTGAGTGGGCATATCTGTGGGACAATTTAAGATCAAATGGGTTTGGGCCCCGTATTTTATCAGCTATAGGAGCTATGTATGTACAGCCATATGCGATAATACAATTGATGAGCAGGGAGTCCGAAAAGATCGTGGTAGCCCGTGGGACCAGACAGGATGCCCCTGTTCACCAGTTCTCTTTGCTTTGTACATCGACCCGCTAATTAGGGCAATCATGCAAGATCAGATGATTAAACCAATTGTGGTCAGGGGGTATAACACAAAGGTTTTAGCTTGTGCTGACGACATAGCTGTCGTCACCCCTGACCCAATGGGAGCAATGGTGAGGATTGAGGTTTTGGCTAAAGAGTTTGGTAGGAAGTCGGGATATCGCTTGAATGCTGATAAAACTAGGATTGTCTGCACAAACAATATTACTTGGCAGGATCCCCGAAGGACCGAGATAGCCACCTATCTAGGGATTGACATCTCTGCAGATGTGGGTTCTATTTGGACAACGAATCTGGTTCCCCTTATTGATAGAATTAGTCAAGACCTAAAAAGAATTGATAAACTGTATATGTCTATAATAGGCAGGTGTAATGTACTTAAAATGACCATGTTTCCAAAAATATTATACCTACTTCGCTGTATCCCGCTGGAGCCAGAACCGGCGTTTTTTTAAAAACTGGACAGAATTTTTTCTCAAATCATCTGGCAATACCAGAAGGTCAGACGATCATTGAAACTCTTGACTCTACCCCAAGATCATGGGGGCTGGGCAGTCCCCAATTTATTATTTTACTATTGGGCCATCACATTACAACAATCAGCTATCTTGTTTAAATCTAATATGGGTTTCGGTATACAGGAATATGAGACCGCCCCTCAATCTTTGAGTTGGCTATAGGTGGCGCCACATCAGGGGTTCTACTCAGACAGCTGGAGGTTAGCTATTATAAAAAAACACGGTTCAAGCTCCTTATAGCGGCTTGGAGGGTTTGGCACAAAGCTTTGAAGCTCCTAAATATTCCCAGGCTCCAGAAATATCTATTTCTGAGGCGCTCGCCTGTTTTCTCGGCCCCGCTTTTTGATGGGATAGGTAAACATTGGGAGCAGGCAGGCGTCAGGAGGATAGGGGATGTCATAGATGGGAATGGTATGATTCCTTTTGCTGAGTTGCAGCAGCAGTATAAAATTGACCCAAGATCATATTTTAAGTACGTTGAAATCAGGGAAACCATTAGACCCTTTCTGTCTAATATCATCTCCATAGTCAGGATCCAGTTGCTAGAAACTATCTTATATAATAGTTCCTGAATTAAGGATATAAATTGCCTCTTTATAGAAGCTGCCCAGGATGACCTAGTCAAAACGGAATCTGCTTGGGCAGGCAAGGTTGGGAATCAGGATGTGGATCTAAGCAGGTCTCTGGCTCTCTCTAAGAAGGTTTTGCTCTCCGCTAACCTGAAGGCCCAACACTTCAAAACAGTTTACAACCTATATTTCACTCCGTCAAAACTGTTCAGCTGGGGAAAAAGGGAAAACGATCATTGCCCGAGATGTGGGCTGGGCCCAGCAGATTTAGTTCATATGTTTTATGAATGTACTATTTTAGATCCATTGAAAAAGGGTATTGAAATTTTCTGTATAAGGCATTGGGACAGGAAGTGTCTATTTCTCCAACCTTGATGCTATTGGGGGTCGATGAAAGAGCTCAATTAGGATTGACACAGGTATATTTTTGTTTTATGGCAGCAGCAGTAGTATGACTGCTGATTGCTTTAAAGTGGAAGGACGCCGACCCTCCGACATATCAAGCTCGGTACGCCAGATTGCTTCATATATATACAGATTTGAAACTGCATTGTATAATTGTAAAGGATGGAGGGCGAGGAAACGGGGTAGGAAAATTTGGGGCTCGGTGATGGATCTGGGTTGAGATATAAATTTATTTAGGCTTTTTCTTTTTTCCTTTTCGATATATGTATGTTGTAATGTGGAATACTGATAATGTTTAGGTTATGCTGGTTTAAATAATCTTTTTGATTTCTGTCTTTTCCTCTTTGCCTTTGTTTTTCGTCTTTATGTATGCACAATATTTGGCCAACTGTACATTATGTAATTGTAACTTTCAATCTTTTATAAATACTGCATTTCTGTGAGAAACAATAAAAAAAAAAAAAGGAAGTGTCATACCGCATCAATAAACATTATGACGCTCCACTGCGGCAAAACAGCAAGGCGCCATTTCTTGTGAATTTACCCCAGAGTGCACTCTGTTGGGATTCTGTGAATGCAGGTCTGAGAAGGGGTGCCAGCGCTGTGAGGGTACGAGGTAATGCAGGGCCCGTTGAGTAGTGTACACAACTGTGGGCATAGGTTAAATGTAAGGTCACTTAAGGAGTGTTGGTAACGCGTACAACTGTAGGGAAAGTGGATGCAACCAATAAGAATGGCTGAAAACAGCATGTTCAGTGAAAAATCTGAGTGACTGCTGTCTCAACATTTTGTGCTGCCAAGGGGTAATGTGGACAAGCACTTATTTTACAGATTCACAGTTTTTTTGGGTGGATCAAGGCGACTGCAGCTGGATTTGAAAGCAGGACCTGCAGACTGCTTTCAGCAAAGTACAACTGTGATTCGAAACCTACTGAATGCACAGAGTCGGGAAGGGGTGTTACTGGCAGCACGGTTATGACTGTGGAGATAGTGAATATAGTGCCTGAGAAGGGGCTGATCCACAGTGCGCAGCTGGAGGGAGTGTTGACGTGCACTTTTAATATGCAGCTAGAGTTGATGCATGGTTTCAGCAGGGGTCTGTGAGGTGTGAGGATAGATTGAATATGTGGTCTGTAGTCTTGTCAGCACTTCCTGAAGCTGGGAGTATTGTGAACATGCATTTTATTTCACACAATCTTTAGTCTTCTCAGTGTGGGTATGGACTGCATTACTTAAGGGATGACAAGCCCAGTGAATTTAGAGTGTGATCCTCTTCTTACAAATCTGCGTCCATCCCTCTAGGTGAGCCAGCACAGTTTAAATAGAATAAGGTGTGTGAACATTACACTATGTCCCAGTTGAGTGGCCACCACACTACTGGCGCAAGGGCAGCTTGAGCACTTGGGAACAAACACCACCATCAAGGTGAGATTATTCAAAGAGGATATGTTAGATCAACAGCAGTCTTCATTAATTTATTTTTCCAGAATTCTGCAGGCAGCAGCACTGGTTTGGGATTACTTCCTTTTTCAAGTGCGTTTCTCTATAGTTGCGGATGCAGCCTTTTTATGGGGTAATGTCAAAGCCTGGGCGGTTAAATCCGCTCCGCTCGCGGAGTTTGCAGATTTTTGGTAACTCTGCGTTCCGCGTAGAACGCGGAGTTACCGAAAAGTTTTTCCCTTGTTCGTGCTTTCAAAATGCGTTTTTGCGTGCGCGGTAGGGACTTACCGGGATCCCTGCGTTCGCCAACGAGTTTTCCTATCCGTTCGCGTGCGCCACGAAATTTTGGTAGCCGGCCGCGCGATCCCGCGAGAGTGTGCGATCGTGAACACGTCATTCGGACGCGCCTTCGGACATCCGGCGGAAGTTTGGTGAAGCTCGCGATGCCGAACACGCAAAATTTGCAATCTGGAGAAGAATATCTCTCGAGCAGCATAAAACCTTCTCGAAAATGATGATTTGGATGAAATAAACTCCTCAGATTGACATTTGACTGTACTTTTTTGTGCAAGGAGTCCTTTTTCTTTTTTTACTTTTTTTTTGGAGAGGAAGGAAGTGCCCCAGAGTCTCCAACTTCCTGTTCCTGTCCAGCAGGCTCCTCCCAGTGCTTTGTCCATGTCCTGTTCACTTTTTATTTGGATTTGGAGCTGGAAGGATCACTCTTTGTGTCTGCTGCATCATATATCATTGGATTTGAGGACTTTTGGATTTGAGGACTTTTGGATTTGAGGACTTTTGGATTTGAGGACTTTTGGATTTGAGATTTTACAAGTAAGTTGGTGTTGTTTGTTTGATTGGGGCATTGCAGTTGCTGCAACTACAATTTTTGTACTTTTCATAATTTGTTTTAAAATTTATTGTGGGTAGCCAGTAGGCCCAGAGCTAGTCATGGGTGCATGAAACAACTGTTTCTGTGGTGTGTGATTAATTTATTGTAAACATCATTTAGGGCATGGATGGCATTGGATTGAATTGCAAAATGTGTATTTTTTGGGGTATTTCACTTTTTTGGTGTGTGTTAAATAAATGCCTTTGTTGTGTGTGTGTGTGTGTGTGTGTGTGTGGTGTGGTTGTTGTGTAACTTGCACACCTTGTTTAGCCCTGTGGATTTTTGTTTTTGCATTTTATTGCATTAAAGCTGTGTTGTTTAGCATGCCTCCTTTGCCTGGCTATTATAGGCCTGTTTCAGTTCATTGTTTTCCAGGCCTCCTGCTTGTTGTGACTGTGAGTGACCAGGTGGCTGGTGGCCATTTTGAGGTGGTAGTTTAGAAGTGTGCTGCTTTTGCCATATAGGCCTGCATGGGTTTCCTTTGTTCCTTTTGGCCTAGGCTTCTTGTTGTTGTGGGCCTGGCCATGTGGCTGGTGGCCATTTTGAAGCCAGGCAGTGTGCTTTGCCATAGGCCTGCATTGTCTGTCTTCCCTTTCTTGTTGTTGTGGGCCTGGCCGTGTGGCTGGCGGCCATTTTAAAGCCAGGCAGTGTGCTTTTGTCATAGGCCTGCATTGTCTGTCTTCCCTTTCTTGTTGTTGTGGGCCTGGCCATGTGGCTGGTGGCCATTTTGAAGCCAGGCAGTGTGCTTTTGCCATAGGCCTGCATGTCTGTCTTCCCTTTCTTGTTGTTGTGGGCCTGGCCATGTGGCTGGTGGCCATTTTGAAGCCAGGCAGTGTGCTTTTGCCATAGGCCTGCATTGTCTGTCTTCCCTTTCTTGTTGCTGTGGGTGGCCTGGCCATGTGGCTGGCGGCCATTTTGTGGAGCCAGCCAGTGTGCTTTTGCCATAGGCCTGCAAGCATGTGGCCTAGTCTGCCAATAGGCCTTTCATCCAGTAGGCCCAGAGCTACTCATGGGTGCATGAAACAACTGTTTCTGTGGTGTCTGTTGAATTTAAACATCATTTAGGGCATGGATGGCATTGGATTGAATTGCAAAATGTGTATTTTTGGGGTATTTCCATTTTTTGGTGTGTGTTAAATAAATGCCTTTGGTGTATGTGTGTGTGGTGTGGTTGTTGTGTAACTTGCACATCTTGTTTAGCCCTGTGGATTTTAGTTTTTGCATTTTAATGCATTAAAGCTGTGTTGTTTAGCATGCCTCCTGTGTCTGGCCATATAGGCCTGCTTGAGTTCATTGTTTGCCAGGCCTCCTGCTTGTTGTGACTGTGAGTGACCATGTGGCTGGTGGCCATTTTGTGGTGGTAGTTTAGTAGTGTGCTGCTTTTGCCATATAGGCCTGCATGTCTTTCCTTTGTTCCTCTTGGCCTAGGCTTCTTGTTGTTGTGGGCCTGGCCATGTGGCTGGTGGCCATTTTGAAGCCAGGCAGTGTGCTTTTGCCATAGGCCTGCATTGTCTGTCTTCCCTTTCTTGTTGTTATGGGCCTGGCCATGTGGCTGGCATCCATTTTGAAGCCAGGCAGTGTGCTTTTGCCATAGGCCTGCATTGTCTGTCTTCCCTTTCTTGTTGTTGTGGGCCTGGCCATGTGGCTAGTGGCCATTTTGAAGCCAGGCAGTGTGCTTTTGCAATAGGCCTGCATTGTCTGTCTTCCCTTTCTTGTTGTTGTGGGCCTGGCCATGTGGCTGGTGGCCATTTTGAAGCCAGGCAGTGTGCTTTTGCCATAGGCCTGCATTGTCTGTCTTCCCTTTCTTGTTGTTGTGGGTGGCCTGGTCATGTGGCTGGTGGCCATTTTGTGGAGCCAGCCAGTGTGTTTTTGCCATAGGCCTGCAAGCTTGTGGCTAGTCTGCCAATAGGCCTTTCATCCAGTAGGCCCAGAGCTACTCATGGGTGCATGAAACAACTGTCTCTGTGGTGTCTGTTGAATTTAAACATCATTTAGGGCATGGATGGCATTGGATTGAATTGCAAAATGGTTTTTTTGGGGGGTATTTCACTTTTTTGGTGTGTGTTAAATAAATGCCTTTGTTGGATGTGTGTGTGTGTGTGGTGTGGTTGTTGCGTAACTTTCCAACCTTTTTTAGCCCTGTGGATTTTCGTTTATGCATTTTTGCATTAAAGCTGTGTTGTTTAGCATGGCTCCTTTGTCTGGCCATATAGGCCTGCTTGAGTTCATTGTTTTCCAGGCCTCCTGCTTGTTGTGACTGTGAGTGACCATGGGGCTGGTGGCCATTTTGTGGTGGTAGTTTAGTAGTGTGCTGCTTTTGCCATATGGGCCTGCATGTCTTTCCTTTGTTCCTCTTGGCTTACTGCTTCCACCCCCTTTGCCTGCTGCAGCTCCCTGAATGACGTGGTGCACAAATTAATGCCAAGCAGGTTCCACTTCCATTACATTTGTATTTTTGTTTTTGTTCTTCTTCTTTCCTATCCTTCCTGAGTGTACACAGTATACCATGAAAGCCCTTGTTGTCAAAGTCTCACAAATGGCTACACTGTTATGTTTTTTTTATAACTTAAACTGAGTTAATAAAATGTAATAACATAACACTAACAAATGTGACCACCACACACTAAGTTATGTATTATATTTGTTTGTTTGGACTAGTAGTAATTGAACCACAACAACAAATGCAACATTTCACTGATGTTCTTCTGGCTTCTTTGCTTTTAGGTGCACAAAAAGACTGAGGAGGAGGTGTCATCATCATCACCCGTTGTACTGCCAGACAGAAGTCCTGCTGCGCACGACGTCACGTGACGTGTGACCACAGACATCTCTCCAAGTTGTGCACCTGCGTCCTGCTGACATCGGAAAAAGACGGCCCCAAAGAAAGGTAATAGGTCCTCCAGTACCAAGAAAGTTGCCAGTGAGAAGAAGGAACAGAAGAAGGAAGTGGCACTGCCACTTACCAAGACTGGTGTGCCGCCCAATATGTTTTTTGGGAAACAAAAAATTACGCCTGCATCAGCGGTGTCCGGGGACGAAGCTGGGAGCAGCACCTCCGCATCAGCGGGCCCACCCCACCAACCTAGGCCCAAGCCCATGAGTGTCGCAGAGGTAGCCAGTCTACTTGTGCAAACGCCAATGAGCAGTGATGTTGAAATGTCATTATCGCAAAGTAGTACTCAATCAACACAGGCGGAAACTCAGCAGATAAGTGGGCAACAACAGCCGCAACAACAGCCGCAACAACAGCCCACAATAGTAGTTGTTCCTCCCGAAGTAGGGGCAGTTCAGGAAATCGAGCTTCCTGCAGAAGAAGAAGAGCAAGCCACTCTTTCAGGAGATCCATTGTCTTCCAGATCCCCAGCAAGGAAAAGGAGGGTTAGTCCATCAACTTCTTCTTCAAGCCCCCTTCTGATGATCTAGATACCACTTGGAACCCACCAGCTCAGCCTGAGAGTGAGGCACGCCATGCGACAAGGCTAAGGAAAAGGAAGGTTCCAGAAAGCCTTAGAGTTATGGAGGAAGATGTAGAAGAGGAGGATGATGACGAGCCAGTCATCATGAAGATCACTCCCGCCCCAGTGGAGATGGAGACCGACATTATTATTACCCCATCCCAAATTGCTGTGAGGGATGTGACACGGATACCACCAACACAGGTAACACCAACACGACCTCCAGCTTCCATATTTGCATTTGCAAAGGCCCGGCAGGGACCTACATCCAGCTCAACCACCACCTCAGTAGGTAGTGGTACTGTAACTGCACAGAGTCAAATTCCAGGCACACCCTCCAGTTCATCCGGCATTGCAAGTGGCACCTCCAGCAGCACAAGAAAGTTCACCTTCCCAGTTTGGGACTTCTTTTCGGTCAGCAGTAAGGAGGACAACGTTGCTATATGCTCAATTTGTCGACATGCTGTTAGTCGGGGTAAGCTTGGTACAAACTATGGTACTGGAGGCCAAACAACCCATCTGAAAAAACACCACATGATCCAGTGGGAGGCGCACCTACTTAGCGTACAAAAAAGTAAAACTGCAGCCATTGCTGTTGGTGGGGATGAAGAAGTAGAAGAAGAAGAAGATATGATCGCGGTGGAAGGTGAACAAGAGGGAGATATTTTCTCTGGTACACAAAGTAGCCCTGTCCCCAGCAGTGTAGTGGTACCGTCCACATCCTCAGCAACATCTCAGTGGCACCGTAGCAAGAGTCAGGCTGAGACACCAAGGTAACAGAGTACTGCAATGAAAAAAAGTGCGCTGTTGAGCCTAACTGGGTTCAAGAAGTCACCTGCATCAGCTGCACCAGAAAGGAAAAAAATCCAGCCTACCATTGTCAGCATGCTTAGGTCGGAGGGGCAGTACGAACGCAACCACCCAACGGCACGTTTGTACAATGCGAAGCTGGCTAAAATGTTAGCGCTGGACCTTCTCCCTTTTTCTTTTGTGAAGGGGGTGGGTTTCCTTGAATTTGTGACAGCCATCTGCCCAAAATGGAAGGTTCCCAGCTGGTCCTATTTCACCAGAGTTGCTGTTCCAGCACTACATCACGATGTGCTGGAATTGCTTGGACAAGCTTTGCAGCAGAGTGCTGTTCACAATATCCACCTGACAACAGACATGTGGACCAGTTGCCAAGCCACTGATTACATGTGCATCACTGCACACTGGATCTCTTTTGTGGGGGTTAGAGAAAAGATATCTGAAGCAGATGTTGACACTGCTGAGATTTTTAATGCTACCCGGAAACATGCAACTGTAGCCATGTTCGCCATGGAGAAATCTCATACTGCTGCAAACATTTTGGAAGAGTTTAACAGCAAGGTCTTTGAATGGCTGCGCCCAAGAGGGCTTAAGATTGGTTTTGTTGCCACGGATAATGGCAGTAATATAGTTAAGGCCATGGAGGATGGTGACTATTTCAGGGTCCTGTGTTTGGCGCACTGCATTAATATTATTGTTCAAGACTTTCTGTAAAAAGAAGCCCGAGTTAGCAGCTTACTGACCACCTGCAGAAGAATATGCACACATTTCAGCCATTCTTTTAAAGCCCGGAAGCAGCTGAGGATCATTCAACGTGAGCATAGAATGCCAGTCAAAGCACTCATCCAGGAGGTGCCAACACGTTGGAACTCAACTTATTACATGCTTGATCGTCTGTTTGATCAGTACAGACCAATCAATGAGTATGTCATGCAAAGAATAAGGATTGCGACTGTGAAAGGCATGACCCTACAGATGGACCAATGGGGCCTAGTTAAATGCCTGATAGAGATGCTTCTTCCTTTCGAGCTCTTCACATGTGAAGTCAGCAAGGAGGACTGTACTAAGGGCCAAGCTATCCCATTGTTGCACATGCTAGAGCAACAGCTCAAGGAGGTGTCTGAAAGGTACACAGGTGTGGAGGAAAAAAATGAAGCATATGAGTTGGTGGAGAGCTTATCACGTCGCTTAGCTGAAAATAAAAGGGTGCAAACTCGCATTGTTTCAGAAAAACATTACATTTGTGCCACAATTCTGGATCCACGGTACAAATCGGCACTGAACACTAAGACATTAATTCCTTTTTCATAAGTGGATGTTGCCCAGTACAAAACTTGGATAGCTAAGGCAGCCAGTGACTTGGAAAATGAACGGCTGGTAATTAAAGGCCCGCTACCCAAACCCACAACAAGTACTGCAGCAGGGCATCCGGCGTCAAGTTCAACTTCAGAGCCTGAGGGCAGTGCGTTGGGCTCAGAGCTATCACCAACACTATCGACAACAGCAAGAACCGGATCATCAGCCCCAGTAAAATCGGCACGGGATTGGTATTTACAGCAAGAGCTTGATAGGTCCAGTGCTGATGCAAAGACAAAAGAGGCCCAGCAGAGTGGAGCACCCCTGAACATTGAACGGATGGTCCAGGCCTATCTGGATGACCCAACAGAGGTCTACATTGATCAAAACCCATTGCTGTATTGGTATGGGAAAAGGGGCCAATGGCCAGTGCTCAGCAGGCTGGTGATACACTATCTGGCTTGCCCTGTCGCAAGTGTCTCTTCTGAGCATGTTTTCAGTGCTGCTGGTGCCATTGTAACAGTGAAAAGGACCAGTCTCTCGCCCAAAAACGTGGAGAGGTTAACCATGATCAAAATGAATCAGCAGTTTATACCACCGAATTACAAAATACGTGAATCAACGCAGGAAGATGAGGACAGCGACTTAGGTGACGGAAGTAGTGTCTTAGATGATTACCTACTTCTGGTTGAACCACCAGAGTTTGAGGACGAGCTATACTTCCATGACAACTAGGCTTTGAACTTCTTACTTTCTTTCTTCCTTATTTTACTTTTATTTGTGTGTGTCTCTGTCTTTCTGGTTTGAAACTTCGAATCACAACAAATCCATCACCACCGTCTTCTAGTCTTTTTATTGCCATATTGGAGTTGCAGCTCTGTGCATTTAACTTAAGTCCACTCCTCCGAGTCCTGCTCCATCCTCCTGACTCGCCCTAAATCCATTTCCCTCAAGCCAGATGATGTTTGGATGGAGAATGGTACAAAAAAATGTTGCCTCGTCGAGTCCCTCCAAAAGAAGTGGAACATGATGACTACTATAGCTATCCTCCTTTCCGAGCCGAGAGAGACTGCCCCTTAACTTAAGATGAGAACAAGGAACAGGTAATGATGGCATGCATTGGACGCTGACTCTGAGTGATTGGTGTTTGTGTTGTTGTTGTTTGTTGTGCATGAAGTGAATTCATTGTGTACTATTATTTAATCTACACACTAAAAGTGACTTAAGTCAATGTTTCCCTTCTTGTTGTTTAATTACAAAATTGTACTTCTACTGCAGGCCGATCCATTGCATTTTGAATATGGAATCTGGACTCACTCGGTACACTGCAGACTGAGTTGGACAACACCATGATGATGACCACAGTGACATAATATCTTTGCAGTCAGTCAGTAGGATCGGAGATGATTGATGGAATAACTCAGGGCATTTCATGAGTGGCATAAAAGGTAAGCAAGTCAACAACAACCACAGCAGACCTACATGTCTGTGTAGTGGTGGAGTCGAGTCACGAGTATAGTAGTGCTGGTATGACTGACAGCTGTGCATGCCATTGATTTAGTTACTTACTTTGGAAAATGCTATGTTGCTGTATATGTGACATGTGTGCTCTGTCCTCCTCAGTCAAATTCTAAGCTAAGTGGAGGTTGGGTGGGCGCCGTGGGCCTGCTCTGTCCAATTGCTGTTGTAGGTTAATGCTGGAAACAGACAACAGAGTAGACATGATTTAGCCATGCCGCTCTGAAAGTGTTTGCACTCCTTCGTAATTTATGCTTTTTTTTCTCCTTGATTTTCAAATATCCCTTTTATTTTTCCATCTACACTTACAGGCCGGCCTTTACCCTGTGCTAAACAGAGAAAAACAACTCACACTCACCTACCAATCCGCATCCGCCAGGCAGGCAGTGGCACCCAAGATTGACGGACGCAGGGTCCATGGAAGGGAGGACCAAGAGGAATGCCGAGATGCAACTCCCCAATTTGACCAGGATAACATACAGTAACACTTTAGTATCAACATTCATCATCTTTTAAATAATTTGATTCATTTTTTCTCTTCAATCATTACGACTGTGTTGTTGTTGTTGTTGTTGTTGTTTGCTCTCTGCCTATAATTGATCCCTACAGCTATTTTTTTAATTTTCTTTGCTAGCTTTAAAAAGTAAGCCTGGTACAACAGAAGTAAAAATGTATGTAATTTGGGTCTCTCTGAGGGCAGACAGGCATGGCAAATTGCAAAATAATTAATAATACACTGCTGCCCTGTACTGTCTAGTCTAGTTAGTAAGTAATACTTATTCATTAACCATCAAGTCATCATCATCATCATGCATGCATTTCCTTTTTCTCCCTTAACAGATTTATGGATATGATGGTCGTCTGCCAAGATTGTGTTTTGTTGTTTGTCCATGCGTAGTGTTTTTCTTTGTCAAACCTTTCCCCAAACCCCCTTCCCAACCATTCATCAAACCCTAACCCTCTTCCCCCAGGCTGTGTGATTTATATTGAGGTGTGACTAAATTAAATGTACACCAATAATTGATCACACGCTTGCTGGGGCGGATGTGGTGAAAGCAACACTGATTCAATTTCAAGGCAGGGCTAGGATCTTCTTCTGCTTGCCCACCCATGCTCAGTATATTTGCAAGTCAATTTTTTGTCCAAAGGAACCTAATCCATCATAAGTAATTGCCAGCATCAATTGGATTCATCATCCTCCTACACAGCACTAAAGGTTACGCTTGTGTCGAGTGACTCGACACAACTACAGTTTGTAACTTGTTGTACTAGGCTTAGGCTATCCCGCCACCATTATGTTTTATTTTACTTTAGCATTGCTAATCAGCATTATTATTATTGTTTGGCAGTCTTCTTGTGTACTGTACGGTACTTCAGTCTACTACTCCTCCCAGAGTCTCTCTCAGGCGACTGACTGTCTCATTTTCTTTTTTTGCAAATGCTACTGCCAGTGTCTACTACTACCACCACAACCATGGCATCTTGGGAAACACAAACCATCATCACTATAACCAGCCATCGCTGTGCCTAAGTTTAAACATCAATCACAGGTAAGAGAAGAAGTTTGGGGGAGGCATAATTAATAATGGAAATTAATTGGTTCATTAATTCACACACCCACACCCTTGAGTTCAGTGGCAGACTGCATAGACTAGGAGGAGAGACTGACAGTATTAGTAGGACAAGTCACTCAGTGAGGGTACCGCATCTATCTGTTCGTGTGTTACAAAATTGGCAGATTATTTTGCAGCAGCAAAGGAAGGAAACCGTCTGACGTAAAAGAGTAACCCCCCACAAAACATTTACATCGTATGTAAAGTTTAAGTATAAATATAATTTAATCTCCTAACAAAATAAACTATTGTAAAAAATCCCTGACCCACCCCTCGCCCTAACCCCAACCAATGTCCAAAAAGTCAAAAGATAGAGTCCAAACAATGTCCGTGGCATTGAATTCAAAAATTGCCCATAATAAATAATAAATATAAACCCCAACTTTTCCCCAACGTAGCCCAATGCCCACCCACCAAAAAAAAGAATAAAAAGGGGGCAATCCAACGGGATCTCAGTCTATCGGCGGGCTCGCTGTCTCTTAAGGACCTCCTTCACCTGCTCCTCTAGGCGTGCCATTCGGAGGAGCACGCGGGGCTTAAAGGCTCGGCAATTGCATCCACAGGGGGGGCAACAGTGCTAGATGTAGTGCGGCAGGAGGCTGCCAGACCGTGGTGCTGTACCGATCGAGGGCCAGGGCCTGGCTGGGGCCCAGGGCATTGGAGGAGGCTGTAGCTGCTGCCGCCTCCTCCTCCTCCTCCGCCAGAGCCACCAGCCGCCGATACTCATTCAGAATGACCTCAAGCTTCCGGCGCTGGACCATGGCTGCCAACTCCTTCCTATCTGGTCTTTTTGGTTGGGAAGGAGTACCTATATCAAAAAAGAAAAAAAACTATTGTAATACTGTTAGCAAAACAGTAGCACAAAATTAATTCTACACATAGTGGCACAGTAGCACTAGCAAGCACATGACATAACATTTGTGGTAGTATGGACTCCAGTACACCAGTTTTCTTCTTCTCTCTTATTTAGCTAAATTAAGTAACCTTGTTGCAGCCGGCATGCCAGCTCAGTCAGCTTGCGCTCAAGACAAACATTATACTTGTGACGCAGACTCACGTTATTTTTATTTACTACTGTCTGCACTCTGCAGGTGGGGAAGCTGACTACACAATCATCTTATTTTTTCTATTATGGGTGGCACTGGCCATACTCTCTGTTACATCAAGGCCAAGGCAACTGCTCAATGTCACTTTCACCATGCCTACTACAACAAGGCAGATGATTTCTTATCCAAATGATCATTGCTTATATATATGTATGGGACGACATGAAGTACTTTGTTTTGATTGATTGTGTAACCGGTTAGTAACCAATCCATGCAGCCGATAGGCCAGTGAAGGCCACCCATGGCAGGCTGAAACAGTTGAAAATAAATTCACATAGATAGTGAGTAGGCATCGGAGTCGGAGGGAGGCGCTTGATAACATACATACACAAAATATATGCTGTGCTTTCAAACTACTGTGAGTCAAGGGAGTATTCTGAACATACAACTTCTATTCTCCTTGGCTTTGCTTGCTACTCTGGTGCGATTCCTTTTACATTCTCTTCAAAGACTCTTCATCCAGTGACAGTCTCCACTCTATGCTATGAATATGATGTGATGAATACCATCCAGCCATCATCCATTCAAAGTAAACATGTCTATCATTCTTCTTAACCTCTCAACAAACCTTAGTTTGTTTTAACAGCAACAAACATTTTTTTTTTTTTAAACCACCACCCATGCGTCCTTCCTTCCTTGCTTGCCTTTGAGTTTGACCCATCAAACACCCCGGAGGATTCTTGCTATCACCCATACAGTTTCATCCACCCAGGCAGGCATCTTTTCTTCGTTCACCTTCCACCCATCCTTCAACCACCCATACATCTGATTCCTTCCTATCAGCCACCTATGCATGCATCCCACGTGGCACATATCCTTCTCTGCCAGTCATATATATTTACATCTCGCCCGTCCTTCCTCCTTCCATCCTTCTTTCCCTTTTCGATCAACCCATCCATCAAGGTCGTCTGACTCTTAGTCTTCACCATAAAACTTTCCCAGCTGAGTTGAAGTCAGATTGAAGAGGCCATTAGTTACTCAACTACTCCCACAGCTAATGCTATTGCTCGCCTCTAATGCTAAGTAAAGGGTGTCTTCTTCTTCAACCGTTGTTCACAACAACTTAGGGGCATATTCACAAGGAGCTATAGCCGAATTAACAGCACTTTATCGCAGCCAAAGTAGTGATAAATTTACCTCCCCTTTTCACAAGCCGGTGTTAACAGCCCACAGAACCAGTTTACCCGTGATAGCAGCCACAAAAAACATCCCCACAGAGGACCCCCGCAAATATTGCTAATGAGATGCAGAGTGGGCGTTCCCGTGACAAAAGCCGAGACAACAGCACACCTCAACATTCACAACGACCAGACACAACCGCGATAAAAACACAAAATAGGCGATAAGGCGCGTTAGCACCAGGAAATCTACACCTGCTGTGACCTGGTGTAAACTCGGACGGCAGCCTGCAAACCAAAAGGGGGCACAACCCAGGGCTACATCGGAAGGGCAACAGATGCCATGGAGCCACCCATCATGCGGCCCGGACACCCAAGAGGGCCACAACACCCACCGCCACCACCCCCAGGACCACCCCTCCCTGGCACCCCCCTGACCAAAGACATGCCACATCAGCCACACCTAAACATGTACAGAATATTCCGCTTGATGCCGCAAAACCACAACTGGTGACATGGATGTGTCGTCACAGAAATGACCAGCACAAATTCACTTTCGAAGCAACAAATGAAACTTTATTAAAATAGAACAACGAAATGAAATGAAGACACATGGCCGCTCCCCTCCGGACAATACGTAGGTCACAGCCTGTAAGACAAAAAACATGATGAGAAGGTGTGTCCTGCGCACATCAGAGGACAGAGAGAGAGCAAAAGAGAGAGAGAGGAAGAGAGGGAGGGAGAGAGAGAAGAAGAGAGGGAGAGAGAGAGAGAGAGGGAGAAGAGGAGAGAGAGAGGAAGAGAGAGAGAGAGAGAAGAGGAGAGAGAGAGGGAGAGAGAGAGACAGTGCCGCCCCTGCGCACCCAGGCCACACTGCTCACCTGCTGCCAACGGTGTGTCTCCAACCACATGCCGGTATGTATAGCAGGACACCAGGTCACACATCTGAGTCAGAGCCGTCAGCTGAAACAGAGCCCAGATACATGACTGGCACAGTACACACACTTGCACAAGACAACATCGCCTGCCTGCCCATGCACACCCAGGCAGAGGCACCCCAACCTCCCCCGCCGCCCATCATAGCATGCCCCCCCATGCACAGCCAGGCCCCAATGCTCACCTTCCGCCACCTGCGCATAGACAGGAGGTCCCACCACGTGCCGCTGCAAGCCACAAGCCCGGGGCCCGCGGACATGGCACCCTCCACATCATGCAGCCCCACTCTGCAGGCCACCAGGTCTCACGTTTGGTGCTGGGTCTTGATTACTCCATGGCAGAGGACATACCAGTGCACCAGGCACCATCGCAGGCTGCACACCCGCTCAGCCCAATGGGTGCCACCAACTCTGGGATCCCGGAAGTGTTGCCACGTGGCGGTAGGCCCGCGCTGCCCGCTGGCTCTGGCCTACACTGCGGTCCAGCAGGGCACACAAAACCTGAGCTGTCTGGACCTCCGGGATGGGGCATCATCGCAGGCTGCACACCCGCTAAGCAGCTCAAGGTGCCACTGACTCAGTGCACCCAAAGTCACCGTCCCGTGGCGGGGTGCCTGTGCCGTCCGCAAGGCCCCGGGTGCCACTAACCCTGTGCAACAACAGTCTGCGCCACGTGGTGGTAGGCCCGTACCATCCGCAAGGCCCCGGGTGCCACTAACCTTGTGTGCAACAACTCATGGGCCCTACATGTGTGAGAACCGTGGAGCGGCCGTCATCCAGACACCACCGGAAGAGGGGAATGTGACGTCTTTGGCCCCTTATGTTGGCGCAGTCACATGGCCTGTGATGCCTGTGCAGGATGGGTATGGTGTGTGTGAAACCTGCCCTCAGGGAGTGGCTGTGACATTCTGACAACTAGACCAGTGTCCTGCACACCACCAGCGAGTACGGCTGCGACGGGTAGCAATGAGGGCCCCCCCTCGGGGCGTTAGCAGAGTGGTCTGGCCAGCCGTATGCCCGACCAGCGCAGGGCTTGCAACAATGACTCGTGGGCTCTGGGCCTGGTCCAGTCCATGTCCGGACAAGGAAGTGACTGATGCATGTGTCCCTGTTGTAGTGTTCACGGAACCCGCTACACAAAATGCAATGTCGCACCCTCTGACTGGCATCCCACAGGATGAACATCATTGACGCAAGGGAAGGCACTGTCCCCACATTCATCCACACATCCATACATGAATGACGTAAGACATTACACAGCAGTGCGTCACTGGATGTTTATTTGCACATCCAGTGCAGTCATGCAGTTGGAGCGGTACAGGGCAATGCCGAGCACACTACACAATATGGGCCCGTGGAGGGCCAGCCAGTGTCCATCCGGGGATGACCTGTACTGCGGAAGAGGAAGGGTACAGTCCGCAGTCTGTCCGCCATGTCATTGGTCGTCAAACAGGATGTGGCAGTCCAGGGTGAGTGCATCGGAGTGTATCGGGAGTCAGTGGTAGGTCCTGAGGCCATGTGCGGCACCAAGCAGAAACAGGCAAGGTGGCGGAAATGTATGCTAGTGCCTGGCCCTCCTGACCACAGTCCCATCCACGTCCTCATCCCCGGGTGTGTGCCCTGCCCCACCTGTGGGTGTTGCAGTGCCGGCTGCGGCACTGTGTGCCACTGACACATCAGGGGCCGGAGGAGGATTGTCGGCCACACTGTGTGGCAGTGACACATCAGGTGCCGAAGTGGATACGCCTGCCGCACTGGGAGGCACTGACACACCAGGGGGCGGAGATGTGGATGGTGTGGGGGCAGCAGCATTCATCATCGCCATGCCTTGTAGCAGCAATGCCATGATGAGGACATGCAGGGCACGGTAGATCCCAGCTACATTTCGCTGATGTGCAGCGGAGACTGCCATCCTTTCCGCCTCCATCCGCACCATGTCCTCCATGAGCCTCCGCATGTGTTCCAGCTCACGGCTGGCTTTGCTGGGGCCACTGTGAGTGGACAGGTATTCTTACCTCTGCGTCATGACTCCAGAGATGTCAGTCAGGGCTTGCTGGAGTCCATGGGGTGGACATAGACACCCAAGGATGGCGTCCAGTTTGGTAGCCATGAGCTCGAACCCCACCCGCACCTGCTCGGCCGTCTCCCTTTGGCCCGCCAGCACACGGCGTTGGAAGGCCATGTGTTGTTCCTGGGGGTCTTGGGAGGGTACCGGAGCTGTGGGTGCCTCCTGCTGGGTGGTTTGGGTGGTGTCTCATGGTTGTAGCTGGGCTCCCCTGATCCTGGAGGTGAGTTGCGGATGAGGTCAATGAGGTCTTGGATGGTTTGGGTGTCGATGCTGGTGTTGTCCTCCTCCTCGTCATCAGTGAAGAGTGGCTGTGACTGCTCTGCAGGAGGTGTTGACGATGCCCCTGTGATGTGAAGGGGAGATGGTGTATTACAATGTGTCCACATGTATGTATCCGCATGGTACAGGTTGACATTCAGACAGCATGGCATTGTACATTGTGACAGTCTGTGGGTCTGGGCGAGGACCCAGAGTGATTGTGGGTGTGCACTGTGCCCTGCTTGCTTGTGCATGTGTGCCATTGTGGCCATCTCCCCCCATCCCCCCAGTAACTGGTGGTCACTCACCCTGTTGCGGTTGTGTTGTGTCCTGTCGAGCAGTGTCCGGTCCCCCGACTCCGGCCACAGTCTCCACACTGATGACTGTCGACACCAGCTCCTCCATGTCATCCAGCTCCAGCTGTGGCGCTGGGCCCCCACCTCCGGTCTGCGTTGCTGCCTTCAGGTTGGTGGAGAGTTTCTCCTTGGTCTTCTGCTTGATGTCATTCCATCGCCTCTTGACCTCGTCCATTGTCCGCTTGTGCTCTCCGACGGCATTCACCTTGCCGACGATGTCCCGCCATATTCCAGTTTTGTTGCCCAATGACACGTTGGAGGTGACGAAGAGTTGTTGATGGTGTTCCATCACCTCCGTGACAATGATCCTGTTCACCTGCGGACTGAACTTGGTCTTCCTGGTCTTCTTGTCCTTGCCCTTCTCTGTCCCCGAGGTCCCAGGCTGGTCATCCGGGGTGCTTGTGGGGTTGCGCTCGTCTTCTGCGCCTGCTCCGGCTGCCTCCATGGTGCTTGGGTGTTGGTCAGTTTGTGTGTGGGTGTTTTTTCTACTTTTATGGTTATTTTTGATGCCTGCCAGGTGTGTGTTGCAGGCCTGGCGCTGCTTGTCGCTGGTTTCCTCATCGCGCTTTGGCCCATCGCGTGTTTTTTGGTGTTGTGGTTTGTGTTTTTATCTCCATCGTGGTGGTTGTATCGCGGACTTTGTCCACGGTTTCGGCAGACTATCGCATGCTACCACCTTGTTGTGAATTCCACGTTGACACGGGGTTATTTTCCTGCGATAGGCTGCGAGATTGAAAGTTGCGTTACACTACTCTTGCGGTAGTTATCACACGTTCTTGTGAATATACCCCTTAGTCTCTCTCAACATACAATGTAGACCCTTGCAGCAAGTGTGTAACTATTGTCAATAAGTAAGAAATATAAGTATAACTTACCACCGCCCGCAACTGCTGCTGCGTCACCCATCACTGTGGCAGCTGTCACATCCGCTGCTCCCTCCTGGCTGGCGTCGCCTGCCCCGCCGCTGAAACCGGTCCCAGGATGCTTGTTTCCGGTTCAGGGAAGACCTGGCTTGGCAGTTCGGGCTGGACTGTTCCCATGAGGCACATGGTGAAGACTGATTTGCATATAGCTGGGTCTGAACTGAGGTGGCAAAGTGAGCTAAAGAACGATGATGGATTAAACCCAGATCTGTGACTGGGGGTGAGTGTCTGAAAAGTTTCAGCACTCCGTCCATCATCTCTTTGTGTTTGCTTTGTTCACCCTAAGTTGGCAGGGTATGCCCAGACGTGGGTCCCTTGCTCACTTTGCCACTGGATTCAAGCTAGCCTGGCTGATGAGGGCTGTTAGCCCGAAACCGGTCCCAGGATGCTTGTTTCCGGTTCAGGGAAGACCTGGCTCGGCAGTTCGGGCTGGACTGTTCCCATGAGGCACAGGGTCAAGACTGATTTGCATATAGCTGGGTCTGAACTGAGGTGGCAAAGTGAGCTAAAGAACGATGATGGATTCAACCCAGATCTGTGACTGGGGGTGAGTGTCTGAAAAGTTTCAGCACTCCGTCCATCATCTGTTTGTGTTTGCTTTCCGCCACTGGCCCCGGCACTGGTGGTCGGTACGCCTAGAAAAAACATTACACATTTTTTAGATGCCATATACGCCTCCCCCTATTTATTCTTTTTCACTAGCAAGATTGAAAAAAATTGTTAAAATACATATATATTCCACATACATCACTAGTACAAACCGGGTACTAGAGTGGAGAGTAGACACTAGTAGGAGTATGTCCTATCCTAACAAAAATAGTAAAATATCTGGTTGGGCATTTTGTTGGTGGGAATTGTCAAAGCCAATCAAGATTAAGAAGACTAGAAGAGGACAACCCAAAGGACTGGACTCAGTGGCTTGAGCTATTGGTGAATCTGAGTTTTAAAACCTTTTAAATAAAAATAAAGAGTGGCCAACTGGGCAAGCTTAACTACAGACAGACTAATAATATAGTAGTAGTACAGAGAGCCAGAGCAGAGGCAGTTAGAGGCAGGGATAACAAAAATTTAGAAACAGATAGTCTAGATCGAAGAAGATTTGGTAAAATAGAATTAGGAAATGGAAATAATAGTTCAGAAAAAATAAGGTGCAGTAAAAGTTAGGGAAATATAATGATTAATATTAACAGGAGGAAGACTTACTGGGGACAGCAGCAGAGCCCACGGTAGAGGAGCGGTCCTGGCCCTGGTGTTCTTCTCCAGCTGCTCCCGCCGACTCCGACCCCGTCTTCTTGCCCCTGGGTGCTGATCATGTAAGATATAATAAAGAAAGAGACAAACATTGATGATTGGTGTGAAACAAATAAAATATTTTTAAAAACGCTCCAAAAAACATTTTTGGAAACAACAATTGCAATAAAATTGACCTATCTAATCTGATCGACTGGTAGTATCGCGGGATTCGCGGACCGTCTAGTTATTATTTATGAACACTAATCCAGTGTTCCATTCTGATTCCAGAATGTGAGAAGTTGGCCTGGCATATGCTGTCCACTAATTATAGTGGGCACCTTGCACCAGTCCAAATCGACTCTTATGGTAGGTAGGTTAAAGACAACCTTATTGAAAGCTATCCTAGTGGTAGCTGTGGAGAGCAGCCTTCAGGCTAAGTCTTGAAGGAATGTAAAGCAGCTTGTTTTACCAGTCTATAATCTCTTGAGTGACCAAATGAAAGAGCACCACACCAGGTATATATTCAAAATATATGTATTTATTACTAAACACACCCCTCTAGTCTCTTTATGAGGCTAGAGTTCGAAGTATATAGGTTATAAGATCTTAAATCACAGTAATAGCACAAATACACGTTTGGGCCCTAGGGGCGTACTCAAACCATATACCAATAAAGTGGTATGCGAACCACGACTGAACTAGACACTAGGCCTAGAGCCTCTAGAAGTGCTTGGACCACAAGGAACCACCCAAGGTAGTGACACAGGGGACCCACGGGAGACGCGTGCAGTGTATGTACACAACCGCGATACGCCGTTAACTTCTATGGAGAAAGTCGGGATCGGGAAAATAGAGGAAAGGGACACTTTAAAGAGGACTAGGACAAAACCCTTTGAGATCTAGGACTTTGAAGAGTCTCTACCCACGGGAGCACCGGAGTACTCGTGTTACCTCACCCAGGGAAGCCGGGTGCATAGGTGCCTTTCGGGGTCGGGTTTCGTCGTCGTTTCTTATGGCGATCTGCTGCAAAGTGCTGCTGGCGACCAGGAGAAAAGTGTCCGGGTGGATCCAAGAGTGGATCGGAGTTCTGAAGAACCTGAAAGCAGAGGGGACAGAGTCTGGGTCACTAGCCAGTGACCAGGGAGGCGATGGACAGATGCCCACCGATGTCGAGTGCTTCAGGTTCGATGACGGTCGTCTTGACTCTTCAGCCACGAGGTCCGGGAGGCGTTGTCGGCGACCAGGAGCAGGATTCGGGCTGTTGCTCGATGTCTGTCGAGTGCAGAGGTGTCGGCGACCAGATTGGACCCAACAAGCCTTGGCAACGGCAAGTCTCGAGTAAGATGTAGATCGTCGATGATGCAGACCAGCAAGGTCTGGGGAACTCACCCAGCGAGGGTAAGTGAGGGCAGGCCTGGAGCAACCAGACTGCCAAGTAAAGAAAAGATTGGCCTTCGGTAAGGGCTACTAGCCAACGGGCTAGCGACCGCGAAGGAGCCTCGTGACGCCGCACGTGGAGCTGGCTTACAGGACACTCGTGGAGTGGGGGCCAGTGATCTTCGGTGCAGGTGGTGCTGGAGGCTAGGGCTACTCGGAGCCCAAAGCACAACTTCTTGGGAGACCCAGAAGAGGGTGCACTTGCAAATGTGCTCGGTGTCCAGGGGTCACGGTCTCAAGTCACCCACGATAGCCACGGGCCTCAGCTTTGCTGGGGACTTAGGGTAGCCTCGGGGAAGTCTGAGAATCCACCTCTGGTGATGCGATGACTTCGGCGTCCGACGGGAGCTTCAGTGATGCGAACCGGACAGATGCTTCTTTGGTGCCTGCCAAGCAGGGGAGTCACTCCTTGACCCCAAGGGAGATTCTTCAGTCCTCTAATCGTGAGTAGAGCGTCGAAGGTCCAGGATTCTGTTTCAGAGTTTCGTCCAGGTATAATCTAATCTTGCTGTGGCAAGGGTTCCCCATTTTAACCAGTAAAACAGGGAGGGACTAACTCTATGACCCCACCTATGGGAGGGTCAAGGGAGGGGTGGCTACACCCACTTCCCTTTGTCCAGTTTCGCGCCAGAGCAGGGGCAGGTAGCCCCTGAGCTGGTTTGAACTGGCATATGCACAGAGGAGCCTTTTGCTCCCCCAGTGCAGGACTTCAAAGCACTCTAAGAGTGCACCCACCCAGCCCCAATACACATTATCCTGTCTGGGGAGGTGGTCACACCTCCCTGTAACAGGAAACCTATTGTCCAGGCCTCCCCTGCCGGAGTTTCGTCCAGCAGCAGGAGGCCAGACTTGTGTCTGTGGCAGCAGCATCCATTTTGTGATGCCAGGGCTTCAGAAAGAAGTTACCGGGTAAGCCAGAGTTAACATGTCTTTCCTCTAGAAGGGTGGAATGCTACCCCCGCCGCCAGGATTGGCGGGGGGTAGTATTCCAAGATGTTTGACACCAAACACGACATGTTTAGGTGCAGCCATTCCAAAGTTAGCATTTTACCGCGAGGATATAATGCGCTTAAGAGTATATGGTCAGGCTGCACTACAAACAGCATCAGAGATGGTCTCCGAACGCTGCAGAGGGGCCCTGCTCATGCAGGGGCACCCTCTCACATAGGAACCATGCACTCTGCCTTTAGGATTGATAAGGCCTGCCTTAGGAGTGACTTATAGGTTTATATGTGTGTATGTATTTAGTGATATAGGTAACCTATATCACAGTAAGGGGTGCATGCACCACCTTACCCAGGCTGCAGTAGCAGACCTGTGGTGTCAGTTTGGATGGCCTTCCAGGGGTGGCACAATACGTGCTGCAGCCCCTGGTAGGCCTCTGAGGTACCTATGCCCTGGGTACATAGTATACCATATACTAGGGACTTATAAGGGCACTCCAGATTCCAATCAGAGATGTGCCTAAGGCACATGGAAACCATTTTACAGAGAAAGCAGATAGACTGGGGCCCTGAATAGCAGGATCCCAGTCCAACTAAGCCATAAACCAGCAAAACACCATAAAAAAAGTGGGGGCAACCATATAGTCAGATTCCACCTTCCTACATAACCCCCCCAAACGAAAGGAGATAAGGCTAACCTTGGCCAGTTGAGCCTATATTGACTAAGTGGCCATATAAGGAAGCACCTGCACTAGCATGGTTGCCCCCTATGTTATGGTCCACTAAGCAATCCCTCACCCTAAGGGTATGAGAGGGTCTCCACCATGGGGAATCACTACCTCTGGTGTGCTTAGGTAAAGTACAAGGCTGGTGAGGTGTCTGAGTAGGGAAGTGAGGCCCTAGGAATGTTGGCCTCAGCTTCCTCAGATCACTGGTCACCATGTATGCCTGTCTTTCCATGACTGAGTTGCACTTTGCTCTAAGGGTCAACCTTTGGCTGCCTACAGCTGGGGGTTGGGTCCCTTTGGATGGAACACTGGAGGGACATGGCAGGTTTGGAACCTTCTGGTCCCAGGTTTGCCCTTGCCTACCAGAGTCCTTCTGGGGGAGGTCCCTACATAAAGGTATGGGGGATCCCTCAGTGTGTAGAGGAATTTTCACCTGGCTAGGGCTACTAGACTGGGTGCCCCTAATCTGCTGATGGGGGCTTCCTCTGGACAGGGGGCCCTGGGGGTCCACTGACCTCCCTGACCTCTGCAGCCCTGGGCTGACTGAGGCAGGGTAGAGAGGGGCAGGTTACCTGCTCCAGACTGGGTACCACCTTGAAGGGTCCTCTGCCATCAGGGGTGTGGCCAGGCCAGGCCTGACTACCTCTGTGGCAGTTCCTTCACTAGGGGTAGGGTCAGTTCCCTGAGGAGGCTGACCCTTACCTATTGTCTGGGGGAAGAAGACTTTTCTTCAACCCTTGTGCTCTCTTTTGGGGGAGAGTGGGCCCTTCTTTCAGGCTCCATCTCTCCAAATTCTTGGGCTGGGGCTGTGGCCATCACAGCCCCCTAACCTTTACAGGGACGCCCAACATCCTAAGATGGGTTTGGTGTTCAACTTCAGCCCAGGCTGAAATTTCCAAATCATTGCCCATCAGGCAATCTACAGGTAAGGTGGGGGACACTGCCACTCTCTTTGGGCCTGTGACCCCTCCCAGCTGAGATTGACTATGGCCATGGGGTGATCTGTTCTGACACCATCAATGTTGGTCACCTGGTACTTAAACTCAGGTAAAAACTGGTGAGGGGGGACTAGTTTCCCTGCCACCATGGTGACACTAGCCCCTGTGTCCCTAAATGCCACAGCTTTCTGACCATTAATCATTGGCTCCAGTCTGTACCTGCCCAATGCTATGGGACCCATGGTAAAGGTGGCAAATCCTATACCACCATCAGAGTCAGAGGAGTCTGTTGAGGGGTCCCTGTCTAAACTAGGGCCCACCTCTGTTCCTCTTGCAAAAGCACCTAACTTTTTGGGTGCACTACTCCCAACTGGAGGATTACTACTGGTAGTACCAGGAGGGGTGGTAGTAGTTGTGGGAGGAACATTTTCTTTATTGCCAATCCTGGGGCAACTGGGATCAGTTTTCCAGTGCCCAGGCTTTTTACAGACATGGCAATAGGGTTTCTTTTCAGGAGAGGAAGGAGTTTGGGACCCACCCCCAGAAGAGGAATTTTGGGGCCCTGTAGGGGACTTATCCTTAGATTTATCCCCACCTTTCTCTTGGGACTTAGTAGAATCTTTCTTCTGGTCACCACCCTGATTTCTAGTTTTTACTCTGGTTCTGACCCATTTGTCTGCCTTCTTTCCCAATTCTTGGGGAGAGGTCAGATCAGAGTCCACCAGATACTGGTGCAAAAGCTGGTTTTGACAATTATTAAGGATCTGCTCCCTCATAATCAAATTGTACAATCCTAAAAAGTCCTGCACTTTGTTGCCATGTATCCAACCTTCCAGAGCCTTTGTAGCACAATCTACAAAATCAACCCAGTCTTGAGTCTGAGCTTTTTGGGTGTCTCTGAACTTCAACCTATACTGTTCAGTGGTTAGGCCAAACCCATCTATCAGAGCACTCTTCAAGACTGTGTAATTGTCAGCATCCTCTTCTCTTACAGTGAGGAGCTTGTCTCTACCTTTGTCTGCAAAGGAGAGCCACAAGATTGCTGCCCACTGCCTCTGGGGGACCTTCTGAACTTTACAGGCCCTCTCCAGTGCAGTTATCCATTTGTGGATGTCATCCCCACTCTGGTAGGGAGGGACAATCTTGTTTAGGTTTCTATGGTCATAAGACCTTTCCCTATCTCTAGGGATATTGCTGCCACCATGGGACTCTAGTCCCAACTTTCTTCTCTCTCTAAGGAGATCTAGGGATTCTCTATCTAAAGCCAATTGCTTCTTCCTGATCTCTAGTTGAGTTTCCTCATACTGGACCAGTCTCTTTCTTCTCTCATGAGAGGATTCCCTCCTGTGAGAAGAAACAGAGCTCCCTATGGAGGTGCCAGAGTGGTTAGACTCCTGAGAAGGAGACCTAGACTTTCTGAGCACACTCATAATCCTTCCTGGGGGACAAAGGTGTGGTTCTCCAGATCCTCATCTTCATCTTCCCCAGAAGGGATTGGGTTTTCCAGGTCAGGGTCATTGTCACCCTCCTGGTCAGTTTCAGAGGGGGGCTGGGGGTAGTAGTACCCCTGGCCCCTTCCTCATCTGCTGGCCCACCCTCTGCTCCTACCCCTTCAGTCTCTGAAGACTTACTAAGATCATAAGCCACCAACAACTCCTGGAGGTGTTGGGTGGTGGGACTTTGGCCTGTCCTTAATTTCCTCACATTACACAAAGCTCTCAGTTCCAAGAATGGGAGTGTGTCATACTTGGAGGGGGGAAGCTCCATGGCTTCCTGCAGGGCATCTCTGGATCCTGCTTTTAAAGACATTACTAGTGTGGTGTGGTGTATGCACTACCTACTCTAGTGTGGCCTACTAAACTCTCTTGAGTTGTAGAAAGGGTTGTGCTATCCCTTAACACACAACTCTAAGTTCAGTAGAACTTACTGATATTCTAAGCTTAAATTATATGTACCTTAGGTACCTTTAGTGGTTTTCAGTTGATCAATTCAATTGAGATTATCTGGTAAAACAATAGCAAGCTGGAATCCCACACGCTGCACACCAATGTGAGAAGTTGGCCTGGCATATGCTGTCCACTAATTATAGTGGGCACCTTGCACCAGTCCAAATCGACTCTTATGGTAGGTAGGTTAAAGACAACCTTATTGAAAGCTATCCTAGTGGTAGCTGTGGAGAGCAGCCTTCAGGCTAAGTCTTGAAGGAATGTAAAGCAGCTTGTTTTACCAGTCTATAATCTCTTGAGTGACCAAATGAAAGAGCACCACACCAGGTATATATTCAAAATATATGTATTTATTACTAAACACACCCCTCTAGTCTCTTTATGAGGCTAGAGTTCGAAGTACATAGGTTATAAGATCTTAAATCACAGTAATAGCACAAATACACGTTTGGGCCCTAGGGGCGTACCAAACCATATACCAATAAAGTGGTATGCGAACCACGACTGAACTAGACACTAGGCCTAGAGCCTCTAGAAGTGCTTGGACCACAAGGAACCACCCAAGGTAGTGACACAGGGGACCCACGGGAGACGCGTGCAGTGTATGTACACAACCGCGATACGCCGTTAACTTCTATGGAGAAAGTCGGGATCGGGAAAATAGAGGAAAGGGACACTTTAAAGAGGACTAGGACAAAACCCTTTGAGATCTAGGACTTTGAAGAGTCTCTACCCACGGGAGCACCGGAGTACTCGTGTTACCTCACCCAGGGAAGCCGGGTGCATAGGTGCCTTTCGGGGTCGGGTTTCGTCGTCGTTTCTTATGGCGATCTGCTGCAAAGTGCTGCTGGCGACCAGGAGAAAAGTGTCCGGGTGGATCCAAGAGTGGATCGGAGTTCTGAAGAACCTGAAAGCAGAGGGGACAGAGTCTGGGTCACTAGCCAGTGACCAGGGAGGCGATGGACAGATGCCCACCGATGTCGAGTGCTTCAGGTTCGATGACGGTCGTCTTGACTCTTCAGCCACGAGGTCCGGGAGGCGTTGTCGGCGACCAGGAGCAGGATTCGGGCTGTTGCTCGATGTCTGTCGAGTGCAGAGGTGTCGGCGACCAGATTGGACCCAACAAGCCTTGGCAACGGCAAGTCTCGAGTAAGATGTAGATCGTCGATGATGCAGACCAGCAAGGTCTGGGGAACTCACCCAGCGAGGGTAAGTGAGGGCAGGCCTGGAGCAACCAGACTGCCAGGTAAAGAAAAGATTGGCCTTCGTTAAGGGCTACTAGCCAACGGGCTAGCGACCGTGAAGGAGCCTCATGACGCCGCACGTGGAGCTGGCTTACAGGACACTCGTGGAGTGGGGGCCAGTGATCTTCGGTGCAGGTGGTGCTGGAGGCTAGGGCTACTCGGAGCCCAAAGCACGACTTCTTGGGAGACCCAGAAGAGGGTGCACTTGCAAATGTGCTTGGTGTCCAGGGGTCACGGTCTCAAGTCACCCACGATAGCCACGGGCCTCAGCTTTGCTGGGGACTCAGGGTAGCCTCGGGGAAGTCTGAGAATCCACCTCTGGTGATGCGATGAAATCGGCGTCCGACGGGAGCTTCAGTGATGCGAACCGGACAGATGCTTCTTTGGTGCCTGCCAAGCAGGGGAGTCACTCCTTGACCCCAAGGGAGATTCTTCAGTCCTCTAATCGTGAGTAGAGCGTCGAAGGTCCAGGATTCTGTTTCAGAGTTTCGTCCAGGTATAATCTAATCTTGCTGTGGCAAGGGTTCCCCATTTTAACCAGTAAAACAGGGAGGGACTAACTCTATGACCCCACCTATGGGAGGGTCAAGGGAGGGGGTGGCTACACCCACTTCCCTTTGTCCAGTTTCACGCCAGAGCAGGGGCAGGTAGCCCCTGAGCTGGTTTGAACTGGCATATGCACAGAGGAGCCTTTTGCTCCCCCAGTGCAGGACTTCAAAGCACTCTAAGAGTGCACCCACCCAGCCCCAATACACATTATCCTGTCTGGGGAGGTGGTCACACCTCCCTGTAACAGGAAACCTATTGTCCAGGCCTCCCCTGCCGGAGTTTCGTCCAGCAGCAGGAGGCCAGACTTGTGTCTGTGGCAGCAGCATCCATTTTGTGATGCCAGGGCTTCAGAAAGAAGTTACCGGGTAAGCCAGAGTTAACATGTCTTTCCCTCTAGAAGGGTGGAATGCTACCCCCGCCGCCAGGATTGGCGGGGGGGTAGTATTCCAAGATGTTTGACACCAAACACGACATGTTTAGGTGCAGCCATTCCAAAGTTAGCATTTTACCGCGAGGATATAATGCGCTTAAGAGTATATGGTCAGGCTGCACTACAAACAGCATCAGAGATGGTCTCCGAACGCTGCAGAGGGGCCCTGCTCATGCAGGGGCACCCTCTCACATAGGAACCATGCACTCTGCCTTTAGGATTGATAAGGCCTGCCTTAGGAGTGACTTATAGGTTTATATGTGTGTATGTATTTAGTGATATAGGTAACCTATATCACAGTAAGGGGTGCATGCACCACCTTACCCAGGCTGCAGTAGCAGACCTGTGGTGTCAGTTTGGATGGCCTTCCAGGGGTGGCACAATACGTGCTGCAGCCCCTGGTAGGCCTCTGAGGTACCTATGCCCTGGGTACATAGTATACCATATACTAGGGACTTATAAGGGCACTCCAGATTCCAATCAGAGATGTGCCTAAGGCACATGGAAACCATTTTACAGAGAAAGCAGATAGACTGGGGCCCTGAATAGCAGGATCCCAGTCCAACTAAGCCATAAACCAGCAAAACACCATAAAAAAAGTGGGGGCAACCATATAGTCAGATTCCACCTTCCTACACAGAATACTATGCCTAAGTACCACCTGACCTTGCCCACCTATTCAGCCGGGCCAATTGTTCACTAACTCTGCATTTCCATTTATTTTAGTCCTCAAAAATGCATAGATGGAGGACACATGCATACATTTTTGCATACACCAAATTGTTGGTTGGTTGCTGCTGATGTTCTGATAAGCCTATTACTCACTCACTAAACAAACTACAAAAGGTTCTACTAAGGACTGGAGTAAGCAGCACTCAGCAGCACGTGACGTGAGTCACGTCACAGAGGATGCGTCACCGTCACGCAGACTGCTTAAAAATTACCAACTAATACTAAGTAACTAAACTACCTAGCCACCACTATCTTACTGATAGGAGGACAAAGGAAGGACTAGAGTCTCTCTAGCATTGACTAACTTAAGTTCTCTAAAGTAAACTCTTACATAATCAGCCCAAGCGAGCGCAAAGTTGCAAACAAGTAAGATTAGAAGCGCCGAGCAACTGTGTCTAGAAGAATAACAATCACTAAAGATTTTTAAACTTAAGTTTACCTGCAATGTAAGCAGCAGCATTCTTGCTATTCGGAAAAAAAATTATATTCGCAATAACAGTAACACAGTCTAGAGAACACACAATAGTATTAGCTACTCACCAAGCCCCATGACCTCGACACCTAGCAGGTCCAGCAGGTCCTGCTCCCGGTCCAAGATGTCTGACCACCGGTGGGTCAGCTGGTTATGGGTGCGCCGGACCTCAGAGCAGCGAAACACTGCCCAGCGCACCCTCGCCCACCGGCGGTGACGCTCCTGGGTAGCGTACCCGGAGCCAGGCCTGCCGCCTGCTGCCAAGGTCAAGGGGAGGTGGTGCTGCACAAAAGAAACAAGGGTGGCCACCTCCGCCTCGCTGAATAGGGACCGGGCCTGCACCCCTGGTGGGCGCAGTCTGCCGCAAAGAAGGCGGCTCTTGGGCACAGGTGCCTTGCCCTTGGAGCCGGTTCCCTTTCCCTTAGCCATGGTTCTGGGGTGGGCAGGGGGCGGAAAAGAAAATTTAGCAGGAAAAAATAAAGTTAGGGGAAAAAGTAGAAGAGTAAAGAAGGAAGTAATATAAAACTGTAGAGAAGTAAAAAAAACGCTGTAAAACTAGAAACAAAACACAAAATATAGACTTAGGGACAGAGAGGGATAGATAATAAATAAAAAAGATCAGAAAAACAGGGTAAAACACAAAGGATTGAAAAGATTGGAGAGGGATTGAAAAACAGGCCCCAGAACCATGCAAAAGATAGGAAAACAAGATGGCCGTGCCCATTGGCGACCTCGTGGTGAAGTTCGCGCGATATTTCCCCCGAACACGTCATCCGCGTTGCCGAACGTCAAAAACATCTTGCGAGCATATGCGAGCACAACGCGAGCATATGCGAGACAACGCGAGCATGCGGAAACAAGCAACTCCGGATGTTCGCGTAGCTACGCGTAGCGTCGCAGAGTTTTTGTACAACTTCGCGTAGCCTCGCGTAGCGCGGCTACTCGAACTTCGCCCAGGGTTAGTAATGTCCCTCACAGCAGGGTAGTATCCAGCCTGGAGCACCCATAACAGAAGCGCAAAGAGGTATGAACTATCTTCACCTGGCTGTCCACAGCCACAGAGACAGTGATCAGGAAAGAGTCAAAAAGGTGTTTTTACCTAAAAGACCCTTCTCAATCTGAACAACAGAGACTGCAGCCCCCTTCACCCCCACCATCCACCAAGTGGCAGTGCTGATCCAGCGCAATATTAGCCAACAGCATTCATACACCATATACTCACTTGGGCCCATACATTCACACTACACTAATACTTACGCTGGGTGTCAGATGTACTCTTTTATCAAAAATCTCTGCTACCAATTACCTTCTGATTGAAGAGTAATAACTTACCAATGGATCCTTTGCTAATTGGGAAATTTAAAATGAGTGACATTCACTATAATACATAATCCTGAAATAATCACTGAGTCAGGTAGTTTTAAAATGTTTATCTAAAGTTTTTTAGCAGAGTAAAATACAGAAAACACGGTACTTGATTGTAATACCCAAGAAAAAGCATAGAAATGATTTTGCTAATGAATGATGGTGTTTAAAGAAAGGGAGAGAATAGAGACAGCAGCGCAACTAAAGGTTGCAGTATAGTTACCTAAATACGAGAACCAAATCCCTTGGCCAAGGAGTTGGAAAAGATAGGACCCAGGAAGGATGAAGAGCAAAGACCTCTTCCAGGATCAGAACAGGACCGGTAACCTCTCTACAACGACGCCTGCGCCGTTCCCCTCTCTGATACTCGACTTCTCCTCGATTCTCCCGTCTAATGGACTCCGCCGCCCCCTCCTCAGGACTTCTTCCGGACAGGAATTCATTCAGCAACCGATCAGCATGGCAGCCTGGAACTCTTCTGTATGTTCTGAGAGTCTGTGCTAGCTAATTACTAATGCTATATTCTATTATACCCTTCTACGCCCATGTACCTCCCCTTAATGTTGCTAACATTATGGGATCACTACTTCTGATTGGACAGGGACAGGGGGTGGATTCTCGCACCATGTCAATTTTGGCCTAAATTGTGAAGCCTATTGTTTTTAGCTTCCCGCCCCTTCAAATTAATACATTCACTTTATTTCCCACCCTTCTCACGACAAATGTTATACATCTTACAGGAGAAAGGTAACAATTTGTCCGCCGGAAACACTGAGTACATCATCTTCGGCCAATAGGTCGTGGTCTTGGGAGACGTCCAAGTTGACTTCACTTGGCAGTCAGACAGGACACATGCGCAGAACCATCTGTTTCTCGAGTTTCAAGACACCAACCCAGGCCCAAGTTTACAAATTACTAAAAGTGCAAGAAGAAAATATTAAAATCACAAATACAAAAGTTTCACTGTATACCCACTTTCCCTACTCTATTCCCATTTAATCATAATACTATCCTGCATTAGTAGCGTTAAGAAAACGACAATGTAATAATGACATGAGAGCAAGCTTAAGCATGTGAAAACATTTAGCGGCCATTTTAGTGCACACTGCGCAGAAGTAGAAGTTTCCCACCAAGCAAAGAAAGACGTCACACCATGTGATCAGGTTGCGACATGCGCATTGAGTTTCCCGCGCTTTAGCGGCCATCTTGGTTTATAGACAAGCGTTGTTCATTAGTAAAACACATAGGCAAGCGTCTATCCCTTTTGTGTTTGTAAATGCAAAGATTAGTATTGACAGTACAAGTTTAATAAATTAATACTATGAGGAGGATTGCATACAAGCAAGTTTCATTTTTGAAACCTTGCTCCATCAATCCCCTCTCTGATGGCGTTTCTGAGCCATCAAAAAATACTACCCTCAATCAGATGCCAACTTCTAGCAAATCGTTTCATTCTCATTTTTACTTTTTCTATTCTTACAGTCTCCTTTTAATTTCTTGTATAAATCACTTCTCCATTCTTCTAGTTCGATTTCATCTAGTTTTCTCTTCTTTCCTTTTCCTGTCACTTGATATGTTCCATTCTTTCTACAGCATTTGCACCATATTGTTATTGCTAAAATTATTATTGCTATCCCTGCTAAGGGTACTAATATTTGACCTATAAGTCCTTTTCCTACATTAGCAAACCAGGTTCCAATTGACGATATACTATTTGTCAATCTTTCCCATACACTATCAACTTCCAGTGGTTTAAGTTCTTTCTCAAGTTTAGTTATGTTCTGAATATACGTTCCAATTTCTGCACTCTTATCTGGAATATAAGTGCAACAATGTTTCGTCCTCAATAATTTACAGACTCCTCCCTCTTTTGCCAATAGAATGTCAAGAGCAAGTCGATTTTGCATCACCATAGATCTAATTGCAACCATTTCAGCATTAATCATTAGAAAACCTCCAGCAGTATCTGTTGATAAACGATCAACCACTGTAGACAATTTACATATTTTCCTTGAGTTCAGAATTATTCCCACTGAAGGTATCAATGCACCAAATATATCACCTACAATTTCTGAAAAAGTAGCTCTTTTACTACGTATTAATTCATTATAGTTTTCATTGCTTCCAGTGTTTCTTTTTACGTGTATATTTTTGGAAAAACTATTCCAAAATAACAACTTCCATACCACCGTGCAGGAAGCCTAAAGTAAGCCTTATTCCCGCATACATAATAAATTCCAGGAAAAACTGAATCAGTTCCTCCTTTGAGTCCCCAACCTCCAAGAATTAAAAATTGTGTTCACATTCACTGGTACCAATGAAAACATTGTTATAATCAGTCTTTAACCTATGAAGACAAATTTTCCCTTTCTTCTCGAAATCCAGAGCCATTGCAGCTTGAGCTTTACCAGGTGTATAACTCCTTCTTTCTCCGCCCAAGGTGGCAACTGAGCCTTATGCTCTGAAGCTTTCTTTTGAAAATCATGTCTTCTATCTTCTACTAAATTCAAAAATATCTTTTCTTCTTCTAGTAAACAACATGTTAGATTGTGTCTATGTGCATGTGTTATGTCTATTGATTTCATTGTTAAGAAAAACTCTCCCATAAACTGTGCGTCTTGACTACTAAGCACTGGGTTCGTACTCTTGCGAATCGGAACCTCAGAAAATATCACATCTAAGTTTGAATAATAATACTGTAGCCTACCTGTTCTATAAAATAAACTTGTTAATACACTACATGAGATGCCATATGTCAGTGGTAAATGATGGTATGTTAATCCTTCTGCTACTGATTCAGGTAATTTCATACAGACATAACAATTACTAACTTCCATTGTGTCTACATATTGGAACAATAACTTTGTGAAAACATTTAAACTAGTGTTGTTGTCAGCTACTTCGTGATGAATTTCTGCCTCATCTTCTGCCATTAGTTCTACTCTATTGCCCTTCATGTTTGCTGTCCTCCCTTTAGTTTCATTATTAATCTTCTTATCTATTATCATAAGGTAAGGAATTGCTACAATCAGGACTAACCATACTATAAGCACCAATACTAGACTACAGATGCAGATTGCACAGCATCTCCTACAACAATTTCGTTTTGGTCTCCCAGTAACTCTATCATCAGGCATTTTTCGACAAGGAAGATTGCTCTTCTTATCTCTTCTTCTTTTCTTTAGAGGATTCTTTTGTTTAGTCAGGGTGGTCTTGTTTCTTCTTCGTATGTTAGTTCTGCACTTGTTCCTTCGCCACCACTGTCACTTGACTCTGAGCTTTCAAAATCTTCAAGAATGATATAAGTCCAGTCAGGACCCTTGAATTTGTTATTCACAAGTCTCAGTCTTTTACTTTTTCTTTTTCCTGACTTTTTCTCTTGTTCAGTTTGACTTGTCACTTCAGGTACTTGTTCTGGATCTTCACTTCTGGTTGTTATGTGGTATTTTACTCTTTTGATGACACTTGGCCAATGATCTCCTTTTCTTGTTTTCTTTGGTTGGTACTGTTTCTCTGTTTACGTCTTCGTAAATCTCGTTATTTTCACCACTCAATACTGTTTTGTTTTCTTTGATTACTGCTTCTTTTGTTTGTTCTTTTTCAGGTCTGATTGGTTTCTCTTCTGTAGCTCCACAATGACTTTCAAGATGTTGACCTTGTTCCTTTTTATTTCTTTATGTTCATTTGTATCAACCCCTTTTTCTTTAGTGAATTCTTCTTGATCTAACTGCTTCTGATCAGGGCTTATTGCACTGTGAACTTCTGCAGCCTGACCTGATCCTTCTAGACCTGTCTGTCCCTTTTCAAAGTTTATTAAATCTTCACTGTTTTTAGTCCAATTTTCTTTCCCTATCTGATTTAGTTCAGGATCTATTACTGTCTTGTCTTCTTGATCCCGAACTGTTTCTTCTTCACCTATCTGATCTTCTTTAATTTCTTCCAATTTCTTTAGTTTGATTTCTCGTTCTGTGGTATACTTCAGGCACTTCTACCACTGGTATCCAATCCTGACTTGTGCTCGGTTGTTCTCCGTCAGCTTCTCTCGAACCTCTAGCTTGAGATTCCTCAGCTGGGCAACCTTCAGCTTCTTCAGTGATTGTCGTTGTCTGTGGATTCTCTTCTTCAGGTTCTGGTACTCTCTTTGTGTGGCTTACGTGAATCCAATGAGGAAATCTTGCACACTTCACTGCTGTATTGGTGGTCAATATGACTTGACAAGGTCTGCTCCACCTGGGTGAAAGACACGTTTCTCTGGTGTGATTCTTCACTACCTCCCAATCACCACGATTCAGATCATGTTCTAGTTCAGGCTGCCTGGAAACTGCGTCTTCTCCAACCTGATGAGAGACAGAACACACTAGGTAAGCCAATCCTTTGCAATAATCCAAAACCATATCATCAGATATATTCACCAGTCTGTTTGTAGGAACATGTGTTTGTCTCATTGCTCTTCCCATCATTATTTCATGTGGGCTCAATCCTGTTGTTTTGTCCGGTATGCTTCTTATTCCCATCAGGACAAGTGGCAATGCGTCTGGCCACTCTAATGATGTTGATGCACACATTTTTCCCAATCTTGACTTTATAGTGCCATTCAATTGTTCAACCACTCCAGAAGCCTCTGGGCGATATGCACAGTGCAATTTCTGTTTGATTTGAAATGCTTCACAGATTAGTTTGATTACTTCACTATTAAAGTGTTTTCCTCTATCTGATTCCAAAGATACTGGAAAACCAAATCTTGGTATGAGCTCTCGTAGCAACAGTTTTGCGACTGTAATGCTGTCATTTCTTCTAGTAGGGTAAGCCTCCACCCACTTTGAAAACAGGCACACTATGACTAGTACGTATTTCAGCCCTCTACATGGTGGTAACTGTATGAAGTCAAACTGGAGTCTTATAAATGTACCTTCTGCCTTTCCAATCTTTCCAAACCCGATTATCGTTTTCCTGCCTGGATTGTGCATTTGGCAAGTTAGACATCTCTGGCAAAGACTCTCTGCAACAGCCCTGAATTTGGGATTGTACCAATTTTGTATGAACAGCCTAATCATTGCATCTCTCCCTATATGTGTGTCTCCATGATGCATTCTAGCCATTTGTGAGAGTAGACAGTCTGGCATGACTGGTCTGCCATCTGCACTGATCCACACTTCATCATCTCCTCTTTGGGAACAACCTACTTTAATCCACAAATTCTTCTCACTTTCCTCAACCTCATCTTGCAATTTCTTTACTTCATTCCAAGTTTCTGGTGGCATATACAGCATAAGTTGGCAGCTGATTCCCATTCTTTCCACCCTCTTATTTACTGACGTTCTGGTTTTGGCACAATGTTGAGCCACCAGGTCTGCATATCTGTTGCCAACTACCACCCAGTCATCTCCTGACTGATGTGCGGCACATTTCACCACAGCCAATTCTTTTGGTGATTGTATTGCTTCTAGCAATTCCCTTACAAATTGTCCATTTTTAATAGGGGATCCTGAAGAAGTCATGAAATCCCTCTGCATCCACAGTTGGCCAAAATCGTGCACAACCCCGTAACCATATTGACTATCTGTAAATATGGTCACTCTCTGATTCCTCCCAATTTGGAAGCTTTTATCAAAGCAATCAATTCAGCTACTTGTGCAGATTTTACTCCTGGTAAATAGGATGCTTCAACTATTCCAGTTAATTCACATACTGCATAGGCAGCAGTTAGTTTACCATCTTCATGTCTTTGACATGATCCATCGACAAATAACTCCCTGTCTGGCTTTTTAAGAGGCTGTTCCTCAATGTCTGGGCGTGGTTTTGTACATAATTCTGTAATCTGTACACAATCATGTTCATCTTCTTCGTCATCTTTATTTGTTTCATGATATGGGTCCGGCAATAAAGTTGCTGGATTTATTATCGTACACCTTACCATAGTCACATTTTCAGCACCCATTATTATCCTCTCATATTTAGTCAGCCGACTAGGAGTAAGATGCTGAGTTCGGGTTCTTGTCAACAGAATGACAACTGCATGTGGAACATACACTTTTACAGGATGTCCCATCACGATTGACTCGCTTTGTTCAATGCTCAAACAAGTTGCTGCTACTGCTTTTAAGCATCCTGGCAACGCGGCTGCTACTGGGTCCAATGTAGCAGAAAAATATGCTATAGGACGTCTGTCTAGTCCATGTCTCTGAGTTAGTACAGAAAGTGCACAATTTTCTCTCTCTTGACAGAATAATGCGAATTCTCTTTTATAATCAGGCATGCCTAAGGCAGGTGCAGAACAAAGTGCGTTTCTCAATTTTACAAAAGCTTCTACACTTTCATCCTCCCACTCTACAGGGTCCTTTGCTTTCTTTTTCGTCATGTTAATTAAGGGCTTAGCCAACATGGAAAAATTTGGTATCCATTGTCGACAGTATCCTACTATTCCTAGGAACATTCGCACTTGTCTTTGGGTTACAGGCATTTGCATTCTCTTTATTAATTCTACTCTTTCAGAGGTATTTCTTCTTTTTCCCCTCTCAATTTGATGTCCCAGATATTTAACTGCTGTCCTGCAAAACTGTAACTTTTCAGGTGAGACTTTATGCCCTTCCTCAGCCAAGAGATTTAATAATGCTATGGAATCGACAACACAGTCTTCTCTGGTGGTCGACGCTACTAATAAGTCGACGATATATTGAACTAAAACTGAGCTTCCTGGCATCACTAGTTTTTCAAGGCACTTTTTCAGTATCTGGTTGAAAATGGAAGGACTTTCTGTGTACCCCTGAGGAACACGATTCCACACATATACTTTATTCTCAAATTTGAATGAGAAAAGATACTGGCTGTCTGGATGCAATGGTATTGAAAAGAATGCTTGACATAAATCAATTACTGTGAACCATCCTGCATTCCAAGGAATCTGATATAGTATTACTGCAGGATTTGGTACTATTGGACAACATGGTTCTACAATCTTATTTATTTTCCTCAGGTCCTGAACAATCCTATATTTTCCACTAGGTTTCTTTAGTCCCATGATTGGTGAATTGCATGGGCTACTCATTACTTCTTTTAGAATGTTTTGTTTTACCATTCGATTGATTTCTTCAATGACTCCTGCTTTTACTTCTGCACTCATTTTGTATTGTTTAGTATTTGGGAAAATCGCACCTTCTTTTACAGTAATTTGAACTGGATCTATTTTTGCCATAAGTCCTGCTTCTTTTCCGGTGAAATCCCAGACTATTTGGTTTACTGTACCTTTTAATTCTTCTGGCAACTCATCTTTTGTTATCAACGAAAACATTTCATCTATTTCTGTACCTTGTTTTGCAACCATAATTTTATATACATGGTCCTCATCTGGTGTCTGAACTGCCACACCATCCGGCGTGCAGAAAATTGTACAGTTCATTTTGCACAATAAGTCTCTACCTAATAAATTCACTGGGCTAGAATCGCAAACTACAAATTGGTGCATTTCTCTGAAGTTTCCAATTTTAACTTCCATTGGTTCGGTAAGAGGTGTTCTAATTCTTTGATTAGCTACCCCCACTACTTGGATATCTTCACCAGAGAGAGGAAGGTCTGGGATGTCTGCTGATCTCACAGTAGACCTGGTAGCACCAGTGTCCAAAAGGAAAGTAATATCATTACCTTTCACATTTCCTTCAACATATGGACCAGACTGATCTACCTGTAAGGATGCGCCAAGTACGCACTCCTTCTTCCCCTCTCCTAGGCACCGTCATGAGTAGTAGTCACTGAAATTGTCCTGCAAAAGAAATTGTGATGTCATATAATCATTCTTACCACTCCCTCCTGGGTATCCAATGTCTGTACCATGTTTTGCTCTGCTTATATTGCCCTGAACAGGTGGAGGTGGTAATTGATTCTGGGGATTTACACCCTGCTGTGAATCATTCTGCATCTGTGGATTTAAGTTTTGATTTTGGCCATTATTATTCCGAATCTTTTTACACTCATCCTTCCAATGCCCCAATTTTCCGCATCCATGACAAGGAAACTTCTTTTTAGCTTCTTCTCTACTCATTCGTCCTCTAAATTTTCCACCATTTCCCGTATCACCACTCGTTCCAGACTCTTTTCCTGGATTTTCACTCGGATTTTCCAAATTAATTCCCTGCTTCTCTGCCATTTTCACTTGTGCCCACATCACTTTTTCCTGCAGTTTCTTATGTCTATCCTCAATATCGTCTCCACAATATTTAGCATATTTCAAAATTTCATCTATGGGCTTTCCCTGCCAACACAGCATGTGTTGTTTAATCATCTGGCAAATCTCTGGCTTCAGGCCATAAACAAACCGATACACAAACTGACTCATATTCTTGTCTCCAATGTCCTCAAATCCACTATACTGTTTAAACACCTGCAATAGGCGCTCATAGTAAGAATGTACTGTTTCACTGGCTTCTTGGGTGGTTCGATCTATTTTCACCCAATCTGTTTCTTTCGGTGGTATTTTCCCTTTCAGGTAAGTTATCACCTGCTGATACTTTTTCATCACGTCACTTGACGGGGCACCTGTTTTTGGATCTCTGGGATATTCATCACTAGGCCAATCCACTGTGATCTTACAATCTGTCCATAAATCGGCAGGTACCACTATGTCAAACAGACCATCCAAATCCTTCAACAATACCTTTGACACCTTCACAAACCTTTCAACCTGCTTGTACCATTCAATTGGCTTTTCCTCAGCTTTGGAAAATCATTCGTAAATGATAAAATATCCTGTCTGCTCCATGGGACATGTACATATCCTCCTCCCGCAACTTCTCGCATTGGATACATTTGATCTGCTTTTCCTGCTTCCTTCATCACATATTCAGATGCTGTTCTACTTGTTCGTGCTTCTTCCTTTTTCTTGGCCCACCTAGATCTCCATTTATCTAGATCTCCCCATTTTTGTAAAACTAACATTAATTCTCTTATTTGCAGTCTTCTTCCAGATGCATTCATATTTTCTAAATCTTTGTCTGAAAATTCTGCTCTATAGGGTTTCTGTAGTACTTTTGATCTCCCTATTTCAATTCCCATCTGTAGTGCTAGATTGGACAATTTTTCATGAAATACCTTCACATTTCTAGTGATACTTCTGCATAGGAACAATAATTCTTCTTCATCATAGGTATTCAAGCGTTCTACTCCTACATTTCCTGCTATTATTTCTTCTAATTCAACTTTTAATTTATGGATATCCAGTACTTTTGGAGGTGTGCACTGTTTAACTGACCCTTGTACCCATCTTTCTAGATCTTCAGGTGTTACTATGGTAGCACTTTTTGTTCCTGATGAAGTTACTAAACTTACATCTTTTGAACCTCCAGGTGCATCTCTTCTTGGAGTATTATTTACAGAACCTCGAATATGTAAATCCATGAGTGATATTGTGGATTCACAGTCACTAAATTGATCCTCAATTATAACTGGAGCTTCAGGTTTGGTGTTACTCACAGGAGTATTCATAGGAGTCGGTACAGGTATCAATGGAGGGCAGTTTCCTTGAGTACCATATAATGGAACTACTGGACCAATTGTTACAGGAATAGTCAATGAATCAGGATGTACTTTTATCTGAGTTATTTTCCGTACTAATTCTGCTCAAGTCTTTTCTAAAGCTTCCTTTTCTTTGTCATGAAGTATTCTAGTCGGGGTGAATTCATGCATTACCTTTGGTACCATTGGAGTTTGTGGTGGTGCACTAGGAGGGCATCCACTTGTCCCTTCCTGATATGGTGGGGGATTTCTTAACATTTCTTCCATAAATTCGTCTTCTGAATCCTCATTTCTTATTAAATGTTTTGTCTTTTCCGTACATTTGCCTCCTGAATTTTCTCCTTCTGTGAATAATGGATACAGTCCCTCTGTAATCATTGCCCTTCTCCATTGTTTCATCTGACCCTCTCTTGACTCACTTAAATATCTGGGGTAAAATCCTGGGTAACTTCTATTACTTCTAGATCTATCCCGTTCAAATGCCTCGGTTTCCCATTCTTCTAGGGCTTCATACTGGGTTAATCTAGGTCTGGGTTCTAAATCATTCATCCTTAATCTCAAGTTTTGAAGAATTCGCCCATTGAACGTGCCATTTTCAGGAAATGCTAATACTCCATCATTTTTGGTGTATTCTATCCAATTCTCCATCCATACACAAGTATGATAACCTCTCTCCATCATCATAAATGATGCTGGTGTTTTAGCTGGTGGAATAATAATTCCTTCTCTAGTTTTGATTGGTTTGTCCTTTTTAAAATAATTCTTAATCTTTTGTAAGAATGACATTTTTCTCCTTTCTCCGTACATTCTATCTAATCTTCTGTGTACAAAATTATATTCTGCAAAACCTAGGAATCTCCTATCCGGACGAGTTCCTGTTAAAGTCGGATCGCGTTTTAACATGCAATCCTTTCTCCACTAAGAATTTTGCTTCTAAAATTTTGTCCAATCAAATGTCTGCTACCTTTTATTTCCGAGCCAATCCTTGCGCGGCCTTTTGGTGACGTTTCTCTGTCAACCCCTCCTTTACAATCTGCTCTTTTCTGTTCTCGCTGGTTTAACCAATCCCAGCGTGGCACCTGTGACGTCAGTACTACTCCTGACTATTGACCCCTCCTTTACAAGAGTCTCTCCACACCCGCTATTTCAACCTATCACAGCGCGGCGTTTTGCGACGTCAGCTTCCTCTCCTGCAACTGACCCTCCCTTTACAAAAATGTACGCAAACTTATTTTCTCTATAAATCTTAATTAAATTTCAGTAACAACATAAAACATTCGCTATCGTGCCAGTTTCCACTAATTTCGAAAAAGATAGTTTCTTCCACACTTTAGTAAAATCTTTCCGTTTACTAATACATACACTACGAGTAAAACACTTCCGTCTACTCTTCACACAAGCTCCAAGAGTACCTGTTACTTCTCCAATGTTACCCTTACTAGGTGATATAACATCAAATTTTTATCAGCGTACCCTTTTTGCTATTACTCACACGCATAGAGTCCCTAACAAGTACTTGAAGTCCTGCTTAACTTCTCAGTACTATTTCTGCCTGACAGATAACCTCACTGCAGTATGGCTTCCACTTGCCACCCACTATTCTTTTTACCTACCCCGGGGGTATTCTGGACAACATATAACAAAAACTCAAAAATAAGTGGATGTTAGTTCATAAAAAATACAAATAAAATTCTCATTACCCAATTAACAAAGAGTAACAACAACCGTCCTCTGCTTACCAGAAACCTGATCCAGCGCAATATTAGCCAACAGCATTCATACACCATATACTCACTTGGGCCCATACATTCACACTACACTAATACTTACGCTGGGTGTCAGATGTACTCTTTTATCAAAAATCTCTGCTACCAATTACCTTCTGATTGAAGAGTAATAACTTACCAATGGATCCTTTGCTAATTGGGAAATTTAAAATGAGTGACATTCACTATAATACATAATCCTGAAATAATTAACCCTGGGCGTAGTTCGCGAAGTAGCGTTACGCGAAGCTACGCGAAGTGCACTTCGCACTACGCAAGCTATGCGTAGCACTACGCCAACTGCGTAGTGCGCTGTTCGCGATGATTGCACAGTGCCGGATGCTTGTCCGCACTGTGCAATCATTGAAAACGGCATCTTGCACAGTGCGAGCTGTCTTTTACTGCCGCTCGAGTAGATTTTTACTCGAGCGGCAGCTTTCTCAACGCGGACTGGTAGTTTCTCATCGTGAGCGGTCGCGAGCATACGCGACCACTCGCAATGAGAAACCTGACCTCCCGCGTTGAGAATCTCGCCGGGAGGTTTATTTTCCACGCTCGCGATCGGCAACTTGAAGTTGCTGATCGCGAACGAGGAAAAAGTCTCGCCGGATAGTCATTTTGCTTGCTCGCGGTCGCCAACTTGATGTTGAGGACCGCGAGCAAGCAAAAAATGACCGCTGCACTACGCTACGCGTGTTTGCACTGTGCTACGTGCAATTCGCGTAGTGCGAAGTAGCGCAAACTACGCGAGCGTAGCGTAGTGCTTTGCCCAGGGTTAGAAATAATCACTGAGTCAGGAAGTTTTAAAATGTTTATCTAAAGTTTTTTAGCAGAGTAAATTACAGAAAACACAGTACTTGATTGTAATACCCAAGAAAAAGCATAGAAATGATTTTGCTAATGAATGATGGTGTTTAAAGAAAGGGAGAGAATAGAGACAGCAGCGCAACTAAAGGTTGCAGTATAGTTACCTAAATACGAGAACCAAACCCCTTGGCCAAGGAGTTGGAAAAGATAGGACCCAGGAAGGATGAAGAGCAAAGACCTCTTCCAGGATCAGAACAGGACCGGTAACCTCTCTACAACGACACCTGCGCCGTTCCCCTCTCTGATACTCGACTTCTCCTCGATTCTCCCGTCTAATGGACTCCGCCGCCCCCTCCTCAGGACTTCTTCCGGACAGGAATTCAGTCAGCAACCGATCAGCATGGCAGCCTGGAGCTCTTCTGTATGTTCTGAGAGTCTGTGCTAGCTAATTACTAATGCTATATTCTATTATACCCTTCTACGCCCATGTACCTCCCCTTAATGTTGCTAACATTATGGGATCACTACTTCTGATTGGACAGGGACAGGGGGTGGATTCTCGCACCATGTCAATTTTGGCCTAAATTGTGAAGCCTATTGTTTTTAGCTTCCCGCCCCTTCAAATTAATACATTCACTTTATTTCCCACCCGTCTCACGACAAATGTTATACATTTTACAGGAGAAAAGTAACAATTTGTCCGCCGGAAACATTGAGTACATCATCTTCGGCCAATAGGTCGTGGCCTTGGGAGACGTCCAAGTTGACTTCACTTGGCAGGCAGACAGGACACATGCGTAGAACCATCTGTTTCTCGAGTTTCAAGACACCAACCCAGGCCCAAGTTTACGAATTACTAAAAGTGCAAGAAGAAAATATTAAAATCACAAATAAAAAGTTTCACTGTATACCCACTTTCCCTACTCTATTCCCATTTAATCATAATACTATCCTGCATTAGTAGCGTTAAGAAAACGACAATTTAATAATGACATGAGAGCAAGCTTAAGCATGTGAAAACATTTAGTGGCCATTTTAGTGCACACTACGCAGAAGCAGAAGTTTCCCACCAAGCAAAGAAAGACGTCACACCATGTGATCAGGTTGCGACATGCGCATTGAGTTTCCCGCGCTTTAGCGGCCATCTTGGTTTATAGACAAGCGTTATTCATTAGTAAAACACATAGGCAAGCGTCTATCCCTTTTGTGTTTGTGAATGCAAAGATTAGTATTGACAGTACAAGTTTAATAAATTAATACTATGAGGAGGATTGCATACAAGCAAGTTTCATTTTTGAAACCTTGCTCCATCAGTGCCACAGGAACTAACTGATCAGATTTCTATGGGAAACATTTAAAAGGATTATAAAATGCACTCCGTAGAATTATTTGAGGATTTTCTATCAAGTAAATGGTTAATAATGAATTCCGGGGCGCGTGGCTTAGGAGCCAAGCATGGCGGACGCGTCTCGTTAGAGCTCCGCCTGCATGAGCCCGTAATCTTCAACATCCGTCGCTTATCCTGACCCCATAGACCATTTGGACTGCAGCACGATACGTACAGACACCGCCGCTCACCACGGGGCCAGAATTCAGCCGCGATCAGCTTTGTCGGCCTGGTTCCAGCCCAACATGACCACAGCCCCGAAGGAGACGGTGCATAGTGCGAGGTGGGCTGAGGCCTCGCGCATCCGAGATGGTGCGCAGCGGCGGCAGCGGGGACTAACAGCAGCGCAGTGTATGTGCACGCTCTGCTGCTGCGGCCGGTGTCTCCCGGTTGGAGAGCCCATCCAGTCCCACGGGCTGAGGTCCCCCAATGCGAGATCAAGGTGCCGGTAAGGCCTAGAGGCAGGGTGGGCCTGCCGGCAGGCGAGACCGGGAATTGCTGGGTGTTGCTTCGGCCGGGGGCGCCCCAGGGGCGGGTGCCTCCTACTTTCCCCCGGAGTTTCCTCGGAGCAACACGACTGCTGCCCCTCGGTTCTGAAAAGGTGGGTCCGTGACTGGACCGGGACCATCGTTGGCGCTGAGGCGGGTCCGGGGTGTGCTTGGCCCTGGGGCAGAACACCTGATCAGCGTGGTGGCCCCTCTCCCTCCTATATATGGCTTCAACCGGACTGCGCTGGGAGTGTGTGGAGCTCCCGGGGGTACACGGGGGCAGCGGCGGAACCGACTGAGGTGCCCTCAGCGCTGGCACTGCGCAGATGCCCATGAGGCGTGGGGCGGCCCGCACCAGGACGAGGTCGAGGCGGACCCGATCCTGACTGTGTTACAGATCTCAGGACGGCTCGGCCAGATCCCGGGCAGACTCAAGACAGAGACGTACCTGAGGGCGAGGGGGTCGCATCGCTGTTCGCCCGTGGCAGCGACACCTGGTCCTGGCTGTCCGGATGGTGGAACCAGGGAGGGGGCTCAGCGGTGGTAGCTGGAGCGGCGGGAGAATGGCGCTGCAACGCAATCGGCGTTGGGCGCAGGGCACCGAAAACTACAATTCCCAGGATGCCTAGCGTACGTCTTTGCTATAGCCCCGATCACGTGGCGTCCTTTCCGGAAGAGGAAGACTGGTTAAAGGCAGCCACAACGGAAGAACAAGCTGCTGGTTATTCTTTGTTTGCGCAGCGCCGGCCGCGCTGCAGATCCTCATTCCAGCTGATGTAGGGTAAGGGTGCACTTGCACCACCTAGACCGGGAAGACCCGGATTTGTTACCGCAACAGACTCTTATTGTTATTCGCCTTGGAAGGGGGGCCCTAGTGAGCCCTTCACATAGGAACTTTGCCTCCGTTACTAGTGGGATCCTTGCCTCAACTAAAGCCCACACATCTCTGTTACTGGGGAAAGGATCATGCCAACTCCCTGCACAGATACGACCAAGGATTTAGGTATCTAGGTATTACAGTTAAGGAGGTGAATTTCGCTTGTACACATGACTGTTAAATGATGCCGAACTATTGAACCGGAAGTCAAAAGAAGTATTTTGATTGTTTGTGTTTGATTTACCTTAACAGGGGGTTCAAGAGGCGGCCTTCTGCTCTTCCCCTGTGACGTGGGACAAAGTATGTGTACTGGTGTGTATGGCTCTTTTGCGCATGGCAAAGCTAGCGGTGGCTGAGTGTCTGTTTGGGCTCATGGCTTTATGACTCCCTTGTACCTCTATCCTTTCCCTAGCGCAATCACCGTCATTACAGAACAATAATATTGAACTGTTGATTTCAGGAATGGCCTACATGAAAGGAATGTTATTGTTTATTTTACAGGTAGGGGTAGTTCATTGGAATAGATAAGAGAAATCGTATATCCTAACTATTGCTGATCTTTGAGTTCTTTTTGCTTTTCAGATCTCCCTCCCTGCTGACCCCTTCCTTTCCTTCCCCCGCTTGACCATCCCATTCGCCTGTGCTGTTATAGCATTCAGGGTTGGGGCTGTCGAGAGGTGGACCCCTTTTGGCATCAAACCGTTCCAGAGGAATCGTCGAGCTGACAGACTGCACCTGACCGGGGTCTACTTGGCTGCCCTCCCCGTGCGGCGGAAGCGGCTGGGCTAGGCCTGGTGTGGCTTGCTGCCAGGGAGGCCAGATTCCATGAGGCCTGACCTGGCGCTCTGCCTCGGATCGGATTGGGACCCTACGGATGGTGTAGTGGGCCCGGCCTGGAAGATCCACATTAGTAGGACACGCGCAGACGGTGCCGCGAAGGGGCGCCCTAGCTCGCTGGATCCACCTGTCCTCGCTATACGCTCTTCGCTGCATACCTGCGCCTACACCCTCCTCCAACAATGGGCAAGGGTAAACAGGGAGCAGCTGCCTCCAAGCAACACACGATGGACCATTATACCACCACAGGTCCAGGTAAAGAGGGAACCGAGGGTTCGTCCCCAGACAACGCTGCCCTGCTAGCGGCCATTACCCAGTCACGGACAGCGCTCGAGGCCCAGTTCGGGGCAGTCGGATCAGAGGTGTCATTCCTTCGCCAAGACCTCTGGAAGGCTGTGGATAGGATCACAGAGTCGGAAACCAGGGTATCCACAGTAGAGGACACAGTCACTATCCTTCGGCAGAAGGTCGACAAGCTTACAGTCGTCTCACGGGAGTTGGCCTCACGGGTCGAGGACGATGAAGGTAGGGCGTGGCCCAACAACATCCGCCTGGTGGGCTTTCCGGAGGGATGCGAAGGAACCTCCATGGATGGTTTTCTCACTGGTTGGCTCTTGTCCATACTGCCGTTTGATGTTATGTCCCCCTGCTTTGTGATTGAGAGGGCCCACCACGCCCTGGCCAAGAAGCTGCCCCCCGGGGAGCGCCCGAGGGCTGTGATTGCCCGGCTCCTCAACTATGCTGACCGCGAAGTTATCCTTCGATTCGCTCGGACTCACAAGGAACAAATGGTCTATAACTCCCATGCAATCATGGTATTCCCGGACTATACCAGACTGGTGCAGCATCAGCGCCAATCCTTTGTAGCTGCCAAACGCAGACTTCGAGAACTAAATCTGTCCTATGCGCTGTTGTTCCCCGCCAGGATGAAAGTAATTTTTAATGCCAAAACGCACTTCTTCGACTCCGCTGAGTAGGTATTTGCCTGGCCTGACGAGAGGTGCCATCTCAAGCCACACTCGCCGCCACCGGTTGATTCGGACTCCTCGCAGGGGTCCCACAGGAGCCATCAAAACAGAGGCACGTCGAGACAGCAGAATAGATCCAGCTCCAACTGGAGAGCCCTTGAGCAGACTGCAACCACTGAGTGACATGGTCCCCAATAGTCCCTTGGCTTCATGCTATGACCACTGGCCCTTCATTGGGATATGATCTACAATGTACTGGGGTCCATTATATCAGCTCTAGGCACGATGGCAGTCCACGCCCCTGGACATCTTGGGTTATGTTTCGTAATGTTGGGTTGGGTGGGGTTGGTTGGAGGGACTTCTTGGGTCTTCACGTTTGGGACCTGAGTTATGTTTCCACCGCGACAGGTACTCCTTGTTTTTGGATGTATGGGGTGGGGGGGGCTGGGTGGGCGCTTTGGGATGGGGGGGTTTTATTGTTATAAATGTTTTACGCACCAGACACGCCTGCACATTTCACACCACAGATATTGCATTGACAGTTACGGATGGTGACGTGGGGGGATGACGCAATATAAAGGTAACACTCCTTTGGGAGAATTAAACATAATCTCTTGGAATGTACGGGGGCTGTTGAACAAGGTCAAGCGAGGGGCGGTGCTCCGTCTGGCAAGGCGCTATGAGGCCGATGTCCTTCTGTTGCAGGAGACACATCTCCTCGGCAACAAAGCTCCTTGCCTTAACAGATTTGGCTTCGCCACTATATATCATTCCGGATTTTCACGGGGTGCACGGGGCACGGCGATCCTTATTCACAGACGCGTGCCGATCCACATCTTTAAACACTGGTTAGACCCTGGCGGGCATTTTACCAGAGTCTCGGGCACGGTGGCAGGGGAGCAAATTACGATTGGGAGTGTCTATGCCCACCCTCCATGAGGCCAAACATTTGCCGACTAAATCACACAACTGTGGGGCGACATTCCTGGCGGCTTGACGATTCTGGGTGGTGACTGGAACGATACCATGGCCCCCCAAGATAGATGGCGGGCGGCGCAGCCTAACAGATCCCTTTCTACTTCCAAGCTGAATATACTCACGCACACATTGGGATGGTCCGACACATGGCGCGCGCTTCACCCTAAAGAGGCAGGGTTTTCGTATGCATCGGCCGCCCATCACACACTCGCGGCTGGATTACATATTTCTTCCGCACAGTTATTCACACAGACTAGCGCAGGCCTCTATCTTGGCTAGAGGATTCTCGGATCACTCGCCCGTTCAAATTAAGCTGGCCTACAGGCCCCACGGACCTCGTGCAGGTGGCGCATGTCCCCGTGGCTCCTTCGGGATGCTAAGTATCAGGATACTCTACGTCTCGCCATTGTAGAATATCTCCGGTTTAAGGTGGCTACCTCTCCATCGCCGGTAACATTATGGGAGGCTCTCAAGCCGACAATTAGGGGGACTGACATCAGCTTTCATACGGGGGAGAAACGTAAACACCTGACACAAGTGCTGGAATTAGAGGACCACCAAAGCCAGTTGGAGTCACGAATATTAAAAGGGTCGGACTCCAGCTCACGACGTAATCTGCTACATGTTCAGTAACAAATTCGTCAGCTCCTTACTGACGAGGCCAAGGAGGCGTGGCTGGCAACTCAGCACAGGATTTATCAATGGGGCGATAAGTCCAGCCAAATGCTTCATCGGCTGTGCCAGGCTAGATCAGCCCCGGTACAGGTTCCTCTCTTGAGGGCCCCGGATGGCACACTCTGCACCTCCCCCGAAGCGGGGCGTGATAGCGGAGCATCTCATAGACAATTTCCTCTCGGATATCCCCCCCTGCCGGCTGTCTGATCAAATGCACGACCAGCTGGATAGCCCCATATCGGTTGATGACCTACAGGCGGCGTTGGCAAGTATCCACCCGGGTAAGGCCCCGGGCCCGAATGGCTTTCCCAGTGACTTTTTACATCCTCATATGGCGACTCTGGGCCCCACTTACTAAAGGCCCTGCGTATCTTACCAATGGATTGGCATCACGCCGAGGTCGTGGTATTCCTAAAGCCCGGTCGTCCCCCAGACAACCCAGCCTCCTATCGGCCTATCTCATTGCTGAACTTTGAGCCTAAGCTCCTGGGGAAGGTCCTGGCGGACCGCCTCCGGTCTTGCAACCAGAACCTTATACACCCTGACCAGGCGGGCTTTATGCCGCAGCACTCCACCAGGCACAACATCAGGCCTATCCACAATGCCATCGCGGGAGCGCCCAGCTTGGGTCGCCCGGTGGCTGTCTTACTCGCCGATATAGACAAGGCGTTCGACTCCTTGAGTTGGACCTACCTCTTCAAGCTCTTGGAGGCTGTGAATCTGGGCCCTCGGTTTATAGCCTATACGCGGCTGCTGTATACAGACCTCACTGCGTCGGTTTGCGCCGTGGGACATTGTTCTGCCCCTTTCCCATCCGTCTGGGCACGAGGCAGGGTTGCCCCCTGTCCCCTCTCCTGTTTGCCCTTGCGATAGAGCCCCTGGCGGCATGGGTGTGCCAGGACCCGCTGATTCGGGGGATGGATTGGACACAGGAGCACTCCGATAGAATCGCACTCTACGCAGATGATGCTCTCTTCTTCATGTCGGACCCATAGTTCTCGGGGCCACGCGTCCTCCAAATCCTTCAAGTTTTTGGTGAAACCACTGGGTTGTGCACCAATCCATCCAAATCCACACTTTTTCCTATTTACGGGGACCAGAGGAGTCAAGCCTGGGCCTCGGAACTGCGCATTGCCGATACTGGCTTCAAGTACTTGGGGGTTTTTATCTCGCCGTGTCCTACAGTCTCCTGGACACACAATATCGCTCCACTGCTCCCTGCTGTCCGTAACGAGACAACGGTCTGGTCCCAGCTACCTCTGTCTCTAATCGGAAGGTCCGCCATTTTCAAGATGGTGTCCTTACCACGCCTACTATATCGGCTCCAAAACTTTCCATACTCCATCCCACCATCGTGGTTTACACAGCTTAATGCGCTTCTGAACAGGTTCCTATGGCAGGGGGGTGCGATTCGGGTAGCGCTCTCCACGTGTACACAATCTACGTATTGCGGGGGCATTGCAGCAGCGGATGTCCAAGCGTATTATTCCGCCTCGCACCTCTTGGTGATAAATGAGTGGTGGTATGGGCCCCAGTCGGACCCGGCCTACACAGTCGAATGGATCGCCATGTCCGGCACCCCCTTGCTACACCTCTTGTATAGTAATGCTTCTCTAGATACTCTACCTCCGGCTTGCCGGACAGTCATACAAATCTGGAGGAGGGCAGTTCGGTCCATGGGATGGTGGGGCAGACTGACTTGCTCCACTCCCCCATGGCATGGCACCTTTCTTCGGCCTGTTGCGGCGCTCTGCGGATTCCGTAAATGGGACCTCATCGGGATTTCCACGCTGGGGGATGTCATGCGGGGCACCACCCTTAAATCCTTTCAAAGGCTGCAGTCGGATTATGACCTCCATAAATCACAGTTCCACCGCTATCTACAGCTTCGACATGCCTTAGACCCCACAGTTACGCCAACTGGAGGCTCTGCCTGAGTTCCACCCGTTAGAGGGCCGCCTACTGATGGGGGACATAGGGGATCACAAAATTAGGCAAATATACCAGACACTTAACACACACGTTAAGACAACTATCCATAAAACCAGAGCGGCATGGGCTGTGGATCTGCCGGTCCTCACAGACGATGACTGGGCCGAAGCCTTGGCCAGCCCTCGGTATTCAGCGGTGTCTGCGAGATACAGGCTCATCCAGTTTAAGTACCTCCACCGAGTGTATTACACTCACAATAGGTTGTGGAAAATGGGTGCAATTCTGTCCCCTATGTGCCTCCGCTGCTGCTCCGAGGATGGATTCTTTTTGCATACGGTGTGGAGCTGTGTGGCGATTCAGGCGTTCTGGACCAGTGTGGTGTCTTGCCTGGGTCAGGTCCTGGCGTGGACTATTCCGCTCGACCCAGACTGGTACTTCTACATAGCACAGACGACATTGGGGGGAATCGCTATAAACAGCATCTTTTATTTCTTGGCCTCACTTTAGCCAAAAGGGACATAGCGCAGCACTGGAAAGACTCCTCCCCGCCCAGTGTGCCTAAATGGAAAAAGGCTCTGGACAGATGCATGACGGCCAAAATTGTGATGTTTCAGGCGAGAGGGTGCCCACAGAAGCATGGGAAGATTTGGGCCCGCTGGGCCACATACAGAGGTATAGATTTGCCCCCAATGTCACAGTCTGCCTCCCATGACCCCATTGAACAATTGGTGGTTAGCAACTCACCTGCGTAGTGTACTGATCTTGTATTTCTGTGGATGGAAATTGATATATATTGTATGTGTAATGCTGCATAAGGGTGTTTGGTGCTGTTTAAATTGTGTTTGGTCTTTTGTTCTGCAGACCATACGGGCTTTATTTACGTACTTTATCACGTGCACAATGTATGTATTATCCCTGCTGGGCTTTGCCCATTTGGTACGATGGAAAATCAATAAAAATGTATTGTTAAAAAAAAAAAAATGAATTCCATTCAGTTCAGTGCAAAGCCTGTGGGGCCATGTACAGTGGCCCAGATTTTATATCCTTTAAATACCATATATACACTTGACTCACTTTTTTCTCTGCTTGTCTTAATTTAGCAGATTGTCTGCTTTCCATTTCTCCATTTCCTTTTTATCTCTCTAAGTCTTTTCTTCCGTTCTTTCTTTATCTCGCATTCTTTATTCCTTGTACTTTGTATTCCACCCCTTAGGTTCCTCTGTCTCTTCTGTATCCTACTGTTACAATTGACTTCCTCGTTCATTTTTCTCTTCCATTCAAATCACTCTACACAATTTACCTTTATTTTCCTTTCACATATCAGCATTCTTGAAATACATGTGGGCAGTGTAAACAGCATGCATCTCATCTATGTTGTGAGACATGCATTTATTTTTCTCTGCTGCCTCAGTCCCTATGGGCATTGTCATATCGGGCATTTAGACATGTGTAATTCAGACAAAACTGCAGGTAGAAGCTTGGTACATCCATACAAACACCTATTGATGCACACAAAACAAACACTAATACACATTCATCATTTTTAATGCTATAGTTTATAAAGCAACTCATAGTCTAAAGCTAGCAGGTGTTGTACAGCTGGTTGAAGATAACATTAAAAATAGTAGAGGAAACAAATACACCAACAAGTGAAATGCTCAAAACCATAGATAACTGCCATGATGCACCAATATCCACGCTTCCACCTCCACTCATACTCACCTTTTATGACTGATTTGTGCTATCTTTAGTCATACATTCTCCTCTTCACCACACTGTGTGATCCTAGGCAAGTCACTTTATCTCACTGAGTCTCAGTTACCATATTATCTAAAGTACAAGTTCCTAGACATAGAGTATCACAGACATGAGGATCTATATTTGACATGGACATGTATTAACTTTACTTTTCCTGCAGAAGTGAGCTGAGTCGGACTCCAGTAGCAGGTTCTAAAACCTTTTCATAGTGTCAATGTCCTGAGCCACACTCATATAGAAATGCCAAAAATAAATCCACACAGTAGTCTTTTCAAGTGTTCTTCTTTGGTGTTTTATTCCAAGTCTTGTCAAGTATATGCTTCAGTTCTTCATCTCAACAACAGATAGCCACAGAGCCAACACGTGTTTCGTCTTAAGGAATTAACCTAAGACTTCATCAGGGCTACGATAAATAGATACATGAATTCCATTATAATCTATTGGAGCGATATACACTACAATCAGAAGAACCTCCACCAAAGCAAGATTTAAAAAGAAGAAAGGCCACCTAAAAGTGAGCCAATAATCAGTCCAAGCAAAGTTTGTATAACTAAAGAGAGTTGAAATATACCTAGTGAGAATGGGGAAGGAAAGGAGAAAGAGAAATTCCATATAAAAAATTGTGAATATTATTAATCAAGGTGCTCATCCAGAGAGTATAAAAATAAAAATACATATAAAAATATAATAATAAGTGAAACCCGAAATAAAGAAGTGTAACATACCCTATGTGTTTTCTCAAAAACATCGAAGAAATACCAAGTGCACCAATACACTGTGCTAATATATCAGAAACTCACCGCGGGCAGCAATATCTATAAGGGAAGTATAAATGTGATCCTCTGCCACAGTCAATAAAGTGCCGTCCGTATATTCAAATGTACCCTATAGCAAAGTGTAAATAAGCACCATACTCAGCTTCTGTCCAAATGACACTATCCGTTTGTGCAAATGATTATCAAAATGTATATAAAGTGAGCTAACAGTATATCAAACACTCACCGTCAAGTATGAGATCTTGAGGATCACCCTAGATTTTAAGGTGTCTACCCTCGACAATTTTGTAGCTCTTTGTCTAGCTTTATGTACCACACTTTGATCATATCCTCTAGCCAGGAATCTCAATTCCATGTCATTAGCGCAGTTTACAAAGTCTTCATTATTACTGCAATTTCTGCAGGCCCTATAGAATTCGCCATAAGGAATAGCATTTACTTGTACTCTAGGGTGTGCACTGGTCAAGTGCAGTACAGAGTGCTTTGGAAGCTGTCTTACGAGACTGACCTTTCTTTATATAAATAAGTATTGTGGAATTCCTACACATAATTGCCTGTACTGGAACTTGTTGGATTTGTTTTGAACAATTTTATATTTTCTTTTCCAATAAGGGCGTCTTTTTTGAATTTGTAATAGTGTTTTGATAATTAAAATTATTGGTTTTTTTGTAGGTGTATGATATTTTAAATATACTGATTTTCTAGTGTGTGACAATATTAATATGGCGCCGGTTTGCGCTACAAGTTGATTCCCAGCCATGGGAGGCCGTTTTCACTGTTTACGTAGTGGCATTGTATAAATAGCCACTCCAAGATGGCGCCGGTGCTACACGCCAGGATTCGGAGCGGAGCACTCTCCGTCGAGAGTTCATGATTTTTTCAGGTAATAACTAGCTATTGTTCGTAATGGAATCGTTGGTTTTAACATTAGCCGCTTGTAATTCAAGCGTCATTATTTTTTAGATACAGGATGTTATGTGTATTGGTTATTGTTTTATTATTGGACATAAATAAGGTTCAGGTAAATGGTAGAGACATACCTTAATGGCTTGTAATATGTTGGTCACTGTACCCGGATAGACAGATTGATCAGATCTACCGCTCTGCGATGCTGTGACACGCACTACAGATCTCTTCTATTCAACTTTAAGAAGATACCAGGACAGGGAGTCACGATCCAGTACCCGTGTCAGCCAACCGTGCCAGTTATTCACAAGCTGCTACTGCACCACATCTTCTGAGATCTCTCCGCTCAAACCACAGGCAGAGCATACCTTCTTCCTTACCCTGCAGCACCGACCGTGCCCTACATCCAATTGGTCGCCAGCCCCTCACCCCGATACGCACGAAGGGTACTCGGCTGGGTCCCTTGTGAGTATCTTTCATTCTTTGTCACTACACCGGTGTGTCACACTCTTCACGCAGCTGCGCGTCCGCAATTCAGATGTCCCTACACCCATAGGTCCTGAAGAGACCCTGTATTGTGTAAAAGGGTCGAAACGTCGTCTACAACCTAGCAAAACGAACCAATTCAATCGGCCCTGATTACTGTACACAGTGGCTGTGATTATTGTACAATTGCTTATGGTCGTTTTCTTACGGAAACCAAGTCACATTTGTCACTAATTTAAAAGTTTTATGCTTTATGTTTGGTTCCAACTTCACTGGGGACACCTAGCACTATTGTGTTTTTTCTTTTATGTACATATTGATACATTGTTTGACAGATAAAAACAATATTGCGAATACAGTCATCTGTGTCCTTGCTAGCTTTTCTTTCTGACGTCATTGTAACCATTAATCATTGCGATTGCGCATATTATTATCAAGATAGTCTTCATTGCCCCGCAGGAACCGCTGTTTCTGTTACATACCTAATTACCCTGGTTCCTAGCGAGTAGGGTCTCCCTTGTTCTTGTTTTCGGTTTCTACATAGTGGCATGTATAATGGTTGTCGACTTTAGCGGTCGGTTACTTGGTAATTCCATTCTTATGGTCCTTTTATAACGGATTTCGAACATTTGAGGATCACTTCTTACCGATGAGGCTACTTTGCTGATCCTCAAGATCTCATACTTGACGGTGAGTGTTTGATATACTGTTAGCTCACTTGATATACATTTTGATAATCATTTGCATGAACGGATAGTGTCATTTGGACAGAAGCTGAGTATGGTGCTTATTTACACTTTGCTATAGGGTACATTTGAATATACGGACGGCACTTTATTGACTGTGGCAGAGGATCACATTTATACTTCCCTTATAGATATTGCTACCCGCGGTGAGTTTTTGATATATTAGCACAGTGTATTGGTGCACTTGGTATTTCTTCGATGTTTTGGAGAAAACACATAGGGGTTGTTACACTTCCTTATTTCGGGTTTCACCTATTATTATATTTTTATATTTATTTTTATTTTTATACTCTGGATGAGCACCTTGATTAATAATATTCACAATTTTTTATATGGAATTTCTCTTTCTCCTTACCTTCCCCATTCTCACTAGGTATATTTCAACTCTCTTTAGTTATACAAACTTTGCTTGGACTGATTATTGGCTCACTTTTAGGTGGCCTTTCTTCTTTTTAAATCTTGCTTTGGTGGAGGTTCTTGTGAATGTAGCGTATATCGCTCCAATAGATTATAATGGAATTCATGTATCTATTTATCGTAGCCCTGATGAAGTCTTAGGTTAATTCCTTAAGACGAAACACGTGCTGGCTCTGTGGCTATCAGTTGTTGAGATGAAAAACTGAAGCATATACTTTACAAGACTTGGAATAAAACACCAAAGAAGAACACTTGAGAAGACTACCGTGTGGATTTATTTTTGGCATTACTATATCAGTGTGGCTCAAGACATTGATGCTGTTCTTTGTACTATATGCGTGTAGACAGTGTTTACACTCATTTAACAACATGGGATGGTCATTGTTCAATCTCCTTGGAGCACCTTCATACAAGAGATAATAGAATTGCCGTTTTTTAGATATATAGTTACATCATATTGCGCAATCTATACCCCACTACCTCTTTATCTTTGTTTGTCCTTTTCATAGTATACTATGTGTCTGTGCCAGTGTGACAATAGACAAGAATGAGATGCCCTCCTGGTCAGTACGGAGATACATTGGCAGAATAGTGTATGCTCTTTGTGCTGGGAAAGATGGATTTGCTGCTGGTCTGTACTGAAATTGGCAAATACCTCATTTTATAGATCACAACCTCTCTTCTGTTTAAAACCCTGTCCCTGAAAACTCACATTACTGGGCTGAAAGTTCAAAAAGTACAAGGAATCTAATTTTGCCTGTGAAGTGTTTACACAACATTCGTTTTTCAAACACAAGAGAGTCACAAAGTCAATTCACCGCTATTTGCCATAGGCAAATATATATTTATTTCATAACTTTTCATGTTTTGGTATGCAGTGGAATTTATATTTTCTTTTGTCAGAATGCATGTAGGCAGAAGATATCAGACTCTCTTGATGTGTACATCTTCATTTAACGATACTTGCTAGTCAGGACATTCTTCACACAAGAGAGGAATTTGTCCACTGAGCGATGGTTGGCGCATGTTAACAGCTGAGGCAGGAACATGGCCAAAACAGTTAGGATATGATGAGCCAGAATCTGAAAGACAAAATGAAATAACATTACCACATACTTGCTTAACATAATAGCTAGATCAGTATTCTTTTCCCAAATTATAAAATGTGTGTCTCCATAGAGACCATCTTCAATAGCCAGCGGCACACTGATGTCGATGAAAATTTGAAAATTTGGCAACATTACATGCCTGCTAGAATACCACTAAATTCCCTTACAGGTCCAGCTTGCTCTATTAATGAGCAGGAATAGTACAAATATATTACATGGTGCTCATGGGGTTACACTTAATAAACATATAAAGACACAAATTACAGTGTATACAAACGAACACAATGGCAGAGGAATGATAAGCAAAATGTCCACTAAATCGCAAGATCAATAATGCAGTGACTGCATCCTCTTTAGTTGCCAAAGGGAACGTCAAAACAGCGTTTCAACCTTCTCACTCAAAAGGTCATCATCAGGACACAAGATCAATATTTTGAAAACAACCATCAGAAAATTGATGATGAGTAATTAATTACATCAAAGAATCCAATGATTCAACCGAGGATAGAGCCTTGCCAAAAAGTTAGGGCTCAACAATTTCATAGATCAGATGAGGAAAATAATGTTTTTTGTAAGGTGACGATTTCTAAACGGACTGCGTCCGAAGTAGCACATTAGACAAGTCACAGTGATTCACAATGGAAATTCACTGACATTGGAAACATTTTCTGTGATAGTTCCCGGTACTCTCGTCCACACCATATTATATTTTTGTACTATTCCTGATCCTTTTTATGTTCTGTAGTAAGTTATTCTAATAACATGAAGTTGTTTTCAAGAACGTTTTTTCTGTGGGTACCTTTATTTGTACTTTTGTATGTGGTTAAACTTAATTCTGTTATGTAAAAATTCTTCCCTGAACCACTGTAGCTACTAAGGGGCACATGCATCAACGCTTTTTGCGATCGCAAACGGTGCAATTCGCAAAAATCGGCCGTTTGCGATCGCAAAATTAGCTTTTGCGATGCATCAAGGGCCAAGGCCCTCGCAATTTGAGAATTCACAATTAATTGCGAGTTCTCAAATTGCGATTGCATTTAAGGAATCGCAAATTGAGATTCCTTAAATGCAATGCATTAAAGTAAAAAAATTAGCGATTTCGCTAATAGGGGCGCAAATTACCATGAAGTTGAACTTCATGGTAATTTGCCAAAGTATGAAAAATGCACTAAAGTGCATTTTTCTAAGTTCCATTTACACACACACATGCCCTTGGGGCATGTGTGTGTGCAAGATGTACTCATATGCAGATTTCAGGGGTGCAACAGGGTGTCCTTTTGACACCCTGGGACCCTTGAAATTGCATTCTCAATTTGCGATTCTCTAATTGAGATTCGCAAATTGAGAATGTCTTCCCATTCATTCCTATGGGCCTCTTGGCCCATAGGAATGAATGGGGAGGTATTCCTTAATTGCGACTCGCAATTTGCGAGTCGCAATTAAGGAATGTTTAGGAATCGCTATTTCTATAGCGATTCCTACATGCATAGGCTTTTGCGATTCCTTAATTGCGATTCCTTATTATTCGCAATTAAGGAATCGCAAAAGCCTACCTTGATGCATGTGCCAGTATATTGTCTATTGCTCCAGGTTTTGGGGAGTAGGGCTGCCCCTGTTGTAGGCAACCGCTCTATTAATGAGGCACTGCAAGCTCACCTACTAACATTTGATATAACTTTGTGTTTATTCTAAATTTTGTATATTAGAACAGATAGGAAAGGATTTAAATCAATAAAATCAAAGTTGAATAAATATTACCCATCACTTCCGATAATAAATAAAATAAAGGTCGTCGTTTTTGGTGAACCTGGGATGAAGATAAGGCGTGTGACTTACATCGAAATTGCCTGGATCCACCATGAGTTCATGGGCGTGCTTGTCACTGAGCTTGCTCATACATCCATCAATGTCATCACTGTGGGCGGCGGCGTTGGTCAAAGCACACATCACCTTCTTACCATGACTATGTAAAAATGCAGAGTTTTCATTCAGGTCCTTTCCAGCGAAGTAAATTTGAGTTTGAGGATCGCAAACAAAGGCCCTATGAAGAAAAAATTGAACAAAAACATAAAATCAGAAAAGGGAACTGACAGTAAATCTTGAGGGGAAGATGGTCTTGTTCATTTTAGTCATAGGAATGGAATAAGTTCCTAAATTGCCCCTATTTGACAAAAGGAGTGTTTTGTCATAAAATATTGTGAATTATATGGAATCAAATGCAGGGAGAAATCTACTCTTATTCAAAAAAGAAAAGATGATCACTTTCTTTAATGATTTCATACACTGGCATCTAATTAAAAAGGCTCAAATTACGTGTTCGTGTCCTTGAGCAGACATATTCAATGTAAAACATCAATCTAATGCACAAGTTCAATTGGTCAAGGAGTTCTAAATCCGAATTGCATGAACCGTGGGGTCCTAAGCGAATTATTTTATTTCCATGTTTTGCATTTTACATACATGCCTAAGTATGAAGGTCGACAAAGGAATTAAAAGGTAAAAACTGAAGTACTTTATCATTTGCCTATACACAGGGCATTGAATAAGAGTATTTTCCTATGCAGTTAACTCTGTACTAATTGTTTTCTGGAAGGCGAAAAATAAAGTTGTAAAAAAAAAGAAAACATTTGCCTAGATCTCCAGAAGAATATCCGAGTTAGTTTATTTGCAAGCAAACATCTGAAAACATCAGCTTATATTGTAAGGTATCTGTGTCTACATGAGTAGGTCTGCATTAGTCAAGCCCATTTAATTAAATATTATATACAATATGCACACTAATAGGGGCTCTGAACCAGCCCTTTTCATTCAGTGTTCTGATCAACTGTCATTTCCATTTTGCTTCCACACCCAATGGCCTACAACTTGGGGCAATAGGGCAGCCAACTTCTGCCACTCGCCATCTTCTCTGTCAGAGAAGGTATTGTGCTTACGCAGGAGTTGTTTGGAGTGGAACTTCATCAAAGACATTAGCAACGAGGCATCATGGAAGAGCTGCCTTGCCCATTCCAAGTTAAACTTCGTCTGCACTACATTTTTTTAGTGGATGGGCAGATTCCTCTACAAGAGCTGGAGGTGAGCTATCATGGACTGGCGCATTTTACTTGTATCCCTTTCACTTTCTGGCTTGTCAAAGACGAAGTGTGCTTCTATCAGCAGGTAGCTTCATAAAAGTTGTGTCATTTATTTTTAAGGGCTTCTTTCAACCTTTCCAAGCAGACAGTAAACCAATGAAATTCAATGTAAAGCAGTTCTCAGTGGCGGCCGCTATTTACCGGGGGTGGCAGGGCGGGGGACGGGGAGGGTTTGTAAATGGAAAAAAAACAACTTACCTTCAGGCCAGCCACCCGGCCGGCCGCCGCCTCTCGGTCAGCTCGCTGCCGCCTTTTGCTCCTGGAAGCAGGAACAGGAAGCACCTAAGCTCCTGACTCCCCTAGCCAGATCACAAAGCAGCGATGCAGCGCTGTGATTGGTCTGAGCGCCGTGGATCAGCGCTCAGACAGGGAGTTGGAGCCTGGGGCATGTTCTGCACCCAGGCTTTAATGCAGCCTGGGTGCAGAACATGCAAAGTGCACATGACGGTTTGGCTGGCCTGAGAGTGCCAGTCAAAGCGTCATTGCGCACCTTGGAGTGGGCAAACCACTCCTCTCCAGCCTAGCTTTGGCAGTCCGCCCCTCCCCGATCCGCACCAGGAAAGGAAAACTAAAATGATAATAACGCTAGTTATTATGATTTTAATTTTCTGTACTACTGCTCACAGAGCAGTGGGGCGACGCTCCTCCGCCTTAGCAGAGGAGCCACCACTGGCAGTTCTACATATGAAAGAGTAAAGGCCGCAGTTTATTGGCTACTTTCTCTTACAAGCGAGCCTTCATAGTTTGGCATTGTGCTAAAGGCTCTAACACACTTGAGCTTTCATACCTCCCCCCAGGCAATTGATTGGGGAACAACAGGCACTCTTTAATGGGTTGTAATTAGTTTGTCTGCCTCATTAAATCCCATTTCAGATGCGATTGTGCTGACCACTGCCCAAACCATGCACACCACCTTTCCTGGACACATTTGGGGTACTTGAGGGAACTCTGCTGCCTTTTGCGCTACCTTTCTGGAACGGAAGAGAGATTACCGGAAGGTGGCAGGTATTTAAATATCCTCACCTCCCCCATTTAACTGTTTGGGAGTATGGGTGGAATCCCTGTACTGGCCTGAGATTTTGAGGTGGCTGAATTTGCAAAACTTGGGGCCAGACCCTGTGCAGTCTGCTTGAGTCTGTAGGTGGTTTCCCTCAGGGGATGTACCACTAGAATCCTAACTTGAATTCCCCTTCCGAAATGGGCCAGGGGCATCATTTTCTCAGAGAGTTGTTTTTTGTATGGGCTTTGCTTTTTTTCCCTTGGTGCATGGGAATGTTGATTACACTTAGAAACAGCTATCACTCACTGCACTTGATAGCTTTCTTTCCCGTGCAATGTTCCAACCCTGTTATTGATAGGCTTTCATACCTGTGCAGCGTTCGTTCCCAGTTAATTCCATAATGTATGAACTTTGGCGCTTATTTATGAGAGCGCGATGGGGATTGTTTACAACAGAATGTCGGAGCGTGGCATTAAGCAAAAATTGGTAACGCCACGCTCCGCCATTCTGAAAACGCAGGGATGGGCCGTATTTACAAAGATACGGCGCACCACTGCGTTTTCCCTAGCGTTGGCGCTACATGAAGCTGCCTGGTGCCAGCCCAGGCATCCTTGCACCATACTGCAAGGGTGCCTGCATTGGGGGAAGGATTGTTTAGGTGTCCCTTCCTGCACATAAACAATCAGAAATGGCGATTTCTATCTCCTATGTGTTCTGAATTCTGATTTGCTCTATACGGGGATTGGAAATCAATGTAGCTAAGACCAAGTTCATGACTTTTAATCAGCACAGAACATTTAGAGGAGGCATTTCCTTGGACAGGTTGCCATTAGAACAAGTCAATGCTTTCACTTACTTGGGAGTTATCCTGCAAAAAGACATGAGATGGAGTCGTCAGATTGATACCGCCACATTGAAACATCGGCAACTATCAGGTGCCTTACATATTGAGTTCAATGCCTCCTTGACTAAACCAGTTAACCCGGTGCTACAGATTTACAACACGAAAGTAGTGAGCTCGGTACTCTATGGGGCAGAACTCTGGGGTCTCGAGAATCTCACTCAGTTAACTATCTCAGAAAATAGGTTTCTACGAAAGATTACTAGTCTACCTCAAAGCACTCCGCTGCTACCAATGTTGTATGACTTAGATAAGAAAGAATTAGCTGATCTAGCTAGGTTATACCCCATCTTGTACTGGCGCAGAATATGGTGTACACCGGAACTGGCAACATATGCTGATGGCCTAAGGGACATAATTAAGGCAGACCATTTCCACAAAATTAGATGGTTACGTGAGGTAAGAGCTTCCCTACTCAGTATCGGTTTGCCCAATCTGTGGGAGAACCCATCGAGTACCCAGTTTCCTTCAAAAGAAATCATAAAGGAAAGATACTGGGAATTGGTGACTCTAAATACACTCAGAAAAAGTGATAGTTCAACGCTGATGGGGGGGCTTTTTAGCAGTTAAACCCTGGCCTACCTTGGAACAGTATTGGGACGTAATATCCAAACCCTTAAACCAGAAACTGTATTTTCAATTTAGAGTGGGCTCTTTGCCGGTAAAATCATACACTGCAAAATGGGCTACAACAGGCAACAGTAAATGCCCCACTTGCGAGGATTTGGAAGAATCTTACGCCCATATACTGTTTGTCTGCCCTGCTTATGCTGGCCCCCGTAAAACGTGGCTTACGTCAATTTGTAGGAATCTGGGCACTAGAAGGAGTAGCGATGCATTGAGAACATTGCGCACTGACCCATCACCTTGTAATGCAATTGCAGTAGCCAAATTCTTGCGCTGGATGTGGGTTATCAGATCGCGTTCAATCCCAGCGACCTGATGAACCCCTAATTTTATCTGTGATTGAGATGTTGACATTCTACAAATGAGCCTTGGGCTATTTTAATTATTTTAATATTTTAAACATATGAAATGGCTTTTTTATGTACAAAGTACCTGTTGTTATTTCTTCTTGTCATTGTTTTACCATTTGCTATTATACGAATATGCGTTTTTTAACATAACCAGTATGAATCAGCTCTTGATTACAATTGTCCATATATAATACAAAATGTTGTTATATTTTTCATTATTGCTTTGTTTTATGGCTGAAAAACATTCTATTTTACTGTAGACTTGCTTTAATGACATATGCTGTTGAATAAAGCTTTTTTGGATTGCATTGTGCAGCACACATAGACGTTGCAGATCGTCATTATTTTAATGATTGTTTATGTGCAGGAAGGGACACCTTCCTGCACATAAACAATAATTCATGGCGTTTTGCTGTTTCGATGTGTGCTGCAGAATGTCACCCAACGTGACGTAAGGGCAACACAATCTCTTGATAAATCTGACCCTTGGTTTGCAATGTATACATTTGCTGCCCCAATGCAGGAGTCAACCTGTCTAATAGTGACATCTTTGCTACAGGGACAAATAGCATGTAAATTAGACGTCTCACAGCGATTGTTGCAACTTTTCTAGTAACAATATAGGCTTGTGCTGTTAAATCTGATTTATAAACTTTTCTGTTTTGCTAGATTAGGCAGCAATACCGAAGTGGGGCAATGGTAGATATATTACATCTCAGAGGCGGATAAAATAAAGAGTACCACACCCAGAGAGACTTCAGCAGAGAGAGAGAGAGAGAGTGTGTGTGTGCGTGCGATAAACCAAGAGGTAGGCATGCATGTACACCACAAGTTGTAGGGGATAGGTTTAACATGTTTCGCCATAGGTCGCTTTCAGTAAAGTACAACTGGATGCCTTCGTTCCAGGCAAACATATTTACATTTCAAAAACAGATCACATAAAATAAATAAATATATTGAGTTGGTTTCAACTTATGTTTTTACAATCTGAAATACTGCCGGCTACTGTCCCACCTGTTGAAGGGTTGAGTTATTTTCCTATTGCTCTTCAGTACTGATACTTTCATTCTTTGTTTTATTTTTCTTTAATATCCTATTAGAGGTGGGCAAGTCTACAAATTCATAGGGAGAGCTGGGCCAGTGTGGAGCTTTAAGAGCCAAATTACGAGCGGACCTACCACAAGAATTGGCGAATAAATAACAGTACAGACATAATATACAAAAATGATAAAGATTCTTTCAAATTAGAATGATGTTTTCTGTTGAATGTTTCTTTTACACTTTAGTGCATAGATTATATCACTACATTGACATATGATAAAAGTAACCATTATTAAACATTACGTCGCCCGGCAGGTGGCAAACCAATGCTCTGACATCACTGCTGTGAGTCAACTGAGAGATGTCAGTTTTACATGTGCTTTTTATATCTGGTCAATATTAGTGTTATCTGTGAAGCAACATTATTCTTTGGTAAAGTGAGTTTTAGGTAGCACAGATCCTAAAATGAATTGCTTGAATCAAAATGAGGCACAGTGAAGTAACGTGATTTGATTAGAATCACATTGTTTGATCAAGTAGGGAAGTCTTGATTTGAGTCCAAGATTCCTGGTTACATATTGTGAAGTTCAGAAACTGGATGAATATCTTTTGCACACTCCATTTTACCACTGAAAGAAAATGCTTCGGGTTCAGCTGTTAATATACTATATTCAATAAATGCTTGGCTCTACAACATTTAGACTTGCCAATCCCCATGGCATTTGGGCCAGCTAGAGCCAGACGAGCCTGTTCAACCCTTGCTTGGCTTGGCACCTTCTATATTGTAGTCTGGCAAGATTTTTTAAACTATTTTCGATGAAGTATTTTCCTCTCTCATTTTGCTTTTTTCGTAAAAAACCGAAGCCTACAGTGTAAACATTCATAGCCCTCTATCAAGACAAAATACAAAAAAAATGTATAAGTTCTCTGTAATATCATGCAGGAGGTGTGGTGTGTACCCAAAGCACATCTCCCTTTTTCCACTTAGTCAATACTTTGTAAGGATGCTGATTTGCAAGATCAATTTAAAGTAGTCTGTGCATGCATGTCACCTGCATAGTAGTCTGTAACACAGTTGGATAAGTGTGTAGCTTTAGGCCAGCAAAAGGCCATAAACATCTAATAATTGGAAGATATTTTTACGTGACAGGCATTACTGAGGCTCTCCTGGAGCCTTGGATTGAAAAACCAATTTAATTACCCGGGGACATTTAGCAAGTGATGCCTTAAATATGGTTTGGACTCCCTTCATGTACCATGGGTGAAACCCTATCTACATTTCTGTAGCTCCTGTTTCCAGGCTCTACATGTAGTCCAGCTCGTTTTACATAGGGGTGTTTTTACTTTCTAAGGATATTGCTTAATGCATGTCACCTTTATTACTTAAATTCCTACTGGATGGAATGGTTCATCAGAATTTGTATTTATTTCTTGGGTTATACACATGAGATTTGGAAAAGAGTTTCATCAATTAAAAACAGAGTAAATATTGCCATGTAGAGCAAATAAGCCAATTGTCTCTTTATTAAAGGGGCATCATAAAGGTTGGCGTGGAAGGCATATGCAAGACACTCACATCTATTTAAGCAGACTCAATGAGAGTGTTCTTCCTATTCATAGGAAAGGCTACCTTCATTGCAGTGGTAGCAGACAGTAATTACCAATGAATAATTGTATTTGGAATAATGTTTTGTTTTATTCCTGAAGGTCTTTCGGAATCATAGCAAACCTGCTATTTTTCTCAAGAGTTTCTTTCAGAGTAATTCAACACTGGTTCATTTGCAGTTGGGCATACAATTCAACCTGAAACCAGCATAGAAATGTATGACTCAGATCAGCTACGTGTGGCATTTAGGTTCAGGTAAACTGTGTTCAAGGCCTTGCAGCACGGGCTTTTCTCTAAACAGACTCTTACCCTTGTGCAGTGTACATAGCAAGGTGGATAAATGGCCACACAGGGATTCAGGACATACTCCACAGGGATCGAAGTGATTATACTCCTCATGTGAGAGTACTTTCTGCTCGGCATCTGCTAGGCATAAATTACCACAGAGGTTCTAAGGCATTTATTTCTGTAAACAGCCAAAAAGATAACTGTTCTTCCCAAAGCTTTTTCAGTAAGGGGTGGCCTCACTCCCACTTTCTAAAAGCGTGGCACTGCTTGCTAGTCTAAGTTAAGCATGTGAATCTCTGAGAGATCCAATGCTGGGGAAGAAACAAATTACTTACCTGAAATTACAGTTCTTCAGATTTGGCATTTCTCGTAGATTCACAAGTGAACTCTCCATCCTCCGTGATAAGTCTCATGCACCAGATAAGATCCTTTCCCGCTCTAGCTACAAAATCTGAGGCATGGAGGACTCTTGAGGGAGTGGTGTTCTCCTTACTCTTACATCACTGGATGAGGTTTGGGTCTTTTCCAGTGAAGTCGTTGTGCTATTAAATGGACAATGATTAAGGGGTTTTCAGGGTCTGTTTAACATTTTACTGCTATTTTAAAGATACCAAGAGACTCCCAGCTTGATGACAAGAAATGATTCAAGCATGTCAATGGATGAAAAATATCACCTCCGGATAACTATGGAAACAGGTAATTAACTTGTTTCTTCCGCCCTATGTTCTCCCCGTTTTGTTCTGTGCTTTCCCATCAAGGACATAACACAGGGCCCTGCAGCTCCTGTTGTACAGGGGGCCCGACCCTTAAGGGGGGGCCATGTAACCTAAAGCCTAATGAATGTGTAAGCTATGAGGGTGTTTGGGGCAATTTTCCACATTCTGTGGGGGAGAGCATCATTTTATGTGATGCCATTGTTTCCAATCCTGTGCTTTCCCTTCCCTGCTTTTACAGATTCTAGGCTCTTGCCCATATTGTCCTCTACCATCATTCTATACTCGATTTCATAATATATTCTCTCATCCCCTGACCCCCTTGTCTCATGCTACATTATGTTATATTTATTTTTTACAGTAAAAATGTATCCTGAAACTTCTTGGCACTAAAGCTAATATATAACATGAGCAAAAGCTAAAAGAAAACTAGCAAGAGAGTTACAGATCAAAAACTCTCTCCTGTTCTGAGGTCTATCTTATCTGATGCCTTCTCATCCAATGTTCACTCCCATCCTGTGCTCCACTGCTCTCCAATGTGGTCCTCCTCTTCACCTTCTGCACTATCCGATCTTACACTCAACCAATACTCTGCTTTCTCACCCTGTGCTTCCATCCTCTTTGTCGTCAGCTTGTGTTCCCTCCTATCCTGTACTATCAAATTCTCTTCTCTTTCCATTTTCCACCCTATGCTACAAGCCATTTTGTGCCCCCTCCCATCCCATTCTCTCAATTCATGTTCTTTTCTAACGTGTACACCCTTCCATCCCTTTTGCAAATGCTTCCTTCAAGGTTAAGGTGTTGGAAAGCTGCGTAGCCTCACAGCTATCACTTTGAATCAAAGCAAAACAGCCTCGCGTCTTCCAATCTGGTTTCAGTCAGGGCCACACTACTGAAATGGCTCTTCTGCAAATTGTGGATGATTCTCTCTGCATCCTCCTTTCAGGTTAACCCTGCCTAATTGTTCTATTGGACTTACCTGCTGATTTCTTTCTTTTATACAGTCAACCACCATGCTCTGATTAAAAGCCTGAGGAAATGATGGTGCAGTCCTAAATGAGTTTGGTTCCTATTTATCTAACTGATTGCAAATAGTTAAATTATGAAACTGTTTCTAGCAAGACTGGCCTTAAGTAACGGGTTCCACAGGGCTTGATCCTATCTCCAACCTTGTTTAAGTATACATCTCAAAGAACTGGAACAGATTTTGAGTAACTCTGGAAATTTCTATCCCCACTATGTGGATAATATCCAGATCCACCTGATGATTTCTTGCCTGAATGATATCTTTCTACTCTCCAACACCCTCTACAGGATTTAAAAGTGGATAGACTACCAATGCCTAATTCTCAATGCAACAAAAACTGAATTTTTTCTAATCTCACCAAAAAAATAGAACTTCCCTGCCCAAAAAAATGGCATATTTATTCCCTTCTCTGCACAGAACTGTAAACTGGCCATTGTGGATAATTCTAAATCAATAGAATTTATCCCTGACAGTCACCTTCATTTTGAGAAGCAAATGCCATCCATGGCCAAGAGTGCCCACCAACAACATGGTGAAACAGCAGCGAAATCATCCCTCAGCAGGACCTGAACACTAGTCCATTTGCTGGTATTCTCCATATTTGACTAAAGGAACTCTCTTTTCTCCGGTCTCAAAGCACATCTTGCACCTCTGAGGCAGTCCTTTACACAGCTGCCAGCTTTGTGACAGGTCACAAAAAATGTGCCCACATTTCTCCTATTCTTCGCACTATACAATGACTTTCCATTGAAGCAAAAGCAAAACCCACAAAGCCCTCCTTTCCCTCCTATTTGGCTGGAAAACTGAAAATCTCTGGCACTCATCGAGGATCGAGAAATACTGAAGCATTCCTGCTGGAACCTCCAACATTAAAGTAAGAATACTTATGAAACAATCGTTCTCTTGTACTAGAATAAGACTCCTTCTCACTACCTCTTCACACAACCCCAAGTCTTGCCACATTTAAAAAGGATCTCAAAATTCTCCTATTTGAGAGACAGTTTGCTTGAAATTATGATCATTTCTCCGCATCCAGATGCAATCTGCCTGATCTTTCTCTCCTAATTCGAATTGCATGACTAGTGGTTTTCTTTGTTGCTTATCTGTTCCTTTTTATTGCCTGTATCCATATTATTTTGTTTGCTGGTAAAGCACTCTAAATGCTCTTGTCCAAGTTTGTGCTATATATAATTGCAAAAATGAGTAAATAAATAATAAAAACAGGTGGGACTTATTGGCTTTGCCAGTGCTTGTTCACGGATAACTGTGGTCGTTAGGCGAGCACTTGAGCAGTATGAGTTTGCCAGTTATCACAAAGTAGTGGGGTGTGGAAAACGCAAATGCATTGTGCTGTTTTGCAATCTTCAATAATACTTATGATCACTTAATTTTAACCAGGCATATTTACAAAATACAGAGATTCTTTGTTTATGTAACGCGACTGACTATGAATTGTCTAGTTTTAGGGCCACATGCATCAATCTTTTTTCCGGGTGCATACTGGCCGATTCGCAGAATCGCCCCATTTGCGACAAGAAAAGGCCCTTTTCTGATGCATGAACCCATTTCCATTGGCAAATTAGGTAATCGCAATGTTTTGCGATGACCTAAATTGCAAATGCATTTAGGGAATCGCAATTTGCGATTCCCTAAAGGCAATGCATCAAGCCTTTCCTAAATGCAAACTGTGCATTTAGGAAACGCTAATTACCATCAACTTCAGGTTGATGGTAATTTGCGCATTCTTTGAAAAATGCACAAAAGTGCATTTTTCAAAGTGACATGTGGCGCACACACATGCCCTTAGGGCATGTGTGTGCGCCACATGTGCACACATACCTTTTTGGAGGGGTGCATCAGGGAGCCTTGGGCCCCCTGGCACCCTCGGAATTGCATTTGCAATTTGCAATTACCAATTTGGTAATCGCAATTTGCGAATGCATTGCCATTCATTTCTATGGGCCTATAGGCCCATAGGAATGAATGGAGTAACATTACCTAATAGCGATTCAATAGGTAATGTTAAGGAATCGCAATTTATTTTGCGATTCCTACCTGCATATGGATTTTCGATTCCCAAAAAGCGATTCCTTAAAAATCGCTATTCAGGAATCGCAAATCCAAATGTTGATGCATGTGGCAGTTAGTTTCTATTACAGCACTTTGAAACAAAAAATCACTGTAACAATAAGCAATTGCAACTCAAATATCGAAAGAGGGAACTCCTTACAATACCTATATAAGGCTTCTGCACCATACACCTCTTCGTGCCCCTTCACATGTTCCCAGACGGCTTTCACATTGGCCTTGTCCTGCGATGAGAGAACCATGTTTGCCGTAGTCAATGGAGAGCAGCGCACAGCTGATTTTCTCGGACCCTTAGCTGCAGTTTATATACTGTCTAATACAGGGCTGGACTTAGCTCTGTCACATGAGATACCCAGTGCTCAGCTGTCGATTGGATTGCTCATTACCACTGGGCGTATCCTGCTACTCTCTCTCTCCTCTCTCTCTCTCTCGCTCTTTATTGAACTTTTTAAAGAGTTATGCTACCTTAACCACAGAGCATTAATCTGCTTCCATTCATTTTAACACCTTTTTTTAAAACATATTTTATAATGCCCTCGTTTTTCAGTATCCTGCTGTCACTGGTATACACTTTTTAAGCGAACATATATGTGGCACTCAACACAGTCTTACCTACGACCGCTCTTAACAGAAGAAAGTACAATAAAGCGGGTCCCTTAGCAGACATTACAGTTCAAGAATGTCATTTGACACATAATTTATTGTGGCTCATTCGAGATAGCTTATGTGTTGAAGAAATGCATTTGCGCTCCCTAGAATGCATGTTCTAGTCCCATATAAATGTAAAACAAAGTCAACATTTCATCTGTCTGAGGTTAAGCAAATGCGTTTCACTGCTTTGGAAAATAGCATTATTATCTGTTACTTACACATATGGGTCCGGTTTGTCGTGGGACAGGAAGTGAAGAATTTGCCACACCCAATAGATACTGACTCTGCGAGGTACGGAATTTACCAGGTGGTGTAGATAACTCTTAGGGGCTTACTTGCAAGCCCCGTGCGCTGCCGGTACATCACTTTTTCCCATATTAAAAGTGACACACTGGTGGCGAAAGGGGCTTGTAAATTAAAGTATAGAAATTCAGGGATGCGCTGTATGCACAAAAATATGACACATCCCTGCGTGTCCCTTAGTGGTGTGGTGTTAAAAATTGAGTTGTTCCAGTGCAGCCACCCTTGTGCCATGTTGCTAGGGTGTCTGCACTGCAGTGGCAAATGTTGATGTGCAGTAAAGGACACCTTCCTGCACACAAAAAATCCTTGCAGGTGATTTGCTGTGTCTATGTGTGCAGCAGAATGCAGCACACATAGAAAGAGCAAAATATGAGGAGAAATGTATAATTGTGTTTTCCACATTTCACTATCCTAAGATCAGGGCCTTAATTTACAATCTCCTTGCCCTGCCGGTGAGTCAGTTTTAATATGAAAAACGTAACAGACAGATAGCGCAAGGGGCTTGTAAATAATGCCCTAGTGCTTACCTGTCCTTAGTTGTTGGTTCTGCCCCAGCCTTGTACATATGGTATAGTTTAAAAATTAAATGGCTGTTGTGGTGGAATGCTCCCTGAACCACCCATTGCACGTCCCCCAATGACATGTCCCACAGCCATGTGGGAGTCCTGCTTCCGCTCCATGGTCTCCAAGATTTTTCGAATTGCCCCCAGGCCTTTGGCCATATCGCTGGTGACACTTTGGCAGGGCAGTTGTGGATGCCTCTGCCTCATGACAGCAGCGATGTCAGACAGGGACTGCTGGAGACCATGGAGCGGAGAGTCGGTGCCTCTGATGGAAACCGAGTTGTCCCTATTGGGGCTGAGGCACCCACAGACCCCCTCTACTGTGGCTGCCAGGGTATTCAACCCCGCCCGCACCTGATCTGCCGACTCCCGCTGGACTCCTACCATAGTCTGTTGGAATGTGATCTGTGTGTCCTCTGTGTCCAGGGATGTGACTGTGGTGGTGGGTGGTGCCTGTTGATTGTTTGGTGAGATATGTGGAGATGCCACAACAGTGCTGACCCTCCCCGAGCCCGGAAATGGTGTTCCTATGGAGTCCAGGAGCTCTTGGAAGGTGTCATGGTCGATGGTTGGAAGGTTTTCATCATCATCATCACCATCATTGTTGGTGTGTGGGACAGGGTGCTGACCAGGAGGTAAGGTTTCATCCTCTGCAATTGAAAGGGCAGATACTATTGTTGCTCTCTGTTATGTATTGACATCTTGTTAAGCATTTGACATTCAAAGTGCATGACACTTTCCATTCTCCTGTGATACGTGGTACACCTCTTACACAAAGCTGTGGATGCCAGTTTACACTGTCCATGAATGTTACATGTCAGGAGCTCAAGATTTTGACATTAGCACTGTGTGCCAACACTAAGGGGCCGATTCCGATTCGGGCCGCAAATCTCTCCGACCGAGTCGGACCCAGAGAGATTTCCGACCGAATCGGACCCGTGCAGCCCGACCGAACGAGTACGATGCGTCCGTATGCTATCGTACTCGAGTCGGTCGGACTCCCATTGAAGTCAATGGGAGCCGGTCGTACAATGCGTACGCGGGCTCCCATTGCCTCAATGGGTGCGAGGCGAACAAGGGCGCCCCCATACAGCGTGTACGTGGCGAAGCGACTCGCGCCATACACGCACAGGTAGGGGGGACCCATGGGTCCCCCCTGTGTGCGACTCGTGCGGCTACGCGTACAGGGGGGTCCGACACGGACCCCCGAAGTACGGCTCCGACTGCTCTTTCGAGCCGGGCGGCGCGTGTCGGTCGGACTGCTCGCGGCGCGCATCGTACTTACCCGGCCGGGGAACGCCTCCATTGCGTGGTGCGAGTCGTGTCCGAGCGAGTCGGTCGGTGCGGTTCGACCCGGGAACGTGTCGGTCGGAGCGGTTGGGACGCCCGAACGAGTCGGTCGGCGATTTTGCATCGTACTCGCTCGTCCGGACGCACGTACGAATCGGTCGGGAAATAGGGCTCCGAATCGGATCCGGTTAAGCCGAATCCGATTCGGAGCCCTACCGGCCGAGATCGGAATCGGCCCCTAAGTGGCTACGGCCTATCCTAGCCTACATGAAAACACTACCTACACTTAACAATAATCTAAGCCTACACAAACTATAACATTACACTACATAAAAAACAATGTTCAAAGATAACTATATAAAAACAGGATTTGGGCGAAGGATTAAGGCCTCCATTCAGGTGAGCCATTCACAGTGCGAGGCCCAGTGCTTCCTTTATGTCCTCCAAATTGGCGAGGATCTGGTTCATCTTATGCTCCAATGTTTATTTATTTTATCTATTTATATATAAAGCACAAACTAATACCCAATGGCATCTAGGCGCTGAAAACCAAGCGTGAAAACCAAAAGCTAGGGGCACTCAATTCTCGCGTTATAGAAGATGGACTAAAGGGAGAAAAGTCAGAGGAGTTTTTTAAATTGGTGGGAATACAGTTCCATAATCTAGAATTGTTAGTAATAAAACTTTTGCCCCCCCCCCCAGTTTACAAGCCGAAATCTAGGAACCTCCACCAGCTTTAGAGACAATGACCGGAGATTTCTCAGCGGCAGATGCCAATGGGATTGGTGATTTAGGTATTCTGGTCTGAGATTGTGGCGGACTTTAAAAGCAATACACAGGGCTTTAAAGTCGATCCTTTTCTCAACAGGGAGCGAGTGGAGGGATTTAAGAGCATGTTTAGCTGAATGATGTCTAGGGATCCCTATTAGTATTCATGCCGTCGCGTCCTGAAGAACCTGTAGTTTGGTAAGAAGACCGTTCTGTAGACTACCAAAGAGAGCATTACAGTAGTCTAACTTAGATAGGATGAGCACAGAGACAACTGTTTTTTGAAGATCAAGAGGTATAAAAGGAAATATTTCCTTAGAATTTTTAATGTAAAGAAAGTACACGAGGTAATGGCCTTTACCTGATGTTTAAAAGATAAGGCTGTATCCCATATAACTCCCAGATTTTGTGCCTTTGTCATTGGAATAGGGAGCGAGCCGAGTTCCAGAGGCCACCAGTCAGGGGACCAAAAGGAGGTGTTACTTCCGAAGAGCAATACTTTAGTTTTGCTTTAATTTAACTTGAGGCAATTTTCCCACATCCACTTACTAACCTGATGCATACAGCTTTGGAACTTAAAAGCTGTGTCCTGAGTATTGTTTGTGATAGAAACAATAATCTGTGTGTCGTCGGCATACAACACCATAGAAAAGCCAAAAGATTTAATAAGCCTGGCCAGAGGGGTGACATATAGATTAAAAAGAGAAGGCCTAAGCGCAGAGCCCTGTGGAATCCCACATGGGAGTTGAAAGGTATGTGATGCATAGCTGTCAATTTCCACAAATTGCTCACACTCAGATAAAAAAGATTTAAAAAGAGAAAGAACTGCACCGCCTATGCCAATCATTTGGAGAGGACTTATCAGTAAGCCATCGTCTACTGTATCGAAAGCCGCCGAGAGGTTCAACAAGATCAGAGCGGCATTTCCTCCATTGTCGACCGCTCATCTAACCTCCTCCGTAGCAGTAATCAAGGTGAGCTCAGTGCTGTGCTCACTCCTGAACCCGTACTGGGTAGAATCCAAGATGTGATTATTGTTGATAAAAGTAGTCAACTCTTGATTTATTAATTTTTCCAGGATTCTTGCTGGCAAGGGCAACCAGGAGATCAAACGGTAATTACTGGTGTTCAGAGAATCCAGGCTGTTTTTTTTAACAGAGGCAGAATGGAAGCCTTTTTCCAAATTTTAGGAAATATTCCTGTTTTAAGGACAAGATTGAAAATGTCAACGAGTTGCTATGTAATAAGATCCAGAGATAAGTGAGCTATTCTAGGAAGACAAGGACCCGCCAGGGAGCCAGCTTTAGCTGTGCAAAAAAATTTGAGAACTTTATCAAAGGAGACGGGCAAGAAATTAGACAGCCGAGCTGAATTAGCTACTGATGAGCCATTTTGGCAAGTTTGATTAACAACGTCCCCTATGCTCTCATTCGAAGGACTGCAAATTTCCAGAGAGTGACTCAAGGAGAATGCGTGGTAGATGGTACATACTTTTTCACAGAAAAAAGAAGCTAGAGTGTTACAAAAAGTCTGGTCAATGCCCCAACTTCTGGTCTCTGGGGTTGTACTTAATTTCTGAAACATGGCAAATAATTCTTTAGTAATGTTATTTGCGGATTTTAGAAAAGTAGATGGTTTTTCGACTTGTGAAACAATTCTTTGTATTCTGTGATCATCTCCTTATAAATTTCTTTCTCTGTGGTGGCATCATTTTGTCTTCACCGCCGTTCGTGCCAGCGGCATCGCCTTTTTAAAAGTCTTAGTTCCTCTGAGAACCAGGTCTCAGTAGAGGTAGCTCTGTTTGCCTAAACAGTTTTTGAGGGCACTAGGGACTGTACTGTCGAACCAATCGAAGAGTGATAGTCCAAGGATGCCATCTCTGGATTGCAGGAAATACCAGGTCGACTATTTTCCAGTAGAGCATTGAATTCAGTCGAGTCTAAACTATGCCACTGGCGCCACTCATACTTTCTGGTTGAAATGCTCATAGGCAATGGGTACGGATAGAGTAAACAGAACAGCAGAGTGATTAGACCAGGGTAATTGAAGTACTGTCCCCATGTCATCCTTACAGGTCAACTCCCATCAGAAGGCTGAGCTGTGGAGGACATCGCCTGGAAGGTGCACTCCGTGGGGGTCGCAATCGGTGCGTCCGTCACTGCTGCAAATGCTGGCAGGACCTTTGTGGCTGGCCCAAGAAGATCGCAGAAGTCCAGCTGGGCCTGTCAGCTCCAGGCAAGGGGGCAGGCACCGAACACTTACCCCCCCCACATGCTCCGCATCCTAGCGGTGGTCTTTCCTGACCTGGATGAGTATATGCCTTGTTGCACACCTTTTTTAAGCATGCATGTTGTAGGATCTTAGCCTGCTGGCCCTTTCACAGGTTGTAAGACACCCAAAACCACTGTTCAGTTTTAAAAGATGCATATGCAAAAGGATTATGAGATGCCTGGTTTTGCCCCTTACATGAGGGAGATGTGAGGAAGTTATGTTCAGGCTAGTGACAGTAGTGCCATGCTCATGTGATCAGCACACATTACAAAAACATGTGCATGGAGATAACCTTCAGGAGTAATGTGATTGCTCAACATGTATCAGCACATTGACTAATGTATGACCTGTTCTCACTGTGGTCTCAACAAGTAAGTGAAGTATGTTGTTATTGTAACACTCAAGTGTGAAAAGCCCATGGTATACATCCCGGCAGCAGGTGACGTATATGTTGAGGCTTGGTGAGTTTTGCTTGGTCAGTGTGCCAATGTTAGGTCCCAGCCGTGGTGCTCAGTGAATTCAAATGTATCCCATTGGCCAATTACAGGTTTGCTAACTTAGGTCACCTGTCACACTGGCCTTTCACATGGTTGGGTGTAAGATTCCATTCTCTCCATTCAAAAGAGTGAGTCCATGTGTCAGACTCTGTAACGGTGATAACACATGCCATTCAGTGTCAAACACAGCTGGTCATTGGTGGAAACAGGGCTGCAATTGTAAGGTATGATGTTAGATACACATTCACAATGGTTGACATGTGTGTAAAGGCTCTTGACTCCTCATACTTGATGGCTTTGTAACCCATGTTTTTGATGCATCACTGTCAGATTCAGAGATGTGAAATGTGCATCATTTTGGTGTAAGTTTACAAAATGAGATGGTAAACAAGAGCAATGTAAGCTGTACAGAGTGTGCATTATGTCTAAAAGAAGTGAGGGACATTCATACTTGGCCCCTACAAATGGGGACTTCTGCAGTTTAGACAGGATTGGTACACAGTGTTGACTGGACTCTTAAAGAATAAAGGGTCACTACTAATAGTCTGTACACACATGCACCCAGACTGCCCAGTGGCATAGTGTTCCACCTGAAGCACCGTGGAGATGCAGTCATCGGACTTGGAAGTGTGTTGACCATTGTTCACATCTGAAACTGGTGAGCTGTCTCCAATGTGCACAACATTCTGAATCATCTTCATAACACTCGGCATAGATGACCCTAGGCTGTGGGCCACATGCATCTCACTCTAGCTATGCCTACTACCTTGGTGTCTCCATGATAAGAGTCAGATGTGTGACCTGAGAGTAAAGGACCGAAGTCACAGGACAAATAAGCACAATCACTGTAATCAGTGTGATATGACTAATACAATGACTACGCCAGCTTGATGTATGACAATAAAGTCATATGACCGTTAACATCAGAGCCAATGCTTCCCAATTTGATGACTAGGGATTGCAGAATGGATACCATGTCTCAAATCAATTGTGTTAATCCTATTTCCATTGTGAGGTCTAAACTCCCTTGCATGAGATGAGACAGGTATGTCATGACACGAGACCCTAAGGAGCAAAAGACGATACATCACCTGCTACATAGTGAAGAAGTTGACATTGTGGTTGTGGAAATTGATATGGATACACCCAGTGTTACAGATAATATTGTGTGTGAGAGAGCAATGGTTAACTGGCATACTGACAAGTGCCATTTATGGAACTATATCAAAATGTAATGGCACAAGTCCAAATTATGTTTTTGGTTGATCTGCGAAGATTTATGATGATACCTATGTGTCAAATACATACGGATGACTTATGTGAATCTTTTTCATGCTTTTTCACAGCATCAGCACCCACCAGCAGCAGAGAAAGTGCCACAGATAAAGGGGAAGCAGCTCGCCAGACTATATCCAGTGCTGAGTCTGAGGAGGAGGGACCCAGTGGATCACTGACATATTATCGACAACAACAATATCGACCTACCAGAATATCGTGTCAAGAATATCGATGGACAAAATATCGACATCCTATCTCTACAAAGGTAAGTACAAAAATATCGAAACCAAAATATCGTTGTTTAAAATATCGTTGTTCAAAATATCGTTTTTTTTAAATGTCTTAAAAATATTATTAAATAAATTAAATAATAAATATAATTAATAAAAACATAGTTAGAATTATTTAAAAATGTAAAAATTATAATTAATAAATGTAATATAAAAATAAATTAAACATACATCTATAAAAAAAATTATATATATATTTACTTAATAATATTAATAAATAATTATTTTGTTAAATTATAAAACGTTACAAACATAATAAAAATTATAAATACACACATATATATATATATATATATATATATATATATATAATATATATATATATATATATATATATATATATATATATATATATCCCCAGAGAACTCCGCTGCAACTTGATTCATTCAAAAACGGAGCACGGACCACATTGTCTTTGCGATGTATTTTTATTTTTCCCCAAACACCTCTACAGCCATGACGCGTTTCAGCCCTGCCTCGGGCCTTGATCACATGACACGCTCTGTCAGGTAGGTGGATTTTTTATACAGTTTGTTTGTGAAACTTTTAAAGTGACAGGTGTTTAAGTTGTAATACATAGACATAGACAAAGAATACAATTGTTTATATTAAACCAGGTAATGTGTCTTGATTAAAACCTGCTAAAAATAGAATACAGTATATAATATATAGTATACAATTGTTGCAAGGCTATATCATTATAAGTAAACACAAGAAACAAAGTATCTGCTAGCGAAGCACTCTTAGGTAGCCATAAAATATGCTGTCTACCGTATAATGTGGAAGCTTTGCCTCGCATTGGTACTTGGTATTAAAATAATTGTACTAAAATGATAAAATTGGGGATTTAGGTAGTTGTTAAAATCCGAGTATAAACAATACCGGCCTAAATGCCACATAACACCAAAGTGTTAATGTCTATCTGCTTAAAACCTGATATTGATAAAGTGCATGTGCTCTCCTCTAAAAAAGTGCTAAAACCCGTGTTTAAAATCTTAAAAACTTTGTGTAAAAAACGACCTAACCCTGTGTGTGAAATCTACAATAAAAACAAATTTCAAAAATATGATATCTAAATCTGAAATTAGCAGCATATGACATGAAAATTATTTTTTTGACAAGCAGATAAATACTTGCCAATGAACCTCAGCGTTGTTTGTGATATTGATCTGTTCATTTAGGGAAACAAAAATTATACTAAGCAACAAGTGTCATTTAAGTTGCTGTATTGGGTTTTCTACTGGACAAAAAATGTTGTAAAAACTGTTATAGAAACTTTTAAAGGCAAGTGTGTAGCTCCTCCGTGGCGTTGAGACCTTTGGGTTGTTTAGTGTCGAGGTTAATGATGTAATGGGCCTCAAGCAGTCTAAGCTGTCTTTCTCTATCTCCACCTCTTTTCTTAGGGGGTACTGCATCTATTAGATAGTATTGTAGACCGCTGGGGTCAGCTCCATGAACCTCGCTAAAGTGTCTGGCGACTGGGTAGTTCTGGTCCTGGTTTTTTATGGCCCTAATGTGCTGGAGTACCCTCTTGTGTCCTTGCAGTATCGTGCTGCCAATATATTTTAGCCCACAAGGCACTCCAGCACATAGACTACATATTCTGATTTGCAGTTGAGAAATAAACTGACAGGATATTCTTGCTTACTGAAAGGGGTTGTGTAGGATGCCTTATTGCAGCCAAATTGGCACGCCTTGCAGACTTTGCATTTGTAAAATCCCTTTCTTTGGGCTAGCCAGGAACCGGGATTGGGAGTACTGAGATCATTCTGGACTAAGATGTCTTTCATGGATCTGGACCTACTGTATGTGATTCATGGTTTTTTGGGAAATATAGGTCCAATGGTTTGGTCACTAAGAACCAAGGGCCAATTTCTCATTATCAATTTCCTCACATTTTTCTCTTGTTGGTTAAACCTAAGAATGAATCTAAAATCATTGGCTGTCTGAGTTGTCGAATTGACAATTGTTGTGAGGGAGGCTGGTGTGGGAACAATAAATAGGCTATCTCTTGATCTGGCTCTGCTTTTGACGATTGCCTTGTCAATGCATGCTGTGGAATAGCCTCTTTCTATGAATCTGTGTTTGCTGTTTTCTTGGGCTAACAACAGATCATGATCACTGCTGCAGATGCGTCTCAACCTCAACATCTCCCCGTAAGGGATGCTACGGATGAGATGCTGTGGATGGGCGCTGCTCGCATGCAAAATTGCATTTCCGGCCGTGGACTTCCTGTGTAGTCTTGTCTCTAATTTGTCATCATTGACATAAACCTGAACATCTAGAAAATGTATGGTTTCAGGACTTATGGCTGCTGTGAAGTGTAAATTGAGACGGTTGTTGTTGAGAGTGTCAATGAACTGTGCTGCCTCACTGGTAGTGCCCTCCCAGATTGCAAAGAGGTCGTCTATGTATCTCCACCAGGCCTGAATATGAGTTTTGACCATCTGTTCATGTTCTTTGAGGAGGACCAGCTCCTCCCACAATCCCATATGGAGACAGGCATAACTGGGGGAGAAGCTGGCCCCCATGGCCACCCCCGTAGCTGTTGGTAAATAACATTTTGAAACAGAAAGAAATTGTTATTCAGGCAAAATTCCACCATTTCTGTGAGCATTACTGTATGTTGTAGATATTCCTGTCCCCTTTTGGCTAGGTAGTCTTTCAAGGCTTTCAATCCATCTCTGTGGTTTATCGATGTGTACAAGGATGTCACATCTAGTGTAATCAGCAACCAGCCGGCTTGCCAAGGACACCTCATCAGTTTTGTTAGAAAGTCACTTGTATCTTTAATGTAGGAGTCAAGACTTTGCACATGTTCCTGGAGAAAGTAGTCAATGTACTTCGAAGCATTTTCCAACAGGCTATTGCGAGCCAATATAATAGGCCTGCCAGGCGGTATCAGTGCATTTTTGTGGATCTTTGGGATGAAATAAAGGACCGGAGTCACTGATTTTTCATTCTTGATGTATTTAAATTCCTCCAAAGTAAGTAGCCCTATATTTTTCCATGCGACTAGTTTCATATGAAATTCATTGTTTGACTTACGCATGGTTGGAAGGTCACTGTGGCGGTAACAAGCTGTGTCCTACAATTGCTTCATCGCCTCGGCAACATAATCTATCTTTTTCCACAATACAACATTGCCACCTTTATCGGCATTACGCACTATGATGTCCGGATTCATTTTCAATTTTGACATTAGTGTGTGGAATTGGATTTCCTGTTTGTTACTTCTTTGATGCTGGAAATTTAAGACTTTGTAATTCAATTCTTTTAAACCGCTTATAACATTTTCATGAAAATTGTCAATTGAATCGCGGACTATCAATGGATTATATGTTGAACGAGGTTTGAAGGGAGTTTTGACTTTCAATGGGGTTGCCTTGTCTGAACTTGTTGACAGGTCTATTGAATTTGAAATCCCTCTCGTGTCTTCTTGCATCAATTCTTGCATATCTGAGAGTAGGGGCATGTCTGACTGTGTGAGTCCTTGTGGGATAAGTGTCCTAACAGTGGATACATTGAGTCCTACTGATAACGCGGCAGATGCAGTCTCCTGTTGTTGATTCTGCTGCATATACCTACAAGATAAATATAAAAATAAATTATATATATAATAAAATATTAAAATGAATATTTATCTTTAAAACAACATTTTACACTACATTAACTAAAACAGTAGGGAAAATATTGGATAGCGTAGGGCATAAAATTACTATTTCCACTCCAAGGAGTGCAACAGTAGGGAAAGTGTTGGTTAGCGGAGAGGAATAATTTACTATTCCCACTCCACAGAGTGCAACAGTAGGGAAAGTGTTGGATAGCAGAGGAGATAAAATTACTATTCCCACTCCAGCGAGTGCAACAGTAGGGAAAGTGTTGGATAGCGGAGGGGAATAATTTACTATTCCCACTCCAGCAAGTGTAACAGTAGGGAAAGTGTTGGATAGCGGATGGGAATAATTTACTATTCCCACTCCAGGGAGTGCAACAGTAGGGAAAGTGTTTGATAGCGGAGGGGAATAATTTACTATTCTAACTCCAGCAACTGCAACAGTAGGGAAAGTGTTGGATAGCGGAGGGGAATAATTTACTATTCCCACTCCAGCAAGTGCAACAGTAGGGAAAGTGTTGGATAGCGGATGGGAATAATTTACTATTCCCACTCCAGGGAATGCAACAGTAGGGAAAGTGTTGGATAGCAGAGGGGAATAATTTACTATTCCCACTCCAGCAACTGCAACAGTAGGGAAAGTGTTGGATAGCGGAGGGGATAAAATTACTATTCCCACTCCAACGAATGCAACAGTAGGGAAAGTGTTGGATAGCGGAGGGGATAAAATTACTATTCCCACTCCAGCAAGTGCAACAGTAGGGAAAGTGTTGGATAGCGGAGGGGAATAATTTACTATTCCAAATCCAGGGAGTGCAACAGTAGGGAAAGTGTTGGATAGCGGAGGGGATAAATTACTATTCCCACTCCAGCAAGTGCAACATTAGGGAAAGTGTTGGATAGCGGAGGGGAATAATTTACTATTCCCACTCCACAGAGTGCAACAGTAGGGAAAGTGTTGGATAGCGTAGGGGATAAAATTACTATTCCCACTCCAACGAATGCAACAGTAGAGAAAGTGTTGGATAGCGGAGGGGAATAATTTACTATTCCCACTCCAGCAAGTGCAACAGTAGGGAAAGTGTTGGATAGCGGAGTGGAATAATTTACTATTGCCACTCCACAGAGTGCAACAGTAGGGAAAGTGTTGGATAGTGGAGGGGATAAAATTACTATTCCCACTCCAGTAAAATAATAAACATTAATTAACAAATACTTAAATAATTAAAAAAAATTACCTCTCACCAAATACCCCTATAAATAACACCACCACTATTGTTAAACATGACACAATTAACATAATTGTTTAACAATTAATTAATTAACTAATAACAATATACAAAAAAATAAAAACAATGAGTAATAAATTAACTCATACTATTAAGACTATAAAATAACAATAAATACATATTATCTGAAAAAATTTAAAATTATATTAATTTTTAATTACTTGCCACACTACTCTCCTCTAAATACATAACTCACTCACAAAAAATTGACACAATTTACAAATTTACCAATTAATTATTAATAATTAATAACCAATTAATAATTAATACATAACACATTATTTAACACAATTAACAATATGAAATATTAAATACACAAATAGTAATTAATAAAAATTATTAATTAATGAATTATAATTAAAGTACTTCCCACCCTACTCCCCTATAAACCCACAACCCGCTCCTAAAAAAATAACACAATTAACATATTTACCAATTAATTATTAATAATTATTAACCAATTAATAACTAATTAATAACTAATTAATTAACAAAATTAACAATATAAATTATTCAATACAAAAATATTAATTAATTAACATTATTAATTAATTAATTTTAATTAAATTACTTCCCACCCTATTCCCCTATAAACCCACAACCCGCTACGGAACTAAAACGCAATATTTAATTTCTTAAAAAATTAATAATTTCTAAAAATGTATTAATAAATATATTATAATTAAATTACTTCCCACCCTATTCCCCTATAAACCCACAACCCGCTACGGATCTTAAATATGCAAAAATTACTTAACATAAAATTAATTACTTCTAAAAATTTCAAACATACATTAGAAAAAAAACCTATACTTTTAACACATATATTAAAATTCAGAACACTAAAATAAATTTCGATATTATTAACAACGATATTTTGACTAACGATATTACTAACTTCGATATTAACAAAAACAATATTTCTTATCTGCATGTCGATATTCTGGTCGACGATATTCTTGCAGGTCGATATTGTGTCACATTGATAGTTAAACATCGATATTATGGCATATCGATATTTAAACATCGATATTATGACTCTATACCGGACCCAGTGGCATAGAGGGTGAGGAGAGCCACACTAAGGGCAGGTCTGACACAACATCCATTGGATCACAAGATGACTCAAGCTCCAGTGATGACTCCCTTGTGGTGGTGGATGACCCAGGGACTGACCCCTCTACATATGATTCCACCACCACTCCTAACGTCTTCACCCTCTCAGCTGCTCCCAGGAGCAGCGTCCGTGGCCGCTCCAATAGAAGGAGACCCGTCTCCTTCATGCCAGGCACCTCATCCCCTGCCCTATCTCCCCTGCTGCCCTCAGTGTGAAGGCCATCGACATCCTAAGGCAGATCTCTGTGGGGCAGACAGCAGTGTGGAATGTCCTCCAGGTACATACCAATCATTTAACACAAATAGTATCATTCCTGGAGGGCATTCACTCTGACATGTCTGCCCTACAGAGATCCAATCAGGCTCTCGCCTCTGCACTGATGGCAGCAGTGTCCCAGCTCCAGCTGTTTCACCCCCCTCCTGCCTCTTCTCCATCCACATTCCTAACTACCCTCCCTGACCCAAGCACACGCAAACATACTCATGCACCCTCCTCAACAGCCACACGCAGCACACAAGCACACAGACACAAGGACAAACCCACATGCACGCACACTCAGGAGACAGACAGCACACCCACCCCCACAGACATACCACCAGACAACACACATGCATCCACAGACACTCGTCAGACCCCTCTGCCTCCACACCCCCTACCCTTGACTCTCCTGTTCCCCCCTCAGCCCAGGCACCCCACCTCATTGCCATTGAATTCTTCCCTACCAATTCCTACCCACCCCCTCCCAAGAAGTGTAAAATTACACATAGACATCTACATCTGCTGCCACCTGAGAAGAAACAAAGCCCAAAATCAGCCCCCACCGGAAAATTCCCTCAGTCTCCCAGAAACCAATCCCCTCTAGTAACCCATACTTCCCCAGCCCAGTACCTCCGGCCCCAAAAAAACCCTCTCCTAAAAAGTCCAAACCCCTCCCTATTCCTGTCCACACCACCTAAGATTTTAAAATACCCAAATTGGTGAAGCCCAGCACATCCCCCCATATACCCCTCCCACTATAGCTGCCCCCTCAATCTGAGCCAACCCCTGCAGTTGACCCACCACCCCCTCAATCTGACCCTACCACTGCAGTGGACCCACCCCCCCTCCTGATTCCATCCCTCCCAAAACCCAAACCAGTTCCCCTAGTTTTGGCCCTTTGGTGCCTGACATGCCCCCTAGATGCCCCTCCCAGGGGAGGTGTCCCTTTGTAGGACAAGTGCAGGCAAGCAGTGAAGGCCATGACAATTGTGGCCCACAAAGCCATTGACTTTTATTTGACTGGCCATTGGCCTTTTTTGCATCACCGTTCCGAACATAGTTTTGCTGAATAAAGGATTTCCTATTTATTTATTTTCTATTTCTGTGTCCTCAAAATGGATTTCTGGTTAACTGTCATTCATGTGTGATATGTGACGTAAGTATACAATGATGTTAGTATGGTGTGGATTGCATATGGTCCATGGAGTACAAGCACTTGGTCAGCATGCATCCTACATGTGTATGCCTACTTTGGCTAGATATCAATGTTAACATTGGTTTTGTCTATGAGTGTGACATGAAGTCACAAAGCTTTTTTTAGGAAAACACAGTTCCACATGGTTCATGATTTCAGATGTCAACTTAGTGCAAGTGTGGCAAACTACAACCATTTAGGAAAAACATGCTGCATATGTTTGCAATGTGCAGGAAGACCACTGTCTCATCAATACACCTGGACAGATATGGAGTTTGACTACATGGTAGTGAGTTGGAACACACCCATGTACACAAAGTAATGGCACAAATCTTTCAGGTGACTTGATAGTGGTGGACCCATGTCTGTGTATTTTATAGATCTGGTAGACTAGTGGCAATGACAACCTTGCCACAGGTGGCATGCCAATGTGGGCCAATTCCCTTCATGGCTGTGTACTCATCTGATACATTTCCTGTGCTCATGGTGAGTGTAAGATAAGCAGTATTCTCACAGTCTTCCGACCCTGTTGCCTCCAAGGACTCCACTTTCTACAGGTATTCCTGTTAGGCAAGGTGTCTGTGGTCTTAATAGTCCAGTGTGTTCAAATTTAGATGTCAGTCATTGCATCCTGCTTTTGGTTTGGGTACATCATGTGAATGGTGTGTGTATCCAGGACATGTCTCAGTAAGCTAAAGTGTTTTACTGTCTTTACAGGGACACAGTTGTTGTATGTGTTAGTTGAATGTGTACACAGCATACATGGTACATGAATGTTTGTTACACAATTGGAATTATAGTGATGACATGCTGTGATTGCAAAGTTGTAGAGTAGCTGGTGTCATAATGTACAGCTAATTCTGGCCTTATGCCACAGTTATGGTGTGAGAGTCTGAGCATTTACCAATTCTGTTAAGTGGACATGGGCAACATCATGCTTATGTGATATTCAATTTGAATCTGTATTGGTGTACACATGCCCGTGCCTTTGCGTATACAACCAGATTATGATGCAACAGACCAGATTATGGTAAGCAGTAGGCTGGAGATGTACTGTTTATCCCAGGCTGATGTTATTTGCAATATGGTGGGCAAGCTTTACAATGAGTATTTGTGTGATGAGTGATTTTGAGTGTGTCTCCATGGCCAGAGAGGATGTGTGACAAGCTAAGTGTAAGCAAGACACAATGTGTGCTACTTCAGGCATGTGGTTTTGTTGTTTTTTCAAATGTTTGTTGGCATTGAGATAAGCTTTGTGTTGTTGATTCAATGAGACCTACTGATTTGTCAAGTATTGGTTTGTGTGTCATCATGGGGATAAGTGTCATGAGTATGTGTCTCCCTTTTCAACCCAACTGAGCAACTTGCCTGTGCATTTCACATATGTGCACAAGTTCTAAATGTTGTTGTTTTAGGCATTTGATTCAGGGATGATATATGACACACATAACATTATCACTGAGATGGCAGACAGTTTGTATGTGCCAAATGCTGTGATACTTATCTCAGTTAGGTGACACACATGTGACCTAGCTACAAATAGTTCCGGAGTTGTCACAATACTGTCTTGAGTGGAATGTGCTTGTTGTGGCCAAGATATCTCATTTACTTGTTCAGGGACAATGCTGTGTGCTGCCTGTTCTTGTTGTGTCATTTATGTTTCAGACATTTAGGCAAACTCTAATCATTTCTAAGGTTTTCAATTTTGTAACATGATATTGACCTGTTGGTAATGATCGGCAATGTCAAGTCCTGTTAGTACATTCTGTGTGTACAACATTTGTCTGTGCTTGGTAATACAAAGCCCCTTATAGCCCCCTCATGTGACACAGCTGAAGGTATACCTATTCAGCATGACAATACACAGCAACAATGCCCTTCTTGGCTCAGTTCATGCAAGCAGTCTGAACCTCAGTTGTTGGTACCAGAAGTGTTGTAGAGTGGTTTAGTTCAAGGTGGATGCTATGTGCCAGTCCAGGCTGATGCAGCCCATGGTCAGCTGGCCAGGACCTCACAAATGCCAATGACTACAGAGCAGAGCAACAGAGCACTGCCTCGAGTCTGCAGTCACTGTTACGAGCTACAGGTGGACAGACGCCTTCCTTGGGTTTGCATCCATAGTGCATCAGGGTGATGCATAATCAACACACAACACCCCTCACCTGGGATACGTAGGAATGTGCTGTGATGTCAATGTGTTTGGCACAAACACACCTTTCATTCATGGACTGGAATGTTGTATTTTTGATACTGCCTTGGATTTCATGCCATACTTGACTTGTGATCACTCCACACACAGCGTACACAATGCATTCTCATCATTACGGCATGTGGCCACATCACTTGTGAGTGCTTTGGATGTGACTGCAACCTGCCCCTGCCTGGATGGATGTTGGTAAATCCTATGTTATGCCCCCACAACTGAAGTATGACATGTATGATGTAATCACATCCCCACACTTCCCAGTATACTACACACACATGGGTACTAATGGCATTCTGACTTTGAATGTCAGAGGTATGGGGACATCAAGGGACTCATTGTAATGATATCTCTGGTTGTGCTGATGAAAACAGTGCACTGTCATAAACACACACATGTGACACCGGAACATTACGCCCAGTTCCATAAGTGTTTGCATTGTCAGTATCTTTTTCTGCCTCTAATCTGGTTTGGCAAGGGTAGCCCTTGTGTGGGTCCATACGAGGTCCCATTTACCACATTGAAAAGTGCCACAGAGCCTGAGGGCAATATGTCTTTGTAGAGGGTCTTCTTGATGTTTGAAAACATTAGGGTGCAGTGCTTCATTACCAAATGTGGACAAAGCAAGCTTCATTCTGTACATATCCCTCATCCTCACAAGGTGTACCCATATCCCCTGGCTTGAGGATGGGTATGTCAATTGTGTCTGAGAGCCACAGGTTAAGCCCCCCCTGCCCACCCCCTGGCAACATCTCCAATGTTGGCAGCTCAGCTTACACAATGTGCTGTGTACTGGTCACTCCAACAATGTCAGTGGTTCCTATTTCCTGGGAATCATGAGTACTCCTACTACTCTGAAGTACACAATCTGCACATTCAGAATGGAATTATTTGTTAGCAGCACACACTACAGCCTAAGGAGCAAGATGCTGAATTGGTTGAATGACATTTTCAGAAGATGACCCTAGACACATACACATTGGGTCTCGTGTGCGGCACCCCCAGTCCACACATGGTGACTGTCTCCTACATTGTTGTAGGCCCATGCATTTGTCTCATTCCTGATGGATTTTGTCTCAAAATAATTCACTGACAACTGGGACACAACAACTTCTTTTTTTTTTTTTTTTATATTTTTATTAGTTTTATCCCATTTTTACAAGGGCTTAGAATATCAATCAACAATTAGGTCATGACATATTCATCATACAAAAGAAAAGACAGAATAGACAAAATGCGGACAATTCGAATACATAGCCCCAGAAATTAATAGGCTAAAGTATTTCTCTGAGATAGAATTATTTTCAGGAGTCATACAAGTCACATAAAACCAATAAAGTATATAAAAACAGAAAAACCTCCTACCCCTTCTGTAACCAATTTGTGACTGGAGCCCATATTTGGCAACCCAATGCCCTTTTTCTACGCCCTCTTACTTTATAAATTGAAGATTCTAATTTATAGGTAGCCAGAAGTCTTGAGCGCCAATTAATAAATGTAGGAGGATCAAAGTTTATCCATTCAGAAGTAACGCATAGGCGGACCAAAGCCATTGCAATGAACAAAAATGCAGATACAGAATTCGGCCTTGTGTCTCTTTCTGTATCGAATCCTACACCCAAAATGATAAGGTCAGCAGTCATGATTATCGGGACTTCTAAAATCATAGTCAGAAATTTTCCCACTTCTCGGAGAAAAAAGTGTAGTCTAGGGCACGAAAAAAACATATGAACAGAATTTGCGGCTTGCAGTCCACACCTGTTACAGTTCCCTCCCCTCAAGCCACCCCATTTAGCAATTTTACCCAGGGTGTAATACAAATCAAAAATAGATATAAAGTACTGGCTTCTTAGTCTACCAGTTATTAAAATTTGATTAGCCAGAACCAGCGACTTCTCTATGTCTATTCCCGATTTTCCTAACTTATTTTCCCACTTTGAATTCCAGGTACAAATATCGTCAGGAAAAGCCACCAATAACTGCTGATAAATCTGTCCTATCGAAGCCCTTTTGCCTATTATTTCAACCAGAAGGATCTTATCAAATCTTAATTCTGACCCATGTGTACCTCTTTCTATAAAGCTACGAATCTGTAAGAATTTAAAAAAGTCTTGTTTAGAAAATCCATACTTGTCCTGGAGGTTCATAAATGATCTAAGTTGCTCTCCCTCAAATAAATCCCCCAAACATAAGACTCCCTTCGACCCCCATCTAAATGTGATGTGGTCCTGGGGAGTTGTATGTTGTATGGGTCAATTTCCTCTGGGCTTTGCTGTAGACAGAGGCATCACTATGTCATCAATAGGCTGCGGTTCAGTTGCAGGCTGTGATATAACCATTCTGACAGATGCTCAAACACACCACACCCATCTGATTGAGCAACTGGCTTGCTTTTACTTTGCAAAATGACAAGTTGTGATGAACACAGAGTGGGATAAGTCAGGGAAACTCGTATCCTGCCTCCTGTGTTGCTTAACAACAACCCAGCAGATGTTGCTGATTATGAATCACCTTCCACAGATGCACACTAGTCAGGCAACCATCCATGAATCATTCACGGTGTATTGTTGTGGCCTATACATTCACCCCTACTCTGAACACATGGTAGACATTTCCTGATGCCTAACTGGATTGAATCTACCTGAACTTGATCTGGCAGCGCGTGCAGTCATCAACACCCCGTTGGCTGGTACAAGAGATACTCAGAGTGATTCAGCGCCCTGCCACGTTGACTACTCATGCATTAGACAGCCTCCCGCCCATTCTCGATGATGCCTATGAGCTTGCACTTGAACACAGGTGACTGTATCTCTCTTGGGCAACCTTGGGTGATTGGAGAGACCCACAATCCCTGTGGCAATTTCTTCACTGTACATCGTTCAAACACAACAGTGTCCTGCTGGCTGGCCTGAGTGAACAGTGGTGGTTGAATGGCATGGGTCTACCAGGGGCATGTCAACCTGGCCTGGCAAAGCATAGTGTGCCCCAAAATAGTTGTGTACTTTATGTATTTGAGTGCGGTGTGTGTGCTATTTGACCTGTGTACATGTTAGTGATTATATGTAAGGGATTAATCTGTCTGAGTCCTGCTCTGGATCTGTGCTGGGTCCTTCCCATGTTGTCATTCCTCACAAATCCTACATCACATTCTGGTTGTGTCTCCTTATGGTGACCTGTTCTGACACTGGTGTACTCATCATGACACAGGATGTGGGACGGTGTGATTGGTCTGATCGGGGAGTGGAGGTCCAGGTTGGACTGTAGTAGTCAATTTGATGTTTGTAGACATGTATTGATCTGTCCACAATTTGTGCATCCAGTAAAGTGAGGTGTGAGATAGTAAATAAGCGAGACCGAGGTTATCCATCTGATTAGGTGGATGTATTATCTTGCTACTTGGTAGATCAGCTATTGATTTTGACTTCACTTTCCTGTGTGATTTATACATGTTGTATTTTCTTTGGCAGCTATCCAGGATAAACCATGTACTTCTTATAGGGTGTTTGGGAAATGGCAAGGTAATATGGATGAATGATATCACTTCCTGCAATGTGACTTCCTATGACATGAGATGTAGTGGTCTTTGTATGCATTTCAGATCTTAGTATTTAGCCTGTGTAACAGATGCATGTAGGTGCGAGCATGGTGCCAGTGAATATGTCTCTGTGGACATACTTTTGTGAGTACATTGGAGTTCTGTTGCCCTGGGATGTTTGGTTGTGTGTTGTGGTGGATTCATGCATACACTTTGTGCTACGCACAGAAATGTGACTATGGGCATTCCTGTTCCAACGTCAAATCTGTGTTTCTCCTAGTATTTAGTGGTCTGACTGTACCTACCTGATCATGACATTCCCTCATTTGACAGACACAACATGCTATGGAACCAGGGTCGAATTGGGATCACAATGATGCTCAGGCACTCTCAAAGTCATTGGCACACATTCTGTGATCATCCCTTTCATTGTAGCCTCTGTGCATTTCCCTGGCAAGGGAGGCTTCAAAATAGCACACTGCTGCTGATCAAGGGGGTGGAGGGTAGGTTAGATTGGACAAATGAAACTTGCCTCCCTGTGAGGCCCCTACATACAACACAACCTCCCTGTACCTGCCATGACCTGACAGTGATGGGCAGGTGGGGAAGATAACACTGCTTCTGTCAGGGCACACGAAATAGGGTGCGAAGGTGAGTATGCCCCACAGGCTGGCCCCAGCCTCAATTTACAGTACAGCTGGGGAACGGACAAGACACTGGCACCAGATTGCAGTGGCCTGGTGGGGACTGGGGAAGTAAGTCAGTCTCTTGGGCTGGTTTACATAGGCCCCAAAAAGACCAGCCCACAGGTGACGCTGGCGCACCAGCACATCGACCAATGCACAATTGCCCGCATTCCCAATCCAAGCCTATACAGAATACTTTCTGATAGAACTCAACACCCATAGGGCTCAATGTGCTTCGGCACCCCGTTGTGTTTGTCAGCCCTGGCTGGGACACATTCCCCACATACAAAGACGGTTCTTGAGCTGCTCTGGGTGGCTGGTCTGTCTTCTTTACGCAGCAGCACCCAAGTATTTCACAGGTTTTTAAGGGACCATTTACAACATGATGAGGCTTTGTTGGTTTTTCAATAGTCCCTAGAGCACCCGCATCTCCACTCTGTCCATTCCTTATAGTTGACACTTACATTTGCTGCCACAGTATGAGAATGAATTTCCTGGCAAGTAATCTTAGGCTTTGTTTTTTTGCTGTTTTCTGCAGCTTGTACTCCACCCAGAGTTATTGAGGCACTTTGCATGAGCACCAGTTACATCATTCAAGAACACATTGCTGGAAGTATTAGCCCCCAACCCCCAAATTGGCTTTACATTGCTGGGGGTATTTGCCCCCAACCCCCAAATTGGTTCAACATTGCTGTGGGTATTTGCCACCCAACTCCCAAATTGGCTCTACATTGCTGGGGGCATTTGCCCCCAACCCCCACATGTGCTCAACATTGCTGGGGTTGTTAGCCCCCAAACCCCAAATTGGCTCTATATTGCTGTGGGTATTTGCCCCCCAACCCCCAAATTGGTTCAACATTTCTGGGGGTATTTGGCCCCAAACCCCCAAAGTGGCTCAACATTGCTGGGGGTGCTAGCCCCCAAACCCCAAATTAGCTCTACATTGCTGGGGGTATTTACCCCCAAAACCCCCAAATTGGCTCAACATTGGTGGGGGTATTTGCCCCCAAACCCCCAAATTGGCTCAATATGGCTGGGGGTGTTAGCCCCCCAAACCCCAAATTGGCTCTACATTGGTGGGGGTATTTGTCCCCAAACCTCCAAATTGGCTCTGCATTGCGGGGGTGTTAGCCACCCAACCCTCGAATTGTCTCAACATTGCTAGGGGTGTTAGCCCCCTACCCCCCAAGTTGGCTCTACATTGCTGGGAGTATTAGCCCCCCACCACTAAATTGGATCTACATTTCTGGGAGTACTAGCCCCCCACCCCCCATTGGCTCTACATTTCTGGGATTATTTGCCCCCAACCCCCCCAAATTGGCTCTACATTGCTGGGAGTATTAGCCCCCCACCATCAAATTGGCTCTACATTTCTGGGAGTATTAGCCCCTCAACCCCCAATTTGACACTACATTTGGGTTTGAAATACTCCCCTTCGGACTGCTCTGACGTGTTAGTTGTTCCGACCGATTCAGCATGTCGGAAGTACGCACCGTAATTAGGCGGTCTGATTCGGACTTGGAAGTGGCTCTGAACGGCTCCGTTCTGCGTTTCCGAAAGCTTCTCATTCGGAATATCTGGTCAGATTCGATGAAACCGAGTTGGTCGGTAAGTAATGGGTTTTGGGCATCGTAATGCGTTGCTCGGGTAAACAGAATCCGAGTACGAGTCGATCGGAAGGTCCGACTCCGAAAGGCTCTAGGATGCCCTTCTGGACGACATCGTAATCGACCCCTTAGTTGTGCTGAATATGCGTGGGATGATTTACTTGAATTCCTACGAGAAGCAAATTCAAATGTAAAAAACATTGAAATGAAGACAGCTGGAGAACTCTGTTCCTTGGATCCTATAAATGTCTGCAGGTATTTTAACCATAGATTTCAAGCTATGATGTCATTATCTGCAATAAAACATTCCACCTCTTGGAGAGGTACCTGATTTCTTTTGGCGAAAAGAGTACTAGGGCAGAGGTGCTCCTCATATACACATGCTGTTATGGATAAAGAATGCACCAAAACTTGGAACAGATAGTGATGAAGATGTTTTGTCTTTCATTGAACAGTATGTTACATGTGCCAAAAGAAGTTCTACGGTTTCAAAGTCATAGATGTAGAAAATACTGCAGACGGAAATACAAATGTAAAGGAAAATTTTATACAAAATGTTGTTTTGGATTCCACAACCTATACTTTCTAAAGGAAGAGTAAATTGTTTTTGTCAGCAGTAAGACATAAATAACTCGAAAATCTCCCAAGAATACATACAACTTAAGAAGAATAGAAGCTTAAAAGTATATTAATGACTATAATCCAGTCATTTTAAAAATGTGGAAAGCTAACATGGATATTCAGTTTGTTGCAGAGAACTCAATTGTTATTGCTTGTTATGTCACATCATATATTACAAAATCTGAAAAGTCAGAGATGAAAGAAATGTGGGAAGCAATTTCCACAGAAAAGCGTCTCAGCAAGAAATTGTACAGCTTTAGCTTGAAGATGCTTTCCCATAGAGAGATAGGATCTTATGAATGTTCAGAAGGCTTGAGCTCAGCCAGTTTGTATTCAAAGTCTAGAGGAATCATGTGGATAAGTCTAGGCCTAGCCTCTACACAAAATAAAGTATTGTAATCTTTTCCAGAAATCCAATACTTAGCACAATATGAGCCAGAAAGCACTGATATTGTCAAAACTAATATGATGGATACATACTATCCCAAAAGAAGTCTACATCTTAAAAACCTATGTCTGTATGAAATAATTCAACATTACAGGTTTAAAAAGAATGTTACAGAAAATATCAAAGAAGAAAAATATACAGTAATTGGATGTGATGGATATTTAGTGAAACATGCAAAAGGAAATCTTATTAATCACAGAAAACTCAGTTGTGAAACTCCAGATAAGAGAGAATTTTTCTTATTAGCACTCCTGCAACTGTTCAAGCCTTGGCATAGTGAAACAGAATTACTTGGAGATTTTGACTGCTACGAAGATTCTGTTAATGCAAGTAAAGATAGTATTCAGTGTACAGTATTTCCAAATTACTTAAAAATGATAAATGATGAGATTGAACAAGAAGGAACTATTGCAGCTGAAACAGCTAGAGAAAGTTCACAAAGCAGTCAAAGCTCTGGTCCACTGACTCAAGATCCACTTGGACAAACAACCAATTTTTGAAAATGAAGCAGCAATAGCCATGAATGAGGTCAAAACTGCAATGCAGCAAGCACAACAGGATATTATTCAGTTTGAGAAGTTAGAGAAAGAACTGAATATTGAACAAAAAGAAATATATCTACATGTGAAACAACAAGTAGAACATGGATTCCTCCACAGAAAAAAGAATGCCAATGTTCATCTTTTCAACCTATACTATTGTACAATAGTGATCAAGCTTTAACATGAAAACATTTCTTAATTAAAGTTCAGATAAGTTATCTACACATGACTACAGGATCACATTTAACTTGTGTTGTAACAGCTCTAACTGGAATAGCAGCACACAACATTAAAGGTATTACTTTCCACCGATTACTTATGCTACCTGTAGAACATGATAATAAATTGGAATACAGAAGCTGTCAGGAGAAGCTTCTTATGAAGTCTCAAGAGTACTGAAGAAACAAAAACTTTTAATTATTGATGAAGTGGGCATGGTCTCAAACGTAATGCTTGCCTTTGTACACTTGAGAATGCAACAGATTTTAAAAACAGATAATGATGTGCTGTTTGGAGGAAAACATTTAATTGTATTCGGAGACCTACTACAACGTACTCCTCTTAAAGTATAACCTGTTTTTAAAACACTTCTTCATGACACAAGGAAATCTTTGGGAAGTATTGGGAATGTAAATATTTGGTTAAACTTTCAATATAAAGAACTTGTTAAGAATATATGACAAGCAGGTGATGAAGATTATGGAAATATTCTTAAAGACATAAGAATTGGTACTTTGACAGAACATGGTAAACAAGCTTTAGTAAGTCGACTACTAAGGAACTTGTTTACATCTGAAAAAACTGCAGCAGAAGTAATGTACAATATGCTTATTGTAAAGACATCTACAGTTTGCCCAATGCCTACACTGCAAGAGTGTTCTATATTCAATGAACAACTACTCAGACTGGAAAAACAACAAATTCTCGAAATTCAAGCTAGTGACAAAATCAAACACCGGGGAGTAACAATTCTTCTTACTGAGAAACTACAAGCTAAATTGGATTCTTTGGAAAAGTCTGTATCTAAAACTGCAGGATTAGAAAAGTGTTTACATGTATGTAAAAACTGTTGAGTAATTTTGCGGTGTAATTTGAATGTAGAAGGATTAGTTAATGGAGCAATGGGAAAAGTTGTTGATTTTGTTAATTTTCAAAATAGAGATGGAATAGAATTTTTGATTATAAAATTTGACCAGATGAATGAAGTAAGACAGATTGGGGGTTCTGTTGTACGTTTTTTGCTTGTAAAGGACTTGTATGTTCGAAGACAACAGTTTCCTCTGTCTCTAGCATATGCAGTAACTATTCACAAATCTCAACGTTTAAGTATAGACAGAGCTTTTGTAAATATTGGAAGTACTGTGTTCAAAGAGGGGATGGCATACGTTGCATTGTCCCGAGTAAATACATTGACAGGGGATTTGAAATCCGGGCTTTGGGAGCCCCAGCGACGCCTTGTTTCTGGCCCAGGAGGGCCAAGCAGCAGCAGGAGGAGCAGGAACAGGGAGCCAGCCACATCGCTGGGGTGGGGCTCGGTCCCCCAGCAGGCCCCTCTGCTTACACGGCGCGGGAGGTGACGTCACCCTCCCGGCGCTGTTAAAACTTTGCCGGCACTCCCGCAGCGTGGGATTTGAAATCAGGGCTTTGGGAGGCCCAGCGACGCCTTGTTTCCGGCCCAGGAGGGCCAAGCAGCAGCAGGAGGAGCAGGAACAGGGAGCCAGCCACATGGCTGGGGTGGGACTCGGTCCCCCAGCAGGCCCCTCTGCTTACACGGCGTGGGAGGTGACGTCACCCTCCCGGCACCGTTAAAACTTTGCCAGCACTCCCACAGCGTGGGATTTGAAATCAGGGCTTTGGGAGCCCCAGCGATGCCTTGTTTCCGGCCCAGGAGGGCCAAGCAGCAGCAGGAGGAGCAGGAACAGGGAGCCAGCCACATCGCTGGGGTGGGTCCCCCAGCAGGCCCCTCTGCTTACATGGCGCGGGAGGTGATGTCACCCTTCCTGGCACCGTTAAAACTTTGCCGGCACTCCCGCAGCACAGGGCGTGCCCGGGCCGTGCCAGGGCGATGCCCGGGACAAGCGCGGGCCCATCTGCACCCATCCGCGGCCGGACGAGGCAGGGCAGGGCCACCCCTCTTGGCTCAGTGCTGAGGTTACAAACATAATTGAGGGAAAACGGACGAACTCAAGGTGGATGATATCCCTGAACTGAACTGAATTGATTTACTAAGGTGGTGAGAATCTACACTCTACTAAACTCTTCCTGTTTTATTGTGCCTGACCATCTAGATATTGTTGAGCTTTTGAGCTTTTTTACATCGCCTCGCAGTAGGGAGGTTTTGTAGTGGCGGACGCTAGTAGTAAGATATTAGATTTTCAGGTTTTTAGGTTTTTTTTAACGGTTCAGCCAAATTGCACTTAATCTCTCCTATTTTTAATATTGAATTGTATTCCCCTATTGAAGCTATTGTGTACATCCAGTGGTGAATAGTGTTTTTAATCCGTTTCCCTTTTTTAAAAAAAAAATATATATATTTTTAAATTTTGGGGTTTTTAAATTCGTATTTACCTAATTGGTCCTAGCTCTCTGTACTGCACCCGGCACTTTGACCTCAACTCCTAGCCCCTAGGCAATTATATTCAGCACTTTTTGCACTCTGCAATTTGCGCTTTTTTGCATTTTGCACTTTGCGCTTTTTTGCATTTTGCACTTTGCACTTTTTTATACACTGCACTTTATAGCTGAACGAGGTAACGGCATTGTGTAAAGGGAGGAACTAGAATGGCGAAGCGTAAATTGCAAAAAATAGTAGTTGATCGCCCATGTGCTACTATTGATTCCTACCTAGTACGCGCAGTTAGTGCAATCTCCCTTGGATCAGTTAGAAGGGATGGTTGATGAGGATAGTGGAGTAGTCCAGTTAGAGCCTGCTCAGTCAAGGGAAGCTCCTTGTAACCAGCAACAAAGCACCCCAACGACAAGAGAAAGTATCCAGGGGCAGACCCACACATACAGACTGATATACCTCGATTACATTCACCCAATGGATCACCCACCGCAAAAAGAAAAAGAGGTTGCAAAAAGAGTCAGGCAAAGGCAGGGAGTAATAATAATAATAAAAATAAGAAAGGACCACCGCAGAATACAATAGCCCAGGCGAGTGATGATCTTCCCGAACAAGGGTCTCTAACTAATACCCAAGCCTCACAAATTGTAGCTCTCGTAGCACTGAAGATAGAAGAATTGCTAAAACCCCTCTATAATAAATTGGACAAACTGAATGGTGAAATACTTAAGATCAGTGACACACTAAGGGACATGGGTGATAGTGCACGGGAAAAGATGAATGTAGCAACGGGGGGCTTCCTTGATCAACGCCCACAAGTAACAGCCACCACTAATAAGGCAACAAGTATGCCAACTGACAGAAATACAGATTTACGGTCCAGAGAAATAATAATTCCAGGGAGTAATAATGGCCCCAATGGGTCTGTAACCCACCCCCAATTGAACCAGACCCTAATTAATCAAGCAGGCCTTACCAGAGGGGACAGGACAGAGCGGATTCAGCCAGCTATAATCCATACTAAGGGCCCGATTCTGATGCGGGTTGGAAAAGCTTCCCGACCGAATCGGTTGGGAAATGGTTTCCGACCCACTCGGATCGGGAAAGTCCGACCGGCGGAGTAGGATGCATCCGGATGCTTCCAGATACGATTGGGTTGAACTCCCATTGACTTCAATGGGAACATTTGTTCCTAACCGCATCAGAATTGGGCCCTCGGTCGGGAAGACACGTTCCCGATCCGATTTGGAAGGAGCAAATGCCATTAGGAGGCCTTCCTAACCGCATCAGAATCAGGCCCTCGGTCGGGAAGCTTTTCCAACCCGCATCAGAATCGGGCCCTAAGTCGGGAGAGATGAGGGCAATCGAGGGAAGAACTGACATCTCTATAAACTTACCCCCAGAATGCTGTCCATATGTGGCAGTTATGGTGAATGTGCCCCAGTTACAGCCGGGCCAAAGGGAACCGGACCATACCCTAAAAAACAAAGTGGTCCATTGGCTAAATAAGAATTGTGGTTACCCAGTGGGATGTGCAAGCCAGATACTCCTAACAAGAAGAGTAAGCTGGATCGGCCCCTTGGAGAAGAGTTTTAAAGGAGATTGTATTATTATTAATTTTAGACACCCAAGTTGGGCAAGGAATATTCTGGAAAGAACAGTTGCACCATCATACTATGACCTAAATGTTTCCTTATTACCCCTTGGCTTCTTTTATAGACATCTAAGGCCTATTTCTAACAGGGGAGTAGATCGGGGGCACCTTAGTATAAACCCTGCAGCGCCAATCTATCCCCAATACGCCTTACCAGTGTCTAATAGATACCAAGCCCTTAGCACATTACAGGAAAACGATTGACATAACATTGCCCGTTTACCCAACGTAAAGTCTGGTTACAATAGAGAAGGGTTAACGGGAGTCGGAGAACTAAAAGCTGATAACTCATTGATGACCATATCAAATGCCCCTTTAAATGTAATGAGTGCACTTGAAGTGACCCCATCAACAAGTAGGGATGATGTAACAATATGTGAATACCTTGATGACAATATAGGGAATTTGCCAGTGAATGGCTATACAATTGTCACGTGGAATATAGCCGGTTTGTCAAGTAAAAAGGATTCACTAGGATGGACAGACTTTATTAATAAACATGATAAAATCTGTATGCAGGAAACATGGAGTACTGACCAAGTTCTTATGGTCTATTGGCGTTACCCTCACCTGCAGGTAGAGCCAAAGGAGGACTCCTAATTCTTACGTCAAATAAACTTCCAGCAGTTGTTAAAAGAGTGGTAAAAATAGGAGAACATTCACAGATCTTGTGGTTGTGTTGTAAAGATGGCAGGGATATCCTCCTGGTTAATTTTTATAATAACGTATTTGATTCGACCCGCTGCAATGCAGTTTTTTAATTGGAAAAACGGCTTGACAACTTGATTGGAGTGATGAATACCAATTATGCAATCATGTGGGTAGGGGATTTAAATACCCAAATATGCCCACTGTCTATGAGTAAAGCCTGTGGGTATATGAGTGACGAAGGGGATGATTATATACATTTCCCACACAATAATTATGGAGGAGATTTAAACACTATGATAGCGAAATATGATCTTGATTTGCTACAATGTGCATGTGACACTAATGCTGGGGTGATACCAACCTATATTGGAAGGAATGCAAACTCAGTAATTGATCATGTGTTAATTTCTACGATTATTGTACATCTGTGTTCTACGCCAAGGATCGCACAGTTGTTACTCAGCGATCATAACTGTATTATAATGCCGATACTGATATGGGGCAATAAATTTGCATTCCAACAAACCGCTATTGGTAATATTGCCCCGATTAGTAGGGGTGGGCGTAATTTGCGGAGTCGCGTTCCGCAAAGTTCAGCGAAACTGTAAAAAATTTCCGCGAGCTTCGTAAAGTTCCGCGAGCATGCGGAATTGCTTGGTCCGCCCGTTCGATATGGGTTTTTCGTGTTTGGGGACGCTGTTTGCGTGCTCGGGGGGAAATATCTTGCGAACTTACCCATCCGGTTGCCAAATGGCGCGGCCATCTTGTTTCTCTTGTCCTGCCCGCTCGCGATGCGTGTTTCCTGTTCGCGAACGCGGATGTCCGGTGGCGCGTCCGAATGACGTGTTCGCAGTCGCACACTCTCGCGGCGCACGCGAACATATAGGAAAACTCATCGGCGAATGCAGGGATCCCGATAAGTCGCTACCACGCGCACAAACACGCATTGTTAAAGCGCGAACAAGGAAAAAATTCTGCTACTCCGCGGTTCGCGGAATTTTTGGCAATTCCGCGTTCTCCGCGGATCGCGGAATTACCAAAATTCCGCGAGCGGAACGGAATTTACCACCCTCCCCTACCGATTAGACCAAATGGCATACAAATTAAGTGGGAGAGGGTAGATCCAATTAAAGTTTTAAATGATATTGTTATAAAATGCGGTACAGAGATGTCCTATTGTCTTAAAACAGATGTTAACCCCGTTAGGATGTTAACGAATTTTTGTAAAATCAATGGAGTCATCGAAGGGATATTGACCGCCAGATATAGGGACAAAATTATGCGAAGAAGGGGAAGGTTCAACCATACATGTACTCAGGCTTCTAAACAACTGAAACAGGCCCTTGTAACAAGCCTAGGAATATTGAACTAATTCAAAATCTAAGATTCAATTATAGATCAGCCCTTAAAACAAGGAAAAGAGAGCTCCAGGAACAAGCGTGGGACAAATTATCAGAGTCAGAGGACACATCCAATAACAAGCTTTTCTGGGAAACTGTCAATTCACCATTTTTAAAAAATGACTCATTCCCGGAATTATTGTCTCATGTTAGTTATGAAGAATGGGTGTTACATTTTACCGGCATTTTTAACCCACCTGATCATGATGCTTTTAGACCCCACAGTCTAATTTATTGTAAGTGGCCAGCAATACCCCTAAACATTACACTTGATGAGGTCAAGGATGGAATAAATGGTAGTAAAGGAGGAAAAGCCCCGGGTCCTGACGGGGTCCCAATAGACGTTTATAAAACAGTACCGGATCTATGAGGACCTATACTTACCAGAGTTTTTAACCACGCAGTGACTGAGGGCTCACAATCGTCATGGGGCCAATCGATTATTATTCCCATCTACAAAAAAGGGAACAAATCGGATGCTAAAAACTACCGCCCCATTTCGCTTTTAGACTCATCAGTAAAAGTAATGAGTAGAGTCTTATTAGCAAGACTGGAGGAGTGGGTCACTGAGAATGAGATTTTATCATCAGCACAATATGGTTTTAGAAGAGGGCTAGGTACGACAGAGCAATGTATTAACCTAGAGCTTTAAATAGGTAAATACACGCGCGCAAAAAAAGTGAGTTTGTATTTATGTTTTGCAGATCTCAGTAGTGCTTTTGATCTTGTTGACCATGCTATTCTTTGGCCAGTTTTGCGAAACCTTGGAGCTCCAGAAGCTATTATTTATTTTCTCGCAAGGTAGTACGAGAGATTAACATCTAGAGTTCGGTATGGTCAACGCGGTGAGTGCACTCCAAATTTTGAGGTCAAACGAGGCATCCGCCAAGGCTGTGTTTTAGCACCATTGCTTTTTTCTTTATTTATAAATGAGGTCGACACAGTTCTTAAGTCAGTGGAGGCGGATGCCCCCCAAGTTGCTATACCGGTTCTGCTTTATGCAGATGATGCTGTGCTCCTGTCTAGAACCCCAGTTGGCCTACAGCATCAAATAGATAAGTTCGAAGCTTTTATTACTAGTAGAAAGTTATTTATTAACAAGGCAAAAATATTTACTATGGTATATGGTTTAAAACCTCAAAAATTAAAAACTTTTTTCATAGATAGTACTAGAGTGGAAACTGTTAATAATTTCTGCTATTTGGGAATAACCTTTTCAGGCAAGGGCAATTGGTTGCGCGAATTAACGAATGTCCGTTCTAAGATGCTAAAGAGTGCACACAGGGTCTTCCGATTTGCACCCAAATTGGGAGACCGCTGTATTAAGGACATGATAGACATTTATAAAGTCAGATGCGCTTCCATTTCATTATACGGTGCTGGGGTGTGGGGCCATTATACCAGCCAGGCATTACAACTTGAGGAAAATTCTTTCCTAAAACACCTCTTATGTCTGCCCCAGTCCGCATCCTCAGAGATACCACATCAAGAAGTAGGTATGAGATATCTATCGGATTTGACAGCTTTGTGACCCCTAATGCTCTGGAGATCTATCTGGGCCAAGAACAAGACAAAATTCACCCAAACAATCATTCAGGATTGCTTGCAATTAGACAATAGTTTATCTATTCCTTGGATAAAATAAATCACGGATCTAAATAATGAATTATTTAAGACCAAGATCCATGAAAATCCCGCATATGTGATAGGCCTGCCCAAGAAAGAGATAAAGGATACATTTCTGGCCCACAAAAACAAGATTCGTATGAGAACAGTAGGGAAGCAAACCACATACCTGTTTTATAAAACTATTGTAAATAGTGGTGGCTTTCAGAGCTACTTATCTTTAGTTACCAAACCCTCACACCGTTTTGTACTAATAAGGAAGGAGATTAGGAATTGCCCACCACCTAGTGGCCTTTCCTGAAATGAAAATACGGCCTATAACCTCATGTCCTTGTGATGACCACTCCAAACAGAGCACTATGCACTTTCTGTTCTTTTGCGATTTGTATCTGTATTTTAGACGTATTTATTTAAAACCATTGTTTCAAAAAACATAATGTAAGAACAACTAAAGCTGCTATAAATCTACTAATTGCGTTAAATGACCCTGGGATATGTTTTTATGTTGCAACATTAATTTTAAAATCAATTTATGTAAGGAAAGGCATTATAATGTCTAATTGATTTTACTGTACCTAATTAACTGGATTGTTTTTGTGTAATCAATAGTTATGTATGTATGTATATATTTGTTGCTTTTCTGGTTGTTGCACATACCAAATAAAGCTTGCTGAACCAAAACCGAACATTGACAGGTTTGTATTTGATCGATTTTGATGAGAAGGTTAGTGCTTATGCAAACTATGTAAGAGAGTACAATCGTTTAAGAAGACTTTATGATCCTCATTTAGGTGAATACCTGATATATGAGAAACGTATAATGTGTCCAAAACGGAAATATATAAAACATTCAAGTGAAATTCAAGATAAGAAAAGCATTAAAAGTAAAGTTGAAGGAGTAAAGAAAAAAAAGTTGAACGTGATGATGAAATTGTAGGATACCAGTTGGAAAACAGTTCAGGTGTCAACTGTTACGCTAATGTCAGTCAGTCAGAAACTTTATTCGGTCATTACGACCATTAAAGTGCAAAAAAGTACAGTACAATAAGTTCATTAACACATACGTTGCCATAATTTACTATACAAACAAAGACATTTTCTCCGTGAGGGTTACACCCAAATAATCAAAAGTGTCCACTCTCTCCAGAGGAGTCCCCCCCAACAGCAGTTTGCCTCTGAACGATTTGTGGGCGTTCATCAGCATGAGCCTTGTTTTCGAGGTGTTGACCTCCAGTCCTCTCATTCCACAGAAGGCCATGAAGTGATCAAGTAGCAATTGAAGGTCACTGGGGGTCTTGGAAACCAGTAGCATGTCGTTCGCAAACAGTAAGGTTGTTATTTTTACACTCCCTATTGAGGGGACATCTGCGTGGACTTCTGCTAGATGTTTCACCACTCTGTTTATGAAGAGGAGAATAGGATGGGGGCTAGGATGCAGCCCTGCCGTACCCCTCTGACGACTTTGATTGAGTCTAATAGCTGCCCTTGATCCCCCAGCAAACCCTTGCATAGTTATCCTCAACTACATCCGGACACTAGCGAACGGAATAGATGCTGGGGCCCCGATACCTCCGTCGTGGAAGGGAGCTGAGGTTATTCTGGTTTTCAAGAAGGGGGATCGCTCGCTGCCCTCCAATTATAGGCTGATTAGCCTAATTGATGGTGTGCAGAAGGTCTTCTCCTGTGCTCTTCTTATCAAAATCACTGACTGGATGGAGGAGAGCAGCATACTACCCCCCTTCCAAGCGGGGTTCAGGAGGAAAATCAGCACCATTGATCAGGGCTTTCGTTTCACCTTGTTGGCCTGGAAGACAGTGACATTAGAACAGGGCAGTTTCTACACCTCCTTTATTGACCTAAAGTCGGCCTTCGACCTTATCTCCAGGCCTAAACTATGGCATGTCCTACACGATCTGGAGCCTCCAGCTGGCATCTTGGCACTTTTAGTCCGCCCAATTGGGTATGTCGATGAGAAATACATCTCCAAGTACACCGTCAGGACCCGAGGCTTTGTTTTTAACTATAGAATTAATGCTTTGTGTTATATCAGCTGAGGAGAATAAATCGCTGTTGAAATGGGTGCTGGTATATGCCTTGAAGGAGCCTTTAGTGTCCGTCACTCCTGATCCCGAATATACTGCAGAAAGGTGATTAAACCAGGCAGCCTCTGAAATGTTGTTAGTTGGTGGTCTAGGTCTTTCAGCATCACCCCTAGTGACTAGCAACTAGAACTGCTGAAAATCTTTCCTTTGGCAGGTGTCACAAATCTGTAGCCAACGGTTCTCAGCCCACTCCTTTTTTGCTTCTGCCTGCGCTATCTTGTAGGATCTCCTAGCCAGTCTTATGTCTGCTACTTTATTTGCTTTGATCACAGCTGCCAAATCTGTCCGTAGTTTCGTACATTTTTGGTTGAACCAGGAAAATTGGAAATTGACGGATGGCTTCTTCCAGTGAGATCTCGGCAGGCTGAAGTGGGAAGCTAGCTGAGTAAAAAAAGATGTGTGATTGGCCGTGACCGTTGCAAGCTCATCCCGCTGCTCTAGTCTATTATTGAGTTTCCTAATATTATCCAGAAGTGTTTGCTTTATGACTTCGAGCTTGTTGGTATCAATTGCTACACATGCCCATTTAAGGCGCCTGTTGTCATTCGTAGGGCATATCTTCTTGGACAAAAGCTTTGTGCCAGAGCTGCTGCTGTTCTTAGTCCAAAAAGTGGTCATGGCGAGCTCGAGAAGGTTAAGGTCACTGTCTATAGTCGAACCGACTACCATATCCAACACTTCGGTCCACAGTCTCACGTCTATCAGTACGTAGTCGATTCGGCTAATGTTAGCAGTTCTGTTGAAGGTGTTGGCCCCCATCTTTTTGGATTCGGTGCGACCGTTGGCTGCCCTGAGCCCATACTCAAGGGTTACAGCTCAGAGCTGCAAGGCAGTTTGTGTCCATTTTTTGATTGGTGGTAAATCACAGCTCATCTACATGGTCACTGTCTGTTAAGTCTTCTGAGCCAAATGGTTCAAAGGTGGTATTGAAATCTCCTGTTATTATTAGGGGATATGCGGACTCTCTTTCCTCAAGATAGTTTTCCAATGCTTAAAGAGTTGGTGAGCTGGAGCCTGCCTTGACACGACGAGCATAGACATTATATATATACACCGCCCTACCGTTCCTACCCCTAAGGTTGATCGCAAGAATGTTCGGGCTATTGGTCTTGATCTTTCTGGTGGTACATTGCAAGTCAATCTAAATCCAGGTCATCAGCCCCCCTGCCGGTCAGCCTGGTCTAGTGGTGACTGCCGGGCAGCTTATCATGACATATCCGGGGATAAATACAGGTGCAGTGGCCCAAGTTTCCTGTAGGAGACAGATATCAAATTGTTCTATATACTGAATCAAATGAGGGAGTGCCACCTTGGGCCTTAGCCCTGCCAGGTTCCACGTCAATATGCGGAGTTTGGATATCGGTTCTTCTGAGCCAGTGCAAACTGGATGATGGTCCTCTGTTTCGCAGCTCATCTGAAGGTGTAAAGAGCTTGCTTGCAGATCTAGGCTTGCCCTTGATGGAGTACCGATAGTGGACTGCATTGGGTCTAGAGTCTCTAGACTAGGTGGCTATGACTTGAATGGCGAAAAGTACAGTGGATCCCTGGCCTTGTGAGCCTCAGAGGCTGGAGGTTTCGCCTTATCTGGATGGCATGGAATCATGCGTGTTGCGTAGTCTTGGCACACCACTCAATCGTTCAGGGCCAGGGATGAATCAGACCCCATGAAGATGCCATGCCTTTTGTGAGCTGGGGTATGACAGGGGGATTATACTTCATCTGGATGTTGGTGGTTGAAGGTGAGTATGATCTTGCCTCCAGAGCTATAAGATTGTGTGCTAAGTTCTCGTCTCTTAGATGCAATTCAATGGAATCCATTAATGAGGCGCGGTGGGTTAATCATTTTGCCCAGAGGATGTCATCCCTGATGACAGACCTGCACCCCCTTATTTTACGGATCCAGTGGATTGATTTATTGATCAAAGAGTTGTTATCTTCATATTTGGCATAGGACTGAACTTTAGTTACATTAATCATGAAAATGCTCTTAGAGGAGCGTTGGTCATGTTCACGCCTTAGGCTATGGTGGTGTTTGGTATCAACTGAGTTGGTGTCATTGTTACCCACTTATTCCAGAGGCTTTGCGTTGTTTAGTTGTATTGGGTGACGTGTTTGGATAGACATGAGAGGCACTAAGTTATTTGTAGGCTTAGGGGTGGCACTGCTTCCTACTGGGATGGCCTGGTTCAATAGCGAACTCGAGGACTGTTTGGATGTGTCTACTCTAGATTGATATTTATACACAAGAAGCTTAACCTGTTTTGTGAGCACTAAAATTAGCAATTTTAGTGAGGTAACTTCATCCCTAAGTTCGGAGATGGTCCTGCAAGTGTCCATCCCTTCTGTTAGATGCTCTGCTAGATGACCCTCCTCTCTGTAAACTCTTTCTTGTGTCCATATGTGCAGCAGCTGGACTTGGTGACAGAAGGGCCCTTTCTGCTTCTTTCTGCCTTCCCCTCATGCTTTCAGGCAAATCGTGGAGTGGTGAGTATTGGTTGGCTAAAGAGATATTGATGATGGTATTGATGTCAGTTGTATCAGTAGAGTCATCTATTAAGCTTTTATCTGCCACTACAGTGGGAGAGGGAAGAGTCCCTACGTCCCTATCAACCTCCACTGGTTTATATTGCGTAGTGATGTTTGGTCTTGGGGGTCTTATTCTTAGCGCTCCATGTGGTGTGCTTGGTGAATATAGACGGAATTCGTTTAACATGATTGAGGTTTAAGCTAGGGGAAAGGACTGGTTTGACAGAAGATTGCAGGTGGCCTGGGGTAACTGGGTTTGAAACAGGAGCTAAGATGTCATGGCATTCTACCAATAGATCGTCAATGCGACGAGAACATGGTTGTTAACTGTGGATTTGCGAGCCATCTTAGTTTTGATGGCTTTCCTGTGTGGCCCCTCGGTCTTCCCACCCCCATCATTGTCAGTGGATTTCCTTTTCCCCATGATAGTCGGTCAATAAGTGGCAATGGTACAGAGGTGGATCTTGTAATGCCAAATAAATAAACTTGGTAGCAGTGGTTACGGATCCTTGTCAAGGGTACTAGCTAAGGCAACTGAGTAAGGGCACCCAAAGCAGTTCTTAGAGCTAGGGAGAGCTGGTGATTAGGCAATCAGTAAATGTACTTCTTTAACTCACAGTTTTAAGTGGTAACGGACCATGAGTCCCAAAGAGTCCCACTTGAAGATTGCAGAATCTTAAGACCAAGAAGGGTGGCCCTGCCCTGCCTCTTCCTGGCAATGACGGGCCCGCCCTTGTCCCGGACTTTGCCAGGGCGTGGCCCATGCGGGTCCCACGCAGCGGGAGCTCTCACGGTAATTTATGCACCTCCGGGCGCAAGGAACACCGTCAGCGGTGCCAGCGGTGCGGGGGAGCCTGGGAGACAGAGTCCCTGGGTCTGGCTCACAACCCCGGTAAGCAGGAGAGCATCATTCTAACTAAAATCATATTACAGAGAATGCCTAAAGAACTTCCTTTTCAGAATGATTTGAAAAGATGTGATGTTTGGTGATTGAAGTTTGCAAATAATCCTAAAGGTTGCAGAAAGCTTTTCATTAAAGATTGCCTTCGGGGGAGGGGGGCGCTTGGGGGGTCTTAAATCTAGTCGTTAAGGAGGAGGGTGGGGAAGGGGTAGCCGCCAGGCGCAAGAGCTAATAGTTTCCTGGTACGTGCGCTAATGTGATTCTGAACGTAGTGTTTCATTTACCACGTCTTCATCATAAAATCATGGAAAATCGTGAAAAAAAGATTCTGTTCTGCACCACATCATTTATTTCAACAGTTGGTAACTGACAGAAGTAAAATAAATACTGCTTCTGGCATTTGACATCTTTTAGATATATGTACCGGTTCATTGACATTTACTCTAAACATAGAACAAGATGCACAAGAATTTTTAATGTTCAGGCTTGGAGTATTAGAAGATGAAGGAATAAATATTGATAACTTATTTGGACTAAATTACAAATGGGACCATAAGTGTGAAGAGTGTTCATTTACTTCTACCACTGAAATACAAACAGACAATTTCTATACTTAACAATATCAGACTTCAAAACAGTGTTGTTAGATCTGGCACCATTGGCGTGGGTCTCCCTTCCATTTTTTTGCCTCTACCTCCTGTTTTTTGCTGTGTATTGGACTCCATTTTTGCTGGTCTAGATGCTTTGGGCACTTTGCCACTGCTGTTCAGTGCCAAAGTGCAAGTGCTCCCTTTGTAAAGTATTGTTATGGATTAGTGATTCCATGATTGGCTCTTTTGATTTACTTGTCAGACCCTAGTACAGAGCACTATGTGTGCCCAGGGCCTGTAAATCAAATGCTGCTGGTGGGCTTGCAGCACTGGTTGTGCCACCCACAGAAGCAGCTTGTAAAATGTGACTCAGGCCTGCCATTGCAGAGCCTGTGTGCAGTCTGGGACTGCCATGTCGACTTGGCAAGTGTACACACTTGCCAGTCCCTAAACCTTCCATTTTCTACATATTAGTCACCCCTAAGGTAGACCCAAGGTACCCCTGTGGGCAGGGTGCATTATATGTGAAAGGTACGACATGCCCTGGTGTGTGTGGCATGTCATAATAGTGAAATACTGCCAATTTCGTTTTTCACTATTGCAAGGCTATCTGTTCCCATAGGCCAGAATAGGGAGTTTGTTTATAACATCTTATAAACATAACTGACCCTGGGAACAAGATAGGAAAATAAAGTTTAGTATGCCTGAACTCAGAATGTTAAGATGCATCTTTTAGTACGGTGATTTTTACATTCTGTATTTGAAAATACCACTTTTAGAAAGTAGGTATTTTCTTGCCTAACCATCCAGTGTGCCTCTGTTAGGTTTGTGTAGTCTGGCTTTTGGATGACAGGGGCTGGAGAAGGGCAGTGGCTCCAGAAGTCTGATGAGTCAGGGCAGGGCTGAATAGGCCTGGTCTGCATTTGGAGTGGTGGGAGGAGTAGCACCTTTACCTGAATAGGGCTGTGCCTGCCTTCCACAATGACGGCTCCGCCCCCCTGTGGTGGGTCTGGTGCCAGGGCTCACACTGACAAAGGAGGTTATTGTGCACTTGCAAAGTGCCCCACAGAACTGGTTTTGGCTGGGTTCAGACACTCTCTGCCTTCAGAGAACAAAGGATTTTGGTGTATAAAAATAGGGGCCCAGACCCCAGACTTTTAGATCACTTCTGGGAAATCAAGAGGAACCTTTGCCAAGGAGAAGAGCCGGATAAGCTGAGGAGGAATACAGCCCCTGTGCTGTTTGCTGTCTAGGGTTGGCCTGCAGTGGCTGCTTGCTGCCAAGGAAAGGAGGAAAAGGACTTTGCTGTTTGCTTTGTCACCTGCTTGAAGAAAAGATCTCCAAGGGCTTGAAACTGAGCTTGCCTCCTGTTCTGAAGTCTCAGGGACACAAAGACTTCACCACCAGCTCCCCTGAATTTCCTTGCTGGGAATTCCAACCTGCAAAGAGGTGCCTGCTGCTGTTTAGGACCTCTAGAGACTGTTTGTCGCTGGGAGCTGGAAAATCGACGCACCATCAAAGAAGCGTGTCACATCCGTACCTGTTTCCGACACATCGCCAAAGAAACAGTCGCAGCGCCTGCCGCAGCTCGAGAAATCGCTGCACGACGCATCGGGTGCAACGATCTCCGAAGTCCGAGATCCCCGCACTGATCCCGATGCAAGCCTGCTGTGTGGCTGCACAAAGCCACGCATCGTACCGGATCAACGCATCGCATCGAGGCACCAAGACTGTTGCATCGTTGGGGGACGCAGTAGGAAACAGATGCATCAACTCCCCATGCAGTAAGAAAACGACGCATCACCTCCTCTCCGGTAAGAAACAAACGCATCACCTCCCCTGCGCTGCAGTAAGAAACTGACTGCCGCAAAAGCTTGGAACAATCTACCAGTGCATCTCAGGAATTCTACTGAGCTCCTTTCCTTTAGGACGGGGTTGAAGACGTGGCTGTTCTCTGAATATGCCGCCGCACCCATGGAAACCAGTTAGACAGTGCTCAGTGCCAGGACACCCTTGGGTAAAAGTGCGCTTTAAAAGCTCTAATAACATAACATAACATAACATCACCTCCCCTGAAGCAAGGAACTGACACATCACCTTCCCTGCGTGTAAGGAACCGACACATCACCTTCCCTGTGGCCATTTTGTTTGTTTTGCGTGACGCATCCCAGGTACTTTGTGAGAAAAGTTTCGCATTTACAACTTGCATTGAACTGAACTATTTCTACCATTTGAAAGCCTTATTTTTAATACGGTATTGGGGATTTTTGTCGTTTGGTCTTGTTTTGGTTTAGATAAAGATTACTTATTTTTCTAAACAGGTGTGGTGTCCATTTGTAGTGTTTTCACTGTGTTACTGTATGTGTTCACAAATGCTTTACACACTGCCTCTGAGATAAGCTTGTCTGCTCGTGCCAAGCTACCAAGGGGGTGAGCAGGGGTTATTTTAGGAGTGTATCCTCCTTACCCTGACTAGAAGCAAGGATCCCTATTTGGACAAAGGTACCTACCTCTGCTAACTAGAGACCCCCATTTCTAACAAGTGTCTTTTAACAAATTGATTAAAACAGCAAATCAAAATATGATGTGTTCACATTGTAGATCAGATATGTTGTCTGCATTACGTATCCAAAGATTAGGAAAATATGTAAGTTTAATGCTACAACATTGTATATCAGATGAAACAAAACTACAAATTGAAATTACAAACTCCAAAGCAGGTCAAATATCTATTTCAGGAAGAACTTATACAACACTGGCTATTATTTTTAATGAAGGAGCTACAATAACATCTGGTCATTACACTGTGTTTTTAAATGTACCAGCGGATGGACACATTGCAATGATACCAACCTGAAATTAAAAGCTAGATTGCCTTCTCAGCTAGCTAATTCGTATATGCTATTTTTTGTAGCTAAAGTTTTAAAAACATAAATTCGGCCTGTTGGTTTTGATGTCAATAAAAAAATGAATGGATTGGATTCTACCAGTATTTATAATTAACGTTTTCATTATTATTTTGCATAACGGATAAAACATTTTCAAGATTAACTTGAAAAAGCAAGTAGAATATATATTTCTTTTCAGTTCTGTACCAGGTATAAAAGCAATATTGTTTTAAAATCTACTTTTGTTAAGTATTATACTTAATATAGGTGAAAGAAAGTATTAGGAAATTGTACTGAGTATAAATCATAGTTACACATATTTATAATGATGTACTATGCACTTTTTAATTTTTTTACAACTCATTTGGCTGTTTTTTCCCTACTGTTTAATGATGATATCATGTTCAAATCACCATGTATGGTGAAGTTATATGAAATCTGAGAACAGTAAAAAAGGGAAACTGATACTGCTATCTAATTATAATACGTCATTTAATTTTTTTCTAAATATTAATATTTTTTTCATAATATGCTTATATATTTCGTTTTCTTTTTCTTCTTAATAGCAGTCCTGGAAGCACTGGTCTCTTTCCTAGGCAGACCTCATGGAAGCACTTCAACACACAGTTCCATTCCTTGCTGCTCTGCAGAATAAAGAGAAAGTAATCCATGCAGCTTCTTCTACATATATTTACTGAGAATACAATGAGAAACAGACATAGTCTAGTACTTATAGGTTGTGTTATTTCATCTCTAAAAGATTGATTCTTTTGGATAAGGATGAGTTCACTAAAAAGAGACACTCCTGGTCAGTTATTAACTCATTTATTAGATTAGACCCACAATCGTACCTCACAACCCATTTAAAACCATCTTTAAGAGACAGATTTATGTTGCTACGATTTGGGAGATACCCCACAAAGGATGGAATTCCTAAATGGGAACTAAATTGGCCCAAAAACAGTTGTCGGTTATGTGGTTTTTATAATGAATCTTTTATGCATATTGTATCCACTTGTCCGCAACTGTTAGAAGAGAGAAACATTTTATTAAAGTCCATCTTTAATGAATTAGGGGTGAGAACATGTTGTCAAGCTATCACAACTTGTCTCTCTGGGTACTCGCCTCGCCTGACCACACTGTTTGTAAAGTTCATCCGTATCGCAGAAAAAAAGCTATTTTCAGAGTGTGATACCTGACATTGTATGCTTGCCTAGAAAATTAATGATTGCTTTTACAGGACAATGCAGTTAGTCTTAAAAAATGCTAAACTTAAATTGTAATGATCGATTTTATTGGATATCAAAAAATGTTACGCGAAAATGTAATCCCTTAAATTGTTCTTGAAGTTTTGTGCATGGCTTTGAAACAGAAGTTTTAAAAGATTTAATTGCTAGCAGTGATTGGGTAAATCCCAATACCGAATCAATTATTTGCTTAGCGTGGGCCTGTTTTAAACAGGGAGAAAATATTCCTTTTTTTTTTCGCTCCTAGATGTAAGAAATTGCACAAGTGCACTTTAATATTTGCTGCTAGATGTAAGCCACCGCACAGGCACGCTTTAACTATTGCACTTTAATTATGGTATTTTTAAGTCTGAATTGTCTCTCTGGGAACTCACTTCCCCTGACAACACAGTTTGCAAAGTTCATCTTTATCGCAGAAAAAAGCTATTCTAAGTGTGCGACACCTGGGATTAGATGCTGGCCTAGATAATTAATGATTGGTTTTATAGGATAATGCTGTTAGTCTTAAAAATGCTAAACTAAAATTGTAATGTTCGGTTTTATTGGACATCAAAAAATGCTAGACGAAAAATGTAATCCTATAAGTTGTTTGTGAAGTTTTGTGCATGGCTTTGAAACAGAAGTTTTAAAAGATTTGAATTGCCAGCAGTAATTGGGTAAATCCCAATATCGAATTAATTATTTGCTTATTGTGGGCCTATTTTAAACAGGGTGAAATTATCCTTTTTCTGCTGCTAGATGTAAGAAATTGCAAAAGTGCACTTTACTTATTGCTGCTAGATGTAAGTCATCGCATATGTGCACTTTAGTAATTGCTGCTAGATGGAAAACACTGCAAAGGCACGTTTTAACTATTGCGCTTTAATTATGGTATTTTTAAGTCTGAATTTTAAATTGAGGGTAGTGTAGGTAGGTAGTTGTCATCTAAAGATGTGATATTAGATAGATCGGATTGCTATAATCAAGTGCCCTTTAACTATTGCTGCTAGATGTAAGACACAGAATAAGTGCACTTTAACTATTACACTTTAATTGTGGCATCTTTTTCAGTATGAATTTAAAATTTGGGAAAGTGTAGGTCCTTTCATTGAGAAAATTTTTATTATCAATTTGAAGTGATGTCTTATGTAACTGGCGTGATATATGGAACCGAAACAAAATGTACCTTGGTATTATTTTCAACCCTATGTATTATATACGTTTTGACATTTAAAGACACAATATTAGCCTGAACAAATTGGAATAATTAAGCTCTTGACGCAACCCAAAGGATTTTTTTTTATTTCTGTTTGCAATGATTTTTATTAATCAACAATAAAGAATTTCTTCTTTTTTCTTTCTTCCATCTCTAAAAGACATTAACACACTCTTTCAGGTGTCTAGAAAGATAGTGACACTAATAAGAGTGGTATGAGAGGAGACAAGCTTTCATTTTGGGTCATGTCTGGCACTGTGAGTTCCATCTCTCTAATGAAACAAGAGGAAATTGCAAGGTTTAAAATATGTTACCTAGTGCATTAACCTGTAAACTAGCCCATATATTTCTTATCAAAGGTACACTGGAAGTGGCCCGTAGATAATGATGTGTCTGCTTCAAACTGAAAGCATATTCTTTTAAGCTTCAATCTGTGACTGCTATCATGTCTCAGGTATGTTTGTACTACTACATATACTCTGATATTTGCCCAGCACCTTATGACCTTGTCTTAAAAACTATACAGTTTATCATTGCGGCGGACAAATATTGCCCAAGTTACTTCAGCATTCTGTCCCACAAGCACAGATCTCTTAGCTTACAGGCCTTATAGCAGGACTTGAATACATAGCTTCATACCTGGGTGCTCTGTATAATAAGCAGAAAGTGACACATGCACCTTCTTCTAAACACATTTACAGAGCATGCGGTCTCAAACAAACGAAACCTAGGGGCGGATTCCAATCTCGTTCGGAAGGCCATCCTAGAGCCGTCCGGAGCCGGACCTTCCAACCGACTCATCCTGGGATCCGGTTCTACCAAACGACCAAGTACGATGCCCAAATCCCTTTACTTACAGAAAGACTCGGTCACTCCAAATCCATTCTCATTTGCCAAACGAGAAGTGTCCAGAAAAGCAGAATGGAGTCGTCCGGAGGCATTACCCAAGCCGAATCTGACCTGACAAGTACGATGCGTACTTCCTATGCGCTGAATCGGTCGCCACAACCAACACATCAGAGCAGCCGGAAAGGGAGTATTTCAGCTCCGATTTGGCCCGCAACACGATTCCTGTGAACGAGACGGTGCAGTCATGAATCACATTGTGCATGTCATTCCTATACTCTACCTCTTTAAGCACTACTACAACCGCAACCGATGCAGTCGTCGCAGAAGTTAAGTCTGACACCTACCCATACACAATAACGTAACTACCCTGCAAAAGACAATGTAAGATAAAGCAGGGGCGCAACTTGGACCAATGGGGGGGAGATAATACTTACAGCAATGTAGTGTCACATTTGTGGTTGTGGGGCAAATAACACCAGCAATGTAGTGCCAAATTGAAGATTGTGGGGCAAATATACCCAGCAATGTTGAGCCAATCTGGGGGTTGCGGTGCAAATACACACAGCAATGTAGAGACAATTTTTGGGTTGAGGACAAATATCCCCAGCAATGTAGAGACAAATTGGGGATTGTGGGGCAAATACACCCAGCAATGTTGAGCCAATCTGGGGGTTGCGGTGCAAATACACACAGCAATGTAGAGACAATTTTTAGGTTGAGGAGAAATATCCCCAGCAATGTAGAGACAAATTGGGGATTGTGGGGCAAATACACCCAGCAATGTTGAGCCAATCTGGGGGTTGTGATGCAAATACACACAGTAATGTAGAGACAATTTTTGGGTTGGGGGCAAAGACCCCCAGCAATGTATAGGCAAATTGGGGATTATGGGGCAAATGCACACAGCAATGTTGAGCCAATCTGGGGGTTGTGGTGCAAATGCACACAGTAATGTTGAGACAATTTTTGGGTTGGGGGCAAATACCCCCAGCAATGTAGAGCCAAAGTGGGGATTGTGGGGCAAATACACCCATCAATGTTGAGCCAATCTGGGGGTTGTGGTGCAAATACACACAGCAATGTAGAGACAAGTTTTGGGTTGGGGAAAATACCCCCAGCAATGTATAGGCAAATTGGGGATTGTGGGGCAAATACACCCAGCAATGTTGAGCCAATCAGGGGGTTGTGGTGCAAATACACACAGCAATGTTGAGACAATCTTTGGGTTGGGGCAAATACCCCCTGCAATGTATAGGCAAATTGGGGATTGTGGGGCAAATACCCCCATTCATGTAGATGCAAATATGGGGTGAGGCGCAAATACTGCATTCATGTAGATGCAAATATGGGGTGGGGGAAAATACCCCCATTCATGTAGATGCAAATTTGGGGTTTGGTAGACAAATACCCCCATTCATGTAGATGCAAATATGGGATGGGGCAAATACCCCAATCATATAGAAGCAAATCTGGAGTTTGGGGGGCATATACCCCATTCATGTAGATGCAAATCTGGGGTGGAAGGGAAAATACCGCCATTCATGTAGATGCAAATATGGGGTGGGGGGGCTAAGACCCCAATCATGAAGAAGCAAATCTTCGGTTTGGGGGGCAAACACCCCATTCATGTAGATGCAAATCTGGAGTTTGGGGGGCAAATACCCCATTCATGTAGGTGTCAATCTGGTGTTTGAAGGGTAAATACCCCATTCATGTAGATGCAAATCTGGGGTGGGGGCAAATACCCCCATTCATGTGGATGCAAATATGGGGTGGGGGACAAATATCCCATTCATGTAGATGCAAATCTGAGGTTTGGGGGCAAATACCCCATTCTGGTCAGAGACCTGCTCCCCCCCCGCAGCTCCGCTGTCAAGTGCCACCGGTCCGGCACTGTGCTCTGGGCGCTGTTGCTCAGGTAGGTGTTCAAGGCCCTCCTCCACCCGCAGGCTCCTGCCTGTGCCTCATCCCTGGTGGTCCAGTGGGAGAGCCTTGCTCTTCTGCTGGCCGCTGTTGTCTGTGTCTGTCTTTGTGCTGTTTTTCTGTCTTTTTGTGCCCGTTCTCGGTCTTCCAACTTGCCTCCTGTTAGATTTGGGGGTCTCTAGTTGGCAGAGGTAGGTACCTTTGTCCAAATAGGGACCCTTGAGTCTAGTCAGGGAAAGTAGGTACACTCCCGAAATAACCCCTGCTCACCCTCTTGGTAGCTTGGCACGAGCAGACAGGCTTAGTTCAGAGGCAGTGTGTAAAGCATTTGTGAACACATACAGTAATCAAGTGACAACACTACAAATGGACACCACACAGGTTATATATTTATAAAAATAGGTATACTTTATATAGATTTATCACAAGACCATAAACGACAAAAATAATCCACAATACTGTCAAGAGTGCTTAGTTCTGATCAAAAAGGCTTAATGCGTCCGGCTACGGCGATGTCGAGAACAAACAGAGTCTAACAAATCCAGCTGACCGCGTCGAGACGGGCCAACACAGCGTAGACAGACTCGGTCACAGTACCTTTTACTTGAAGCGGCAGGCACGGGCGTGCGAGCTGGATGGCTGTTCGTCGCGGTCGCGATGCAAAAATGGAAGCGTTGCAGGACGCGTTGTCCCTCGATGCGGTGCAGGCAGCGGCTCGTTGACGTCGTCGAGACGGAGTCGGTGAGACCAGGGCCGTGCGTTGCAGGGCGAGACGGTGCTTCGATGCGGTGCTGGCAGGTTGCGGTGCGGCGACGGAGCCGGATTCAGGAGCTGGCGTCGATCAGTCCGGACAGCGGTGCGTCGCAAAGCGTGCGAGCGGTGCCCCACTCCGGTGCGGTCACAGGACTCGAACTCAGCAGCAGTGACCGTGTCGGTCGGACCAGTTTGATTCGGCGTAGCGAGCGTTGCAGGACGCGTTGTCCTCGATGCGGTGCAGGCAGCGGCTCGTTGACGGAGTCGGTGAGACCAGGGCCGTGCGTTGCAGGGCGAGACGGTGCTTCGATGCGGTGCTTACAGGACACCGAGTCGGTCGTGAGAGTCGGTCACAGCTCCCTACCTCTGTAGCCACTGAAACAGAGTTTCCAGCAGCAATTCACAAAGGGGGTGAAGTCCAATGGTCCTGGGACTTCGGTCAGGGGGCAAGCTCTCTTCCAAGCCCTTGGAGATCCTTCACAAGTTGATGAAAGTCACAGCAAAGCAAAAGTTCCTTTCTCCTTTCTTTGGCAGTCAGGCAAACCACTGCAGGCCAATCCCCCAAGCAGCACTTCAGGCTTAGGGATAGTCTCTCCTCAGTTTCTTCTTGGTTCCGCTCCTCAGCAAAGGTTTCTTCTTGTTCCCAAAAGTGATCTAATCTTCCTGGGGTCTGGGTGCCCCTCTTATACCCTGATTCTCTTTGTTCTCTGGAGGCAGAGAGGCCTCTGCCTAGTCCAAAACCAGTTCTGGTCAGTCCTGGAGCACTTTGTTTTTCTGATTCCTTCTTTCCTTTCAGAATGTGGGGCAGAGTGCTCAGCCGCCCGGCAGGAGGTGGAGCCAGCATTGTGGAAGGCAGGCACAGCCCTATTCAGACCCAGGTGCAACTCCTCCCTCCACTCTGGATGCAGATCTTTCTACTCAGCCCTGCGCTGACTCACCCTGTCTCCGTAGCCACCCCCAGCCCCTGTCACTCAATCTCCAGACAAGGAATACACAACCTAGCAGAGGCAGGCTTGGATAGTTAGGCAAGAAAATACCCACTTTCTAAAAGTGGTATTTTCAAACACAGAATGTTAAAACCAACTTCACTAAAAGATGTATTTTATCACCCTGAGTTCAGGCATACTAAATTCGTTTTTCTACCATGTTCCCGGGGTCAGTTCTGACTATAAGGTGAAATAGTCAGTCTGCACCATTCTGGCCTATGGGGAGCAGGTAGCCTTGCAATAGTGAAAAACGAAAATGGCTGTAATTCACTATTAGGACATGCCACACACACCAGGGCATGTCCTACCTTATACTTACAATGCACCCTGCCCTAGGGCCTACTTTAGGGGTGACCAACATGCAGTAAAGGGAAGGTTTAGGGACTGGTAAGTGGGTGCACTCACCCAGTCGACATGGCAGCCCTAGGCTGCACACAGGCTCTGCAATGGCAGGCCTGAGACACACTTTACAAGCTGCTTCTGTGGGTGGCACAACCCGTGCTGCAAGCCCACCAGCAGCATTGGATTTACAAGCCCTGGGCACACTCAGTGCACGGTACTAGGGACTGACAAGTAAACCAATCATCCAATCATGGAGTCACTAATACTTACATCAATTCACGATAGGGAGCACTTGCACTTTGGCACTGATTAGCAGCGGCAAAGTGCCCATGAGCATCTAGTTCAGCAAAAACATATCGGCAACAGTGGAGGCATTACGAAAAAATGGAAGGGAGACCCACGCCAAGGATGCCAGGTCTAACACGTGTCCCCTCCAGCTGAAATGTGGGGGGAACTATCCTACCCCTAGGGAGTTCTCATCGCTAAGGCGGAAAAATCTGGACAGTCCATCAGCATTGGCGTGTTCTGTACCAGGGCGGTGTTCCACCGTAAAGTCCATCCCCTGTAGGGAAATGGACCACCTCAACAGCTTTGGATTCTCACCCCTCATCTGCATCAACCATCTGAGGGGCCTGTGGTCTGTCTGAACCCGGAAGTGAGTCCCAAACAGGTATGGTCTCAGCTTCTTCAGTGCCCAGACCACAGCAAATGCCTCACGCTCAATAGCACTCCATCTCTGTTCCCGGGGAAGTAACCTCCTACTGATGAAGGCTACAGGTTGGTCTAGGCCCTCCTCATTGATCTGTGATAGAACAGCCCCTACACCATGCTCTGAAGCGTCGGTCTGAACAATGAACTCATTGGAGAAGTTGGGTGCCTGGAGCACAGGCGCCGTGCACATGGCAGTCTTCAAGGTGTCAAAAGCTTCATGACAGGCGTCAGTCCAAATCACTTTCCTGGGCTGCTTCTTGGAAGTCAGCTCGGTCAAGGGGGCAACAATGCTGCCATACCCCTTGACGAATCTCCGGTAATACCCGGTGAGTCCTAGGAAGGCTCTCACCTCTGTCTGGGTCTTGGGGGCTCCCAAGCCAGAATGGTATCAATTTTCGGTTGGAGGGGCGCCACCTGGCCGCTCCCAACCTGGTGTCCCAAGTACACCACAGAACCCTGCCCAATCTGGCACTTACTCGCCTTGATTGTGAGGCCTGCTCTCCGCAGCGCCATCAACACTTCCCAGAGGTGGCGCAGATGTTCTTCCCAACTGGCACTGAACACTGCGATGTCATCCAGGTAGGCGGCACTGAAATCCTCCAGTCCAACCAACACCTGGTTGACCAACCTCTGAAAGGTGGCAGGGGCATTCTTCATCCCAAAGGGCATCACCCGGAACTGGTAGTGCCCATCTGGTGTGGAGAATGCTGACCTCTCTTTGCCCCATCAGTCAAGGCGATCTGCCAGTACCCAGACGTTAAGTCAAACGTGCTGAGGTACCGCGCAGCCCCTAACCGATCTATGAGCTCATCAGCTCTGGGGATGGGGTGGGCGTCAGTCCTCGTGACGGAATTGAGTCCCCTGTAGTCCACACAGAACCGGAGTTCTGGGGTGGCACCAGGCGCGGCAGCCTTTGGAACCAAGACCACTGGGCTGGCCCAAGGGCTGTTAGAGGACTCAATCACCCCTAGCGCAAACATCTTGGAGACCTCCTCCTTGATGCAGGCTCTGACCCTGTCAGTCACCCTGTAAGCCTTGTGCTTCACAGGAAGACTGTCCCCAGTGTCCACATCATGGACGCACCAATGAGTGACACTGGGAACCAGGGAGAACAGGTCAGGGAACTGTCCCAACAGTTGGCGACAGTCACCCTGCTGCTCAGGTGTCAGGGAGGTAGATAGGTTTACTCCCTCCACTGATCCATCTTGCTCTCGGGCTGACAGGAGGTCAGGAAGAGGCTCGGTCTCCTCCTCCATTCTATCATCTGTAGCTAAGAGCATGCCCACTTGGGACCTCTCCAAGTGGGGCTTCAGGCGGTTCACATGCAGGACCCACACAGGGTTCCTGGGAGACTGCAAGTCCACCAAATAGGTAACTGGACTCTTGCGCTCCACCACCGTAAAAGGGCCGGTCCACCTGTCCTGGAGCGCACAAGGCTCCACAGGGGCCATGACCCACACTTTCTGACCAGACTGAAGCTCTACCAGAGTGGCATTCTGGTCGTACCACCGCTTCATCTCCTCCTGGCTGGCTTCCAGATTTGCCTCAGCAAGTTCTCTGAAACGCCTAGTCTGGTTCCTGAAGGCCAGCATGTAACTGTATACATCCTGGGGAGGTTTCCTGGGAGATTGCTCCCAGCCTTCCTTGACCAAACTCAGAGGTCCGCGCACCAGGTGTCCATAGAGGAGCTCAAAGGGACTGAACCCTAGAGACTTCTGTGGCACCTCCCGGGATGTAAACAACAGGCATGGTAAGAGGACGTCCCATTTACGCCTCATGGGTTCTTCCAGACCCATAATCATGCCCTTGAGGGTCCGGTTGAATCTCTCAACCAGCCCATTTCCTTGAGGGTGGTAAGGAGTGGTGAACTTGTAAGTTACACCGCACTCCTGCCACAGGGACTTCATGTACTTGGACACGAAGTTGGTACCTCTGTCAGACACCACCTCTTGAGGGAATCCCACTCGTGAGAAAATTCCCATCAGTGCCCGTCCCACCACGGGGGCCGTCACTGTCCTCAGAGGGATGGCTTCAGGGTACCGGGTGGCATGGTCCACCAAGACCAGGATAAACCTGTTGCCCATGGCTGTCTTGGGGTCCAGTGGCCCCACAATATCAATCCCCACCCGTTCAAAGGGGGTGCTGACCACAGGGAATGGCTGGAGAGGAGCCTTGTGCTTCCTCCCACTCTTTCCACTTGCCTGGCAAGTCTGGCATGTCCTGCAGTGAGTGGCGGCACTCCTGCGCATCTGGGGCCAATAGAAATGGGTAACAAGCCTGTCAAAGGTCTTGTCCTGCCCCAGATGTCCTGCTAACGGTACATCATGAGCCAACCCCAGTAGGAAGGCTCTGAAGCGCTGGGGTACCACCAGCACACGGGCTGACCCAGGCTCAGCAACCTTAGGCTCTGAATACAGGAGACCATTCTCCCAGTAAACCCAATGTGATCCAGACTGATCACCTGCTGCCTGGTCTGTGGCCTGTTGCCTCAGACCCACGAGAGAGGGGCATGCGTTCTGCTCCTCGCAGAACTCTTCCCTGGAGGGTCCTCCTTCTTGCTGCCAATGGGTCAGCTCAGGTAGGTCCCCCAGTTCAGCTACCTGTTCCCCTGTAGGCTCCAGGGCATCCCCCTCAGGGTCTGCCTCCTCCTGGACCGTGGGAACTTCGGGGGCCGGTTTCCCGCGCCCCCTGCCTCCTCTCTCTCTGGCAGGCACCTGGGCCTCCCTCTCAGGCTCCAGGTCCTCTTGAACACCTTTAGCTGCCATTGACCGGGTGGTCACACATGCCCAATCAGGCAAGCCCAACATTTCTAAATGCGCACTCCGCTTCACCTTAGCCCAAGGTGAGCTCTCCAAATCGTTCCCTAACAAACAGTCAACAGGCATGGCTGGCCTCACAGCTACTTGAAGAGTACCCGAGACCCCCCCACTCGAAGGGAACCTGAGCCACCTTGCAGTGACTCTCTGTGTTGTCAGCGGCAACAACCGGATAGAATGCATCAGGGATAACCTGCTCTTTAGACACCAGGTGACACTTGACAGCTGTCACACTGGCTCCTGTGTCTCTCAGAGCCTCCACCCTATGGCCATTGATGGTCACCCACTGCCTGTATTTCTTAGTGTTCTCAGGCAGCGGGGTCCTAGGGACCATCTCAGAGTCTCCTAATGAGACAAGGGAAAACACTGTGGGATCCCCCCCACCTTGGGCACCCAACTCCTCCCCCAGGGCTACACTAGCCAACTGCCGGGGGACTGCACTAGTGGGTGCTGGTTTTCCATGCAAAGAGCAACGAGGATCGTTTGCCTTGTGGCCAGGGGCGCCACACTTGTAACACACCAGTGGTCCCTGGGGAACAGGGGGGCCTGTCAGGGCCACTGGCTTCTTCTCAGGGGGAGGCTGGGAACCTTTCCCTTGGTTCCCTTGGGGTTTACTTTGGGGCCCTTTATGGAACTCCCTCTGTTTACCCTTGTCCCCCCCACTCTTCTGCTGGGGACCCTGCCCACCCTTGGCGGAGTCTCCCACGTGACCCTTGTGGACCCGGGTACTCACCCAGCGGTCCGCCTCCTCAGCAAGCTGCCTAGGGTTAGTCAGCTTACTATCAATCAGGTGCTGGCGTAGCTCAGGAAAACAATTACCGGACAAGTGCTCCCAGGCAATCAAATCAAAGAGCGCCTGAAAATCAGTCGCTTTGCTACCCTTTACCCAACCATCCAAGGCTCTGCAAAAGAAGGTCACATATTCAACCCAGGTACTGCTTTCAATCTTACTACAGTTCCTGAACCTTTGCCTATAAAGCTCAGGGGTCAAACCATACCTAGTCATTAAGGCATCCTTCATGTGGCTGTACGAATTATAGACTTCAGAGGGCAAATCCAACAAGGTATCCCGCCCTTCACTGAGGAACCGTCCCCACAACCCCGCTCCCCAATCCTTCTCAGGGACCCGGTGGGAAGACATGGCTACCTCATAGGCTTTGAACCACTGCCCTATGTCATCATTTTTAAAAAATTCCTTAACCACATCTTTTGGAATATACACCCTAGCTTCAACAGGCACAGGCGGTACACTGCCACCAGAGGGAGTAATCTCTAACCTCTTGGCCTTCAATTCCAACTCCCTCAAAACTTTCTCATGTTCAAACTGCATTTTCTTCTCCTCTAGGGCCAATTTCCTAGTTTGCATTTGGAATTCTAACTGCCCATTCAGCTTGAGCTTGGTCAGCTCCATTTCGTGCATCCTACTCTCTTTCCTGTCCTCCAACTCCTCTGGAGACAGTCCTCTGGCAGAAACACTGCTACCTACTGGGGAAGGTGGTCTTTTATCCCCTAGACCCAATAGCCCCTCCAGCTGCCCTTCTGCATTCTCAGCCCCCTCCACAGGGGCACTCCTTGATTCGACCCAGGCCCTCAGCGCCTTTTGAAGGTCCTCCTTCCTGGAGAGTCCGGTCATGGACACTTTAAACTTTTTGCAGAATTGCCTGAGCTGTTTGAGGGTGTAGCATTCTAGCCTCTCTTCTTCCCAATCACACTCAACAGAGGCTACTGATGCTGGTTTCTCCATAGTGACTGAACTTGGCATTTGCAAAAATAGGAAATCCCAGAAAAAATGCTATAAAAGTATGTGGTTGCGTTTTGGTCTGCACTCACTAAGTAGTGTTCACCAATCACTGTACATGAGTCACAAATGCAAGTCCAGAATCCTCACCGCTGACCACCAATGTTAGATTTGGGGGTCTCTAGTTGGCAGAGGTAGGTACCTTTGTCCAAATAGGGACCCTTGAGTCTAGTCAGGGAAAGTAGGTACACTCCCGAAATAACCCCTGCTCACCCTCTTGGTAGCTTGGCACGAGCAGACAGGCTTAGTTCAGAGGCAGTGTGTAAAGCATTTGTGAACACATACAGTAATCAAGTGACAACACTACAAATGGACACCACACAGGTTATATATTTATAAAATAGGTATACTTTATATAGATTTATCACAAGACCATAAACGACAAAAATAATCCACAATACTGTCAAGAGTGCTTAGTTCTGATCAAAAAGGCTTAATTCAAGGTTCTGTGCGAGTCGGTAGCCTCCTCCGGCTACGGCGATGTCGAGAACAAACAGAGTCTAACAAATCCAGCTGACCGCGTCGAGACGGGCCAACACAGCGTAGACAGACTCGGTCACAGTACCTTTTACTTGAAGCGGCAGGCACGGGCGTGCGAGCCGGATGGCTGTTCGTCGCGTCGCGGTCCCTCGATGCGGTGCAGGCAGCGGCTCGTTGACGTCGTCGAGACGGAGTCGGTGAGACCAGGGCCGTGCGTTGCAGGGCGAGACGGTGCTTCGATGCGGTGCTGGCAGGTTGCGGTGCGGCGACGGAGCCGGATTCAGGAGCTGGCGTCGATCAGTCCGGACAGCGGTGCGAGTCGGGCGGTGCGTCGCAAAGCGTGCGAGCAGTGCCCCACTCCGGTGCGGTCACAGGACTCGAACTCAGCAGCAGTGACCGTGTCGGTCGGACCAGTTTGATTCGGCGTAGCGAAGCGTTGCAGGACGCGTTGTCCCTCGATGCGGTGCAGGCAGTGGCTCGTTGACGGAGTCGGTGAGACCAGGGCCGTGCGTTGCAGGGCGAGACGGTGCTTCGATGCGGTGCTTACAGGACACCGAGTCGGTCGTGAGAGTCGGTCACAGCTCCCTACCTCTGTAGCCACTGAAACAGAGTTTCCAGCAGCAATTCACAAAGGGGGTGAAGTCCAATGGTCCTGGGACTTCGGTCAGGGGGCAAGCTCTCTTCCAAGCCCTTGGAGATCCTTCACAAGTTGATGAAAGTCACAGCAAAGCAAAAGTTCCTTTCTCCTTTCTTTGGCAGTCAGGCAAACCACTGCAGGCCAATCCCCCAAGCAGCACTTCAGGCTTAGGGATAGTCTCTCCTCAGTTTCTTCTTGGTTCCGCTCCTCAGCAAAGGTTTCTTCTTGTTCCCAAAAGTGATCTAATCTTCCTGGGGTCTGGGTGCCCCTCTTATACCCTGATTCTCTTTGTTCTCTGGAGGCAGAGAGGCCTCTGCCTAGTCCAAAACCAGTTCTGGTCAGTCCTGGAGCACTTTGTTTTTCTGATTCCTTCTTTCCTTTCAGAATGTGGGGCAGAGTGCTCAGCCGCCCGGCAGGAGGTGGAGCCAGCATTGTGGAAGGCAGGCACAGCCCTATTCAGACCCAGGTGCAACTCCTCCCTCCACTCTGGATGCAGATCTTTCTATTCAGCCCTGCGCTGACTCACCCTGTCTTCTGTAGCCACCCCCAGCCCCTGTCACTCAATCTCCAGACAAGGAATACACAACCTAGCAGAGGCAGGCTTGGATAGTTAGGCAAGAAAATACCCACTTTCTAAAAGTGGTATTTTCAAACACAGAATGTTAAAACCAACTTCACTAAAAGATGTATTTTATCATCCTGAGTTCAGGCATACTAAATTCGTTTTTCTACCATGTTCCCGGGGTCAGTTCTGACTATAAGGTGTAATAGTCAGTCTGCCCATTCTGGCCTATGGGGAGCAGGTAGCCTTGCAATAGTGAAAAACGAAAATGGCTGTAATTCACTATTAGGACATGCCACACACACCAGGGCATGTCCTACCTTATACTTACAATGCACCCTGCCCTAGGGCCTACTTTAGGGGTGACCAACATGCAGTAAAGGGAAGGTTTAGGGACTGGTAAGTGGGTGCACTCACCCAGTTGACATGGCAGCCCTAGGCTGCACACAGGCTCTGCAATGGCAGGCCTGAGACACACTTTACAAGCTGCTTCTGTGGGTGGCACAACCCGTGCTGCAAGCCCACCAGCAGCATTGGATTTACAAGCCCTGGGCACACTCAGTGCACGGTACTAGGGACTGACAAGTAAACCAATCATCCAATTATGGAGTCACTAATACTTACATCAATTCACGATAGGGAGCACTTGCACTTTGGCACTGATTAGCAGCGGCAAAGTGCCCATGAGCATCTAGTCCAGCAAAAACATATCGGCAACAGTGGAGGCATTACGAAAAAATGGAAGGGAGACCCACGCCAAGGATGCCAGGTCTAACACCTCCTCACTCTATCTCTGTTGTATCTTTTATTGTGCCAGTAATTGTACCTGTGTTTTCTCTGTCTTGTATTGTGCCAGTAATTGTACCTGTGTTCTCTCTGTTTTAGCCGTTTGTCTGTCTCCGTGCCTGTTTGCCCTCTGTGCCCTTCCCGCCGCTGCTGCCCCCGCAGCCCCTCCCCCACCTGCTGGTTCCCGCTTCCCTCCCCCTTGCCTACTTAATGGCGGCTGCTGTGCGGCCGCGCGCAGCAGGTGTTCCGCCGGCGCGCCAAAGGCAAGCTCGTCTGTGCCCGTCCGTGACCCGACTGCGGCCAGCGCCAGGAACCCTGGATCTACGACCCCCCACCGCTACAACTCCACCACCCTCCTCGCACTCAACCCCAGAAGGAACAACAACTGCCAGAGATCGATGCCGAACACCACCCACGGCCAGTTCTCCTGCCGACACTGCTGACAATCCTTCACCATCAACAACTCCCCCACGACCGCCGAACCCACGCCGGACGCCCGTACCACCGAAACCCAGATGTGCATCCTCCTCAATGTGCACTCCCACACAGACATGCCGTAGAGATCTGGGACCTGCTTGACACCCTCTCGCCAGATGTCGCCTTCTTCACGGAAACATGGACCAACCCCACCTCCACCCCCGACATCGCCACTGCCATCCCCAATGGATACAAGATCCAGAGAAAGGACCGCCCCCACCGCCCAGGAGGAGGAGTCGCCATCAAGCAGAAGAGCTCCCTCCGACTCTCTACCTCCAGCACGAGCGACCACCTCTCAAACACAGAGCATCTCTACTTCCAAATCCAGACCAGCCCCAGAACCACGCTGTGCGGGACCCTCGCCTACAGACCCCCTGGGCCTCGTGCCTCTTCTGCCACCACCATTGCCGACCTCGTCGCACCACACGCCATCGCCTCCATGGACTACATTCTCATCCGAGGCCTGAACTTCCACCTCGACAACCGCAGCGACCCCGACTCCACCACCCTCCTGGACAACCTTGCCAACCTCGGACTAAAGCAGCTCGTCACCACCCCCACCCACAGAGCTGGACACACCCTTGACCCCATCTTCGCAGGAGGGACAAACATCCACTTCAGCCACACCACGCAACCCCGCTGGACAGACCACCACTGTGTACAATTCACCTTCAACACCACCACACCCAAACCCGCCCGTGCCCGCCAGAAAGGAACTGGAGTAAGATCACAGAGGAATACCTCAACACCACCCTCCTCCATGACCCCCCCTCCACCACGACTGGTGCCAACTCTGCAGCCAAACAACTATACCACTGGATCACCAGCTGCGCAGACAAGCTCGCACCCCTCCGCCACCCCATCAGACAACGCCCCCTGAAGGCCACCTGGTTCACCACCAACCTCCAAGAAGCCAGGCGCTCCTGCAGACACCTTGAGAAACTCTGGAGGAACATGAAAACCACCGTAGACCAGAACACCTACAGGAACACCATGACTGAATACCACCAGCGCATAAGAGCCACCAAGCGGACCTTTATCAAGAACAAAATCCACACCAACGGCAGTAACGCAAAATAACTCTTCAACGTCATACAGCAGTTCAACAAACCCCCCAGCGAAGCCACGGACGTCACACCATCCCAGGACCTCTGCAACAAGCTCAGCTCCTACTTCCACCTGAAAATCAAGGCCCTCTATGACAACTTCAGCGAACAGACTCCAGACACCACCCCCCTCTCCACCACCAACAACCAGCCCACCATCACCACCTGGAAACCTCCTACCACTGAAGACACCGCCATGACCATGAAGAACACCCACTCAGGAGCCCCCACAGACCCCTGCCTGCCGCACATCTACCACAGAGCTGCCGCCGATATAGCACCCGAACTATGCCGGACCATTAACGCCTCCTTCGAATCCGGCATCTTCCTCGACGACTGGAAGCGGGCAGAGGTCAAGCCCCTCCTCAAGAAACCCTCAGCTGACCTGACGGACCTGAAAAACTACCAGCCCATCTCTCTCCTTCCCTTCTCAGCCAAAGTCACCGAGAGATTCGTCAACACCCAGCTGACCACCTTCATCAAAGAGAACGCCATCCTCAACTCCTCTCAGTCCGGATTCCGCAGCAACCACAGCACCGAGACTGCCCTCCTCGCCACCACCGATGACATCCGCATGCTACTCAACCAGGGCCACACTGCGGCCCTCATCCTACTATACCTCTCCGCAGCCTTCGACACCGTCTCCCACCGCACTCTCGCAGCCAGACTCCACAGCGCCAGCATACGAGGAACCACCCACGGCTGGATCCGCTCCTTTCTCACGGCAGAACACAAAGGATCAGGCTCCCACCCTTCCTCTCCGAACCCATAGAGATCAACTGTGGAGCACCCCAAGGATCCTCACTCAGCCCCACGCTCTTCAACATCTGCATGGCCCCCCTCGCCGCCATCGTTAGACAGCATGGGCTCAGCATAGTATCCTACGCCGACGACACCCAGCTCATCCTCTCCCTCACGAAGAACCCCAAAGACACCAGACTCTGCTTCCAGGAAGGAATGATAGAGGTCACAGCCTGGATGAACAACAGCTGCCTTAAGCTCAACTCGGAGAAGACAGAGGTCCTCGTCCTTGGACCTTCCTCCACCGCCTGGGACAACACCTGGTGGCCTTCTGCCCTCGGAAACCCACCCACTCCATCAGACCACACCCGAAACCTCTGCATCATCCTAGACTCCTCCCTCACCATGACCCGCCAGATCAACGCCGTCGCCTCCACCTGCTTCAACTCCCTCTGCATCCTCTGCAAGACCTTCAAGTGGATCCCCCCGAATGCAGAAAGGCCGTCACCCACGCACTCATAACCAGCAGACTGGACTAAGGTAACGCCCTCTACGCCAGAATCAACAAAACTCTGCTACACAAGCTCCAAACCATCCAGAACACTGCAGCCAGACTCGTCCTCAGAACCCTACAACACGAGCACATGACCCAGCACCTATGAGACCTCCACTGGCTCCCCATCGAGAAGAGAGTAACCTTCAAGCTACTCATCCACGCCTACAAATCCCTCCACAACATCTGACCCTAATACCTCAATGAAAGAGTCTCCTTCCACGTACCCGAAAGGAACCTCCGCTCCGCCGACCTCGCCCTGGCAGAGACCCCACGCATCCGCAGAACCAGAGCAGGCGGAAGAGCCTTCTCCTACGTTGCAGCAAAGACCTTGAACAAGCTCCCAGTCAACATCAGATGCTCCCCCACTCTGCACACCTTCAGGAAGAGCCTCAAGACCTGGCTCTTCGACTGATCCGGAGCTGCACCCCCCCCAGCACCTTGAGTCCCTCACGGGTGAGTAGCGCGCTTTATAAACCCCTGATTGATTGATTGATTGATTGATTCATGTAGATGCAAATATGGGGTGGGGCAAATACCCCATTCATGTAGATGCAAATATGGGGTGGGCAGCAAATACCCCATTCATGTAGAAGCAAATCTGGGGTTTGGGGGCAAATACCCCATTCATGTAAATGCATATCTGGGGTTTGGGGGCAAATACCCCATTCATATAGATGCATATATGGGGTAAGGGGCAAATACCCCATTCATGTAGATGCAATTATTGGGTGGGGGAATACCCCCATTCAAGTAGATGTAAATATGGAGTTTGGGGGCAAATATCCCCATTCATGTAGATGCAAATCTGGGGTTTGGGGGGCAAATACCCCCAGCAATGTGTACATGAACAATATAACTGGTGCTCATGTAAAGTGCCTCAATACCTTCAGGTGGAGTACATGCTGCAGGAATGCATACATAAACAAACACAAAGGTCATTTCCATGAAATGCATTCCCATACAGTTGCAGAAAAAGTCATTGGCAACTTTGAGGAATGGGCTGAGTGGAGATGCACGTGCTCTAGGGACTGTTAATGAACAAACAAAGCCTCATCACCTAATAAATGGTCCCTTGAAAACCTGTGAAATACTGGGGGGCTGATGTGCAAACAAGATAGACTAGCCACCTACAGCAGCTCAAGAACTGTATGTGTGTGTGCGGAAGCTGTCTCAGCCTGGGCTAACACACACGATGGGGGGGGGCAAAGCCCATAGAGCCCTATGTGTGTTGAGATCCAATCAGAAAGTGTTCAGCATACCCTGGATTGGCCTTGATGGCAATTGTGCAGTTGTCAATGGGTTGGTGCACCAGGGTTTTGGGGGCCTTCATAAACCATACCAATAGACTGACTCACTTACACAGTCCCCACCAGGCCACTGCAATGTGGTGACAGGATTTTCTTGGCTCACCAGCTGTGCTGTAAATTGAGGCAGGGTGACAGCCTTTGGAGCATTTTCACCTTGGTGCACTGCCTGACATGCCTTGGCAGAGGTAGTGTCATCTCTCCCACACAGCCATCACTTTCAGGTCATGGCAGGTGCAGGGAGGTTGCGTTGTATGTAGGGGCCTTGCAGGGAGGCAAGTCACATCTGGACATTCAGAAATACATACCACCCCCTTGATTAGCAGCAGGGTGCCTTTAAAAAAAAAAAACCTTCACAGGTAAAAGCACAGAGGCCAGGTTAAAGAGATGATCACAGATTGTGTGCCAATTACTTTCTGAGGGCCTGTGCATCATTGTGATGACAATCCGAACATGGGTCCATAGCATGTTGTGTATGTACAGTGAGGGAATGTCATCATCAGGTAGGTACAGTTAGCACGCTAAATACTATAGAAAACACACATTTGACGGTGGAACAGGAATTGCAATGAACACACATATGTGTGTCTCACAAAGTGAATGCATGAGTCCACCACAACACACACTGAAGCATCTCAGGACAACAGAACTACTATGTACTTACAATAGTATGACATTGCAATGCATCTGTGTACAGTAAAGCCTAGAGGAGATTGGCCCAGACAACACACTACTCCACAGACCCAGCCACTCTGAACTGATTTCTGTGCCTCCCACTACAACAACGCAGACGTGGTTGTGTCGCAGTCATCATGGAAATATTTGTAGTCAAAATCAATCATGGTTTTAAAAGAAGCATGGTCCAACAACAATGTAGGATACAGTCCCCATGTGTGGACTGGTGCTGCTGCACACAATTCCCAATCTGCATGTGTCTACGGTCAGCTTTGGGTGATGTCATTTGCAGCAAATCTGCATCTAGCTCCTCAGGCTATAGTGTGTGCTGGAAATTAATAATCCCATTTTAAATGTGCAGATTGTGTTCTGCACAGTAGTAGGAGTACGCATGAGTCTCAGGACGTAGGATCTACAAGCAGTGCTGGTGTGTCTAGTGCACAGCTTATTGGGTCAGATAAGCTGCCAGCACAGTTGAGGATGCTGGGGGGGTGGCTCAATCTGTGGCTCAGCCAAAGGGCACTTTCCTCGCGCACCCATCTGTCGCACTGCTGAATGGGGAAGAAATTTCTCCCAATACGCCACTTATTCCTAAACCATCCTAGTTTTTCAGTATTTTCAATCATTATACCAATACTTATGTATTTAATCCTCCTGTTTATTAGATCACTGCGGAGACAGCATGATTGCATAATAATTCTTTATTCAACATTTTCATTTGCCTCCTGCTGCCAATGCAGACTTTCAACAGTGGCACGTGAGCTCAATCATGTTTCAAAGTAGGCTCATTTCATGAATTACACCCAATGCATTTCGAGCCTGCTGGCTCTTCATCAGGGGTTCACTGAAAAAAAATGAAAAAACCATTCAACTAACTGCTCATTACCAGCTTACTATGTGCACAGAAAAGAAAAGAAAAATGTTACTGCTTACTAAGCTTCCACCCGCATTGCCCCTCTCTGCCTTCCCCGTGCTAAACAGAACATAACGTTCATGTGCTCAAGCTAAATGTCAAACCACCCAGTCCCCACCCAAAATACAACTGCAAAATAAATGATACTGAAAAAATCCGGAAACTTACCCCACCCTGATACTCTGCTTTAACCCTCACTAAAGCACTTTCCCTATTACACCTTTCATAAAACCCCATCTCCAAACCAAACCCTCCTTTTGTCTTATCCATAACAAAATCCAAACTCCACCTGTTTACCTTTTACACGCCACAACCGGCTGCCTAACTTCCTTCGTAAACTTCACTTCCTCTTCCAAAATCTAATACACTCTCCCTACCGCTTGGACCTTTATCTAATGCGTGCTCTCCCACGTGTCTCCTATCAAACTTCGTGATTCACTGCTTCAATCTAACCCCGTGACCTGCATGATTCGCTACTACAAACTCCCCCGTGACTAAATCCTCCTATGGCATTCCTATACAAACCAAATACTTACGAACTATAAATCCCATAATGCACTACCCCGGTGCCATGAACAACAATACCAATCTCAATCATGCTCCAACACCCGGTGACCTGATGAACTAAAATAACAATAGAAACCCACATGTTGATTATGAAAATACTGTAACCATCAATTACAAACACAAATAAATCCAAAACAATTAGCATGACATAAAATGGAAAAAATAAAAAAAATGTCGAAAAAGCAATTCGAGCATGTAAGTTCAACTGCCACATCAATCCAATGGTGTTGTTAAAAGTTTGTTCCAGAGTAACTCCAGAGATCCACTTTGAATGGTCTATTATCCTCAGTCTCCGTAGTGATAACTTTGTCTTCATATAAACTTCGAGTTCCGTGGGGTGCAACCTCAGTTGGGACGCTCAATTGCAAAGCAAAATCAAATATGTGTGAGAATGCACTCCTTCCCTTAGATAATTTAATCCTTTTACAATTAAAAACTATATGTTTGTAATGCGTGCGCCCAGATACTGTGAAACGTCCCATATCACAGCGATTAACAAGTCCAGCCAAAGGGCACTTTCCTCGCGCACCCATCTGTCGCACTGCTGAATGGGGAAGAAATTTCTCCCAATACGCCACTTATTCCTAAACCATCCTAGTTTGTCAGTATTTTCAATCATTATACCAATACTTATGTATTTAATCCTCCTGCTTATTAGATCACTGCAGAGACAGCATGATTGCATAATAATTCTTTATTCAACATTTTCAAATGCCTCCTGCTGCCAATGCAGGCTTTCAACAGTGGCACGTGAGCTCAATCATGTTTCAAAGTAGGCTCATTTCATGAATTACACCCAATGCATTTCGAGCCTGCTGGCTCTTCGTCAGGGGTTCACTGAAACAAAATGAAAAAAACGTTCAACTAACTGCTCATTACCAACTTACTATGTGCACAGAAAAGAAAAAAAAAATGTTACTGCTTACTAAGCTTCCACCCGCAGTGCCCCTCTCTGCCTCTCAATCTGTGGCTCACCATCACAATTGAGATAGTCATCCTCAAGTCAGGGCATATGGGTTCATCTTATGAGGATGAAAGACATGTGCAGAATGAAGTCTGCTTTGTCCACATTTGGCACTGGAACACTGTCCAAAAATCTATGGAAACATCAAGGAGACCTTCAACAAACACATATTACCATCAGGCACTAAGGCAGTATTTAATGGGCATAATGGGAGCCCTCATGGACACACAAAAGGGCTACCCTTGCAAAACCAGATCAGAGATACCAACATTTGGAGAATGCAAACACTTATGGAACTGGCTATACTGTTCCAGTGTTAAATGTGTGTTTGCTTACAGTGCAATGTGTTTTCCAAAGCACAACCAGAGATATCATCACAATGACTCAATCTCCCTTGGTGCCCCCATACCTCGGACATTCAAAGTCAGAATGCCAGCACGAACCATGCGTGTGTAGTATACTGGCAAGTGTGGGCATGCATTTTGGAGTAGTCTTACCCCAGGTGTCATAACAACACACATCCATGTCTTGAACATTGATGGGGCGGTACCCCTCTAAGGAAGGGACTGCCATCCAATGTTCCGGAATCATGACATTGCAAATTTACCATGTACCACATCCATCCAAGAGCAGTTTCCAAGGCCAAGAATGACCAATAAATGAGTACAACTACCTACAAATGGTGAAGCGCCACATATGCCAACACACAACTCAGACAAGCCAAGGCTAGGTGGAGCCAACTTTTCAAGCGAGGCCAATAGGTCTTGCATATGACAGTGTACTCAAAGTGGACATTAGAACAATCAGTCATGAACATCCATTGGCAGACAGCAAGCTGCAGACAACATATTCCACATCCTCATATTTACTCTGGCAACTGTTTTTGACTACTTACATACACAAAATCTACACATATGTACATATCAACATTACCTCATGGCCTGCATGAACTCTACTTGTGCAGGTATGACCCCTCTCATATCCACCTCAAAGTACATACTCAACTTTCAAAACTATCAAACACACAAGCTCGTCATAAGCCCCCTCTGCTGCAGCTAGATGGAAAAACATGCCTGCCCGCAAGCTGCAGCCTTGTACTCAAGCTTTTCAAAACCAATTCTCACAATCTCACTCTGACGCTGCCCTTCTCACATCCACACCTACATGTACAGCACCACTCTTCATCACTAGGTACACAACAACTCTCACATACATGACATGTAAACAATGTACCGTACTCATCACCTCCTCAGCAGAAGTCAAACGTAGCATGTCAAAAGGACCACACTCATCACCAGTTGCACACTCAGCGATGTCTTTGGACTGCACTCATGTCACAACGTGCAGCATCACTGCTCACTCTGACATGCACACTTTACACATCCCCATATCTCATACCAAGACATTTACATTGCTCAATGGATATGTCCTCAATCATTCATAGATCGCCACACACCCACCCTATTCTGCTTAATTTCTCCAGATCGTCATTTCTAAAACACATGCATACACAGATGCAAAAATAACATACATCAACTATACAACACCACACATTCCACCGTTCAGCACACTAAATTATACAACTGGCATATACCCTTTACATACTCTTATCCACTGTGTCACAAATGACAAGTTGAACCTTGTCTCACTGTGGCCCTGTCACATCCACATATGACTTACATGCCCCATACCATACATCAACAACTATCCTCACTCATTGGAAATGCCTGGTTACAGTCATCCCTCACTGTAGAGGCACATACTATAGCTCACCTCCTGCCAGAATAAAACCTTCTCTAAGTGGTTTAACACCTATCACATCTACCTACCCATACCATACCTTGCACAGGATTTGACCAGTTGCATACTCTGAATCACATCATTCTATCTGTAAACACTGACATAGGGTGAATATAGATACCTCATGTCTCCTATACAAGATCTGCCTATGCACTCAACTCATACCTTACATTCTCTGTCAATCACTAAATTTGTCCTGCCACCATGACATATGTATCTCCACTCCAAATAAAAATTAAAATACTAGTCACTCTCACCTTTACCCTTGTTTAAGCAAGCTCAGCACATGCAACATGAACCCTTGATAATACATCTGCAGCCAGGAGGCGTATTCCCATTAACACATCCTCCCATGTGTGGCAACTAACAGCATGGTGGAGACTCCCGATCTTGGAGCATCTGCACAGTGGACAGACACACATCCTTTCTGTGCACTCACTGTCCGCTTGCCTTTCCACATGTAGTACTTGGCCATCCAACAGACATCACAGCACTCATAGTTCAACACAGTGTGACATGGAACACCATCAATCAAAGCTTAAAACACCATTGTCAGTCATACACAAAAGACAAATAACACACAATTCATATGCTCAACTGCAACTGGTGTGTGGTTGTAAATTGAAATCCAAGCTTGTACAATCCATAAACACCATACATGTAATGTCACCAAACAAATGCAGGATGGCATGAACGATTTGCAAATGAGTAGGCAACAGACTATTAAGACAACACACACATAGCCTAACAAGAATCCCTGCAGTAATTGGAGTCCTATTGAGGAAACAGTGTCAGAAAACTGTGAGAATATTGTTCACCTTACACTCACCATGGGCTCAGGAAATGCATCAGATGTGTTCACAGCCATGAAGGGTTTTTGCCCCCAGTGGCATGCCACCTGTGGCAAGATTGACATCGCCACTATTCTACAAGATCTGAAGAAGACCCAAACATGGGTCCACCACTATCAAGTCACATACAAGTATTGTAACATCACTTTGTGTATATGAGTGTGTACAAAGTCACTGCCATGTAGTCAAGCTCCATATGTATCCAGGTAAATTGAGGAGACAGGTGTCTTTCTGCACATCACAAACATATGCAGCATGCTTCGCCTAAACGGTTGCACTTGGAGACACTTGCACTATGTTGACAAATGAAAGCATGACCTATGTGTAAGTGTGTTTAAAAAATGAAAATGTTTGTGACTTCATGTCACACTCTTACCCAAAACTGATGTTGATGATGACTCCCAGGAAATGTAGACACAACATTCTTGAATACATACTGTCAAAGTGCTCCATGGAACATATGCAATCCAAGCCATACTAACATCATTGTATACGTAATCTACTAATTGTACATGTTATACAGTTAACAAAAATACAATTTAGTGGACACAGAAATTTGAATAAAAAAATGAAAGAATGTCAGTCCCTGGTATATGGTACCCATGTACCCAGGGCATAGGTACCCCAGAGGCCTCCCATGGGCTGAAGCATGTATTATGCCACCCATGAGAGGCCAATCAAAATGGAACCTACAGGCCTGGCATTACAGCCTGTGTAAGTTGGTGCATGCACCACTTACTTAAGATATATGTTTACTATATCTAAGGGTCACTACACTTAAAACCTATAGCTCACCCCTATATCAGGACTTAACAATCCTGAAGGCAGGGTACTTGGTTCTAAGTGAGAGGGTGCCACTGCATGAGCAGGACACCCCTGCAGCCTATGGAGTCCATTCTCCCGGGTTGTTAGTGCTGCAGCCATTTACGACATATAGAGTGGCATTATGCGACCGTGTGATGACCAACTCTAAAACAGATGAAAGTAGCCCTATCGTGTTTGGCATCAAACATTGTGGAATCATACCCCCACACTGGTAACCGGTGTGGGAGGTATGATTCCACCCCTCAGAAATGAGCTTTGTGAGGTCCCTGGTGTTTTATTTTATTTATTTATTTTAAGAGTTTTATATAGCGCTGGCTAGACCCGGAGGTATCAGAGTGCTTTACATTAGGTTATACAATGTTACAGACAATGATAACAGATGACACTTTACATCAAAAATAAGCAACAGATTGAGAGAGGAAGGAAAGGTGAGACAGATAGAGCGGAGGGGGGAAGGCGGAAATGTGAAGGGGGAGGATGGGGGAAGAGACGGCAGGAGAGACGAAAGGAAGTTTGCCCAAAGACCGACTGGGTAGGTGACGTCCGAGGAGGGAATCCACAGCCCGTCTCCCCTATAGCTAAGCAAGGTAGCTCCATCGGGCATAAGTCAAAATCACTAGATCTCAACTGACGAAGGAAAAGTTCACAAAAGAGAGTCAGGTGGATAAAAGAGGGTGGGAACTATGAGCAAGGATGGGTGAGGGCAAAGGTCAATGGCTACAAAGAGGAGAAGAGTAGAGCGGAGAGGGGTAGGGTGAAGGGAGGAGGGAGATTAGGTCCAGAGAGACATAGGAGAGTTTGCCCAAAGATCGGCTGGGTAGGTGATGGTCAAGGAGGGAATCCATGGCCCATCTCCCCTATAGCTAGCGAGGTAGCTCCACCGGGCAACAGACAAAGTGGCTATGTCTCAGCTGTCGGGGAAAGTTCTCATAGTAAATGTCCTAGTAGGTGAGCAGGAACAGGGTCGGGTGAGGGCTGATCAACATCGGGACGATGAACAAAGATTTTAGACCAGGAGAGATAGAGCATCGAGGAGGGTCCCACGGAGGCGGCCATCTTGAAGTCAGGCAAGGGGGATGGGTCATTGAAGTTCGAATTCAGTCGGTCTCCATTATTCTCTGGTAAAGCAGTGCACGACATAGCAACAACAGTAGTCCATTTAGTCCTGCGATGTATACAGCTAGCGCTAACCGTCCTGGTGACCCACCGATGTTCTTGTGGCCCTGCAATTCCTCAAGCGTCGACGTTTCTTTGCGAATTCCCTGTGACCGTACTCTTCACTCCCATACAGTCAACAGTGCACTGGATCCACAAGTGTTACTCCCACTGTGAGGCCCCTCCAAGCAGTTATTACAATAGTTAATGATAGTAGAGGTAGTTCTATTGTCGAATGCAAGATGGCATGGGTGTTAGTACAGATAAACAACAGGCTTTGAGGGGTGTAGTGCCTTTTAAGTTCTGCCCAGACTCTCCAGTGGTGTCGCGGTCTCCCAATGGACACGCAGCTTTCACCACTCTTTCTTCCCTGCAGGAGCACCCTGGCATATAACTGACCCGAGGTCTCAAATTTGATTAAGCAAGGCTGGAATCCGGACTTCCCATTGCCACAGGTGCCACCCCTCTCGACCCGCGGCGTCCCAGGTATGCCGCCGGGGGGTCGCAGCAAGACAGAGACGCGCTAATATGGGAGGTCGGGTGCGCTCCACGCCCGCCTCCGCCTCAATGGTGTGTATCGGGCAGGTTGTGTATATTCAACGCAGCGTCATCGGCCACAGAAGTGCCATTTCCGTTTCAGGCACTCACCGGAGTTAAAGAGGGGGTTGTTCCAGGTCTCGCTGCTCCTCCGACATTGCCTCCCTGGAGCCCGCTCCTGACTACGCGGCCCCCACTCTGATATCCGTTGAGGCAAGACCGCTCCACTCCTGGCGCCATTTTGTAGTGCGATCGCCGGGTGAGATTTCGGCCGATTACTCAGCAATGATGCAGTTTGGGGGATCGGCGCCCACGGCAGCAGACGCTCCAGATGCTCCGATGCCGGGAGCGCGTTCTCTCTGTTGACTTTGGTGTGGTAAAGCACCGCGATCGGTTGTTGTGCGCGGGGCTTCCATGGAGCTTCAGCTCCGAGTGGCCATAACAGCCATGTTCAGCCGGTCTCCCGGTACCAGCTGTTTAGTCTTGGGCAGCCCAAAAGGGTTGTTGCCGACCATAGACACATTTCTGCCCTCCTGCTGCTGAGCCAAGCTTGCGTAGGGGAAGGCAGAACAATAGGCATCCTGTCACAGGGAGGTGTGACCACCTCCCAGACAGGATTTAGTGTGTTAGGGCTGGGTGGGTGTGCTTGGCAGCGACCAAAAGTCTGCATGAGGGCTACATTTGGTGTCCCTATGCATAGTCCAGTTCAAACCAGTCCTGGGAGCTGTTGGCTCCTGCTCTGGCGCGAAACTGGACAAAGGACATGGGAGTAACCTCCCCACTGTCCAGACCCTCCCCTGGGAGGGTCTCCTGAATCTGTCCAACCCTCTCCCGTGGATACAAAAGGGCTTACCTGGCTGTAGGACCCTAGATTCGACGTGGACAAGATTTTGAACAAGAAACCACTGAATTTCGACCGTCTGGACACTCTGGACTTTGCTGGATTTTGTTTGGGCCCAACTTCGTCTCCCTCTCAGTCTGAAGCATTGGCTGTGCCTGTGCACCATACAGGCCCCGTGCAGGACCTGTGGAGCATCAACGACAACCTATTTTTCTGTGGAACTGTTGTGTATATGATGCTTGCTCACTTTTATGACATCAGACACTAGTGATTCACACTCTCCATCACTATAGTTGCTATGTCACCATACCTTGTTAACATGTCTGGGAGGGGTACTAAATCTGTGATATGTATCTAAGGTCATCCGTGCAAATTATAATCTGTATTTCTATTGTTCTGTAGCTTTAGTTGTGTGCATATTTCATGTCCTATTTGTCTCAATGCATGTTGCTTGGTACATTGTGAGCTGACACCGCCTGTGTTTACACTCTACACATAGGTATCGCCGACGACCTCCAGTGTATAGGCTCTTTCCTGACCTTCAGACCATGGAAGAACGTGACACCATCAGAAAGTACCAATTCACCAGGCCAATTTTTGAAAAGTCGTCGGAACAGTTGGCACCTCATCTGCAGCCTGGTCTTACATATCCAACTGCACTGAAGCCCAAAGTGAAGGTTATGCAGCTTTACATTTCTTTGCCACTGGTACTTTTCAATACACAGTGGCCACTTCTGGTGGTATGTCACAAACCATGTTCAGCCGTGTCCTTCGTGATGTTTTGGAAGCATTACTCCATTACCTGGAACGTACATCAAGTTCCCAAAACCAGGAGAGTTGTCAGACATCAAGGCACAATTTTATGCACTGGGACAGATACCCCATACCATTGGCTCAATTGATGGCACCCACATTAGATTAGTTCCACCACAAGCAAATGAGGTTGTGTATCGCAACCGCAAACATTACCACTCGATCAATGTCCAGGTGATATGTTTGGCTGACATGTCAATCTCCCACGTCTGTGCCAGTTTTCCAGGATCAACACATGATGAATATATCATGAGGAACAGCGCCATTCCCCGTTTGATGTCTCAGCTACAACCTGACTGTGCCTGACTTGTTGGTAGGTGATGTGGCATGTGTGTGTTGTGGTGTGTGTTGATTGTATGTTAGATAGTGGTCTGTTGTGAGACAACTGAATCTTTTTTCTGTATTAAATGTAGGAGACTCTGGATACCCCAACTAGCCTTGGTTGTTGACACCACTCCGTAACCCAGTCACACCGGCAGAAGTGCGGTTTAATGAGGCCCAGGGTAGGAGTCGGCGAGTCATTGAGTGGAATTTTGGCCTCCTGAAGACAAGATTCCGCTGTCTGGATCGGACGGGAGGAGCCCTACAATATGCCCCATTGAAGGTGTGCATGATCATCGCTGCTTGAGGCTTGCTGCTTGCTCTGCAACCTGGCTATACGGAAGGAAATTCCACTCATACAGGATGATGGAGACCAACAGCCACGGGCAAGGGAGGATCCTGGCCTGGGACATGATGACAGTGGGGATGATGATGATGGCATGAATTTGAGACAACAGCTCATCCACAACGTCTTTACATGAGTGTAAGTATGCAATGAGAGGAGGTAACTAACCCCAACTGTTTGCTGTTGTGTTGCTGGTGGACAATGTGTAGGTATGTTTGTGAGTGTATGAAAATTGTCATTATGTTTGTTAGTTATACAGTCAGTGGTCAGTAATAGGCAAAATGGCGCTCTAAGGTCTATCACAAGTACAAATCAGTAATGGCAAGTAATCTGGCACGGTGCATAAGGTAGGGAAAAACCACCAGATCCCCACGTGTGTGGCCATCAGACCACTTATGCTATATATACAAATTCTCTGCACACGTTCAAAAGTAAATACATAAAGTTACATAAAATATCACAATGATGCTTGTCTTTATATTTTCAGATGTCTTTAATTCAAGATCTTTAAGCCTTCTTAGCCAACATGTGTTTCGTGATTGCTGATTTGCACTGCGAACACGCCATAGCCTGGAGATCTGAAGGGATCTACCTAATACTGCCGGATGGGGCAGCTCTTCTAAAAGAAACTCCCTTATATTTGGAAGCATATTTAGCTTTCCGGACACGAGACTAATTAGTCTACCTCTCCACGAGCAGAACTTATAGGAACCCCTTCCGGGTTGGAATTATCACCGGAATTAAGAGACTACTTGAAACTGACCTCAGCCCTGAAGGAGTCGCGGGGTAATCCCCTGTAACAGCGACAAAACATGTGTTGGCTAAGAAGGCTTAAAGATCTTGAATTAAAGACATCTGAAAATATAAAGACAAGCATCATTGTGATATTTTATGTAACTTTATGTATTTACTTTTGAACATGTGCAGAGGATTCATTATGTTTGTTGTATGAAAAGTTATTGAAAGGGGTAAACATGTATAGTGTTACCGCAAATCCTAGCTCATGTCCACACTGTAAATCTTGTGCTCCAGATGACATTGGAAGAAAAATTAACTACCATAGTCCTGTGGCCTGACTCTGCTCTATGTTTCTCCTTACCAGGGTACTTTGCCATGTCAACTGCAAAATTGTGACCTCACAAGACCCCTGATGCTGTGACATACTCCAACATTGAACTTCTGTGGAAATCCCCGACACACACTTTCTTTTTCAACTGATGTTCATTTTTCTTTACTTGTGAGCATTTTTTTACTGTGTAATGTGAATTGATATTGGGTTGATGCTCAAGGTTGTATCCGGAGAATAAACCTGTGCTCAACATTGTGGTGCGCTGTGTCTGTTTTCACACATCCAAAGATTCTAATGATACAACACATGCACCATGATGAAATAGTTTTCTGACAATGATTCTTGATTGTGCTTGCATATGGTGCTAGTATTTCTGGCTATGGACTTTCTTTGCATCTGTTCCTTGTCCTACAGGTTGAGTGATAACCTGGTTGTGTTTATCTGACATGCTCTGACAAGGTACATTTACTCACAAGCCAGTACTTGATGTGATGTGTAACCAATGTTTTAGACACTTTATTGTGTGTGATTTTCTGCTACATTGCAATTTTTAAATTTGGAATTCAAAGACACAACATAAGCAAGTTTTTTTGTGCAAAGTGATTTATTTTGGTGCATGATGTGATGAAATCAGTACACACCATTGTGGAGTGCTCAACAAAAAAACAGAAAACAAAGTGCAGATAGGAGTTGGCAGTGTTTGTAGATGAAATATTCCAAAGTAGATCCACAGTTATTAGAGTCTATAGTCCAACTTAGACCCTCCAGTCAATGTGAGACAGTTCAATGATAGTCAACAAAGTGACCGCTTGGCACGTAATGGAGGATATCAGGAGCAGGTAGTCACTTCCTGGGGGTGATATATAGCCATCAGTCTCTCATTGTTTCTTCGTCGGATGACCTACTCCACGTTTTTCCGGGGGACCCTCAGGTGCAGGCAGCGGCGGTGCAGGATGCTCTCTGCCAGAGTTCACATCCCTCCCTGTGGCGGGTGCAGATGTTGTTGCTCCGGATGTTGAGGGCACACAAGGAGGTGTGGACATGTTGGTGGCAATCTGGCAGAGGCAGGTGAGACTGTCCCTGTGCACCACCGTCAGGTCATCAATTTTGTCCATGTACCTGTCCATTTTCTCATAGTGGCCTGCCTGCTGCTGTTGCATGGTCCTGAGGATCCCAAAGACAAGGCCCATTTCTCCCTGTGAGTCCTCCTAAGCATGGAGGATTCGGGAGAGGTTTTGGGTCTCCTCATCAGCAGCACCAGCTGCATGATGCTGCTGGTCCCCATGGCCCCTCCCACCACCCCTACCCACCCGAGCAGGACCAGTTGCTGCTGGCACAGCAAACACAGAGCCTCCTTCATTGTTGTGGTATTGATGACCGGCAAATCCTGAGTGCCCTGAGTTGCTGTGCTGTTGGTGTTGTCCTGGGCTGCTGTGTCCGTGCGGGTAGGGGTCAGCTGTGTGTTGTCTGCTGAGGCAGGACTGGTCGCAGAGGATCCAGATCTTTCTGCCGCTGGTGCTGTGGGGTGACCCAAACCAGATGGGCCAGGTTGGTCATCTTCGTCTGAAGATGGATGTGAGTGTGAGGCTCACCTGGGTTTTCCACAGGGGTGAAGTGGACGGAACAGATGCTGGGTCCCAACTTCCCTCACCCACCTCCTTCGCCCAACAAAGTCAAAGCAAACGAGGAGAAGGTGGGGAAGAGGGGTGAACAAAACAAGGAAAGGGAAAAGGAGTAGGATCCACTGGTCAGTCCGGTGTGGTGTCTCAATATTTCCTAATGGGAAAAGACACAAACGTAAGTATGAGTTTAGAACTATGAGACTGCTATATAGATGTATGGCTACTCTACGGATCTACCTGTTGAATGTTCTGCCAGTAGTATTTAGGAGATATCGAACAACTAAAACGTGAGAGTCACAGAGTGTATCTGAAAAGTAAAAATACACTTATTATTCTTAAGACCTGCAGAATGCAATCTTTAAACAATGATAAGCCTGAAACATACCAACCTAAACGGCAACTACCATTTGGATTCATCAGACCCATGAAAAAATATATGTATCGCCTGAAAAATCGGGAAAAGAAAAAAACTTATTTTATTTGTCAGGAGAACAATGAAGGAACAAATGTGGCACTAAAAGGTGGGGGTCGTAATGGCTAAGTACATTCAGGAATAAGTGGTTAAAATCAATCTCTTATTTGTATTGTAGCAAGAGAGATGAAGCAATCGTGAAATAAGGCAAGTTCAGGGCAGAGAATACACTCCACAACGATGAAGGAGTAAAGACTCAGATAATTAATGATTGTCACAGAATACTTAAATAACTTTCATCCTACCTTAGCCAAGAACTATGATTCTTTAAAAACCTCCTTTTCTTGTACTTCGAACTAAGCAGGCACCGGAATAGCAGCGTTAGGGAATGCTGCCCAAAGAGAGAAACCATGATGTTGGACGACGAGGGAGCGCCGATTCTAAAACTTTTAACCCCGGGCGGAGCTGGCGTAGTGAGACTACGTGGAGGTCCACGGAGTTGGGGAAAAGCTCAGTGGAACTCCGCTCCGCTCCGCCACCTGCCTCCACCCTCCTATTAAAAAACAGTTAGAGGGGCGTGGTCTTGACGCGAATGGCATGAGACGTACTTAGGGAGAGCTCCCGCAAACCGCCGCCTTCAGCCACCTGAAAAGCGGAACTGGGGCTAAATCGGTGCTGCAAATCGGGGCGCGGGGGCGTTGGTACAGCTGAGGCACCTCTTGGCGAACGGGCACAGACCGGGGCTGCTGTTACGCGGAGGGGAGGTTTTGCTACCTCTCTCGGCTGCACTCGGCGGCGGCGGCCACCATCTTGACTCCCGCGGCCCCGAGACACCCGAGCCTCTGCACGCTGCCATCTGCCCCCCTAGCCCCGCGGGGGGAGCCGTGGCCCAGCGGTGAGCATCGGACCCTGCGTGGAGCCTCCTTACACCTGGCTGGTGGCTGCGCAGGGGATCCCTACGACATCACTGCCCACGACGGCCGCCATCTTGAGCCCAGTCTACGTCTGCTCATAGGGCCCTAAGCCTCATAGACTTGTGCACCTGGGGGAGCCTACCGGATCCTTAGTGGGGGAACTGGAGACATCTAGCCCTTGGAAGGGCCAGTCACAGTCTGCAAGCGGCGATTCCCCTGACTTGACGGACCCGCACCTGGGCGCGACGCTGTTCTGCTCCCTGCTTCGCCTGCGCCACCATCATGCGGGACCTTGGGGTGGTTCCCCAATGATCAGGTGAGGTGAGGGGGCGGGGGCGTCCCTGCGCACTGTGGCTTGCCTGGACAGGCTCGAGGGAGCTGGACTCTGTTTATCTCCCCTCGGACCCTGCCCCTGACCCCCCTGCGCATTCTACCGCCACACGGGTGAAGCCTGAGGCCTGCTGCGGCGACATGCTGGGTCCCATTGCGGAGCGCTCCCCCTGCGCCTTAGCATTTGACTACTCTCGGCAGCCAGGGGCCCGTGGGGACAGTGCCCCCCGCCAGTGGGAGGGACCACCTCCAGTTGTAGCCCCTCGGGGCTGGACTCTCTTGGGCAGCTGCATGCCTCCCTGTAGCTGGGCTGTCCGCCTGGTGGACCCTCAGCTTGCGTGGGCTCCCCCACTGGCGCACATCACGCGGGGGACGACCCTCTCTGCAACTCTACCCTTCTTGGAGGTTTGAGATACCCAGCTGTGAGTGTTTCTGCCACCTACCAACGCTTTGGTGGCCCTGCCGCTACCGCCTGCCCGCCATCTCACATGCGGGGACTTGAAGTGAACTCCTGACTCCTGGCTACTCTCGCAACAGCCTGCCCTTGGGGTGGATCGCGGCAGCCCTGGTCACTGCATTCCGGTTCTCGGGTGCCTGACCCACACGGTGACGGGACCCACATAGTGTTGCCATCTGCCACATTGACTGCCCGCTCCTTTCCTCCATAACCGGCGGACCGTGGTTAACTCTTAGATGCCTCCTTCCCGTTCGCTTCCGCCACCTGGTTGGGACCTCGAGGGTGAACAACCCGGGAAGACGATGACGCACACTAAGCAGGGGAAGGAGCCTGCGGTGCCCCAGAAGGACAACCCGGTCGCGGCGCTTTGGAACAAGCCGGGATCCGCTGCCGCTGGAGCAATGGCATCCTCAACCGGGGACGATTCGGCGCCCATCACGCAATCCTTCATGGCGACCTTCATGACGGAGCTCAAGTCCGAAATAGGCTCCCTGCGCACGGAAGTCCACTCCTGTGTCCGGGAACTTCGAAGAGAGGTCTCTGACCTTGGGGAGAGAGTGGATGGTCTTGAAAAGACAGTGGACGCCCGAACGGAAGAACAGGAGCAACTTTGGCAGCGAAGGCCACTCTGGAAGACCAACACCTCGACCTGCAGTTGAAACAGGAGGGTCTGGAAAACCGGAGCTGTCGCAACAACCTCCGCATTAGGGGGGTTCCGATTGGTTCAGAGGGGTCAGACATTATGACGTTTGTGGTGAAACTACTACATGAAATATGGGACGACGACGACGCCTCCCCACCGGCCCTTGACTGGGCACACCGAGTCTCCAGCCCCTCCGCCCGAGCGGGCCTTATTCTCAACATCTTGAACCGGGTCCACTTTTTTACCGAGAAGGAGGCAATCCTCATGGCCGCGCGCTCCAAACCAGAGATTACCTACCAGGGCGCCACCATACAGATCTTCCAGGATCTTGCTCCCACCACGCTGCGCAGGCGACGGGACTTCAAACCGGTGACGGACAAGCTGCGGAGCCTCAACATCCAGTACCAATGGGGCCACCCGTTCGCGCTCTTCTTCCAGTGGGACTCTAAGCGGCGGATGGTGCGATCCCTCCAAGAAGCGGCCCGGCTTTTGCACATTCCCCTTTCTCCGCCGCCCAGCCCAGCTCGCACATCCTCCCACGCCCGTGAACCGGCCAAGCCGTCCTGGTCCCAGGTGTCTCACCACAGGAGAGCATCACATCCTGGGGAGTAGTCGGCTTCCCAAGCCAAGCAGGAAATCATCCAACACATCCGTTCTATGGAAGAAAGGCTCTCCCCTGCCAAATCTCACCCCCCCACGCCATGAACGAGCGGGCGTGCCCTCCCGCCCATCACACTGCGATCCACTGTCCACACCTGCCACATGGAACTACTGCATCATCGCCCCTCTCCATGCCCGGCGCCCTCCCGGTTCCTTACTACAAAGGCTGGTGACACGGGCTCACTCTCCTTGCCCTCACGCTCTGAGTTTGAAGGATACCCCCCTGCTCCTGGGAGAGTGACTTCTCCGGGATGATCTGTGCCCTTGGGTCGCGATCACCCCTGGACTGGAACAGGACAATGCTGCCCTGTTGGCCACCGTTGTATTTTTCACAATATGTCGATATTTTCTTCTCTTTGTCTTTCTCTTTCATATTGTGGCCCTGTTGGCCAATGTCGATTGTTTCCGTTTCGAATATCTGCCCCCCTTCTCTCCCTTTCTCCTTCTTTCCCCTTTTCCTCTGTCCCTTTCTCTTTCCTTGGTGGGCGGGGGCGCCTCCGGTGGATTTTCCTCTGCTCTCTGGAAGACGGCGGCTCTCCCTCTTCCCTAGCCATTGCCTTCCACTTAAGCCAGATTGCACTCCCTAGAGGTCATGACCACTACCCCATGCTTGAAAATCCTTTCCTTTAATGTCAATGGGCTCAACTCCCCTAATAAGCAGCACCAGATATGGCGTTATCTCCTTCAGCAGCACCCCGATATAATCCTTTTACAGGAGACCCACCTGATGAAAGTCGATGTCCCTCGCATGGCCCACCCCCGGTATCCCCTCCAATTCTGGGCTTCAGCCCCCTCCAAAACAGCTGGTGTGGCAATACTCTGTGCCCTGGCATTCGGCAGGGGAAATCTAAAATCTCTTGCAGCCCCGATGGCCGCTTCCTTAAAGTCGAGGTCTTGATCGGACGCCGGTCTCTCACGCTGTGCAGTATTTATGCCCCTAACCAGGTGCAGGACCCTTACCTTCGAGCCCTCTTGAGGGAACAAGTGCCGCAGGATGACCCTTCACTTATTATAGGGGGCGATTTTAATTTGGTCTGGGACCCCGCTTCGGATCGAAGTGACGGCTCCTTCCAGGGCGCTGGGGCTATGTCCTCTGCCTTAAAGAGGCAATTGGCAGATCTCACGCTGCTTGACTCTTGGCGGTACCACTACCCTGAAGCTCGTGACTACTCATATTACTCCCATGTGCATCGCTCGTACTCACGTATAGACCATATCCTTGTCTCGCATGCCCTTATCGGCGAGACGGTCTCTGCTTCCATGTCCGATATATCGGTCTCTGACCACGCTCACGTGGAACTTCTCCTGCGCCACAGCTCTGCGCGCACCCCACTCCCGCCTCGCTGGCGCCTCCCTCCACACATCCTCCGGGACCCTGTAGACGTGGCGGAATTGCGAACGGCTATCGACTCCTACTTTGAGCTCAACGATATCCCCGAAACCCCCTTTCCTGTTGTGTGGGACGCATTCAAGGCCACCATCCACGGTCATATCACCTCTATCGCGATTGCACGAGCACGGGAAGCGCGCCTCTTCGAAGCCAATCTCACTAAGGACCTGAAGGCCCTTGAAAAGCTCGACCAGGAACGCCCATCACTTGCTCATAAACGGAGGCTGGCTGCTCTCTGTGGTCAGCTGCGGGCCCACCGCACTAACAAGGCTGAGAGCGCTCTGTTAGCGCTGAAACAGCGCTACTACGAGGGGGGCGATAAGGTGGGCACGGTCCTGGCTCGGCGCTTGTGGAAACGCGCAGCTAAGGCACATATAGCCAACATCCAGCTTGGAGACGGCACTCGCACGACTACGGAAGATTTTAAATGCGCCGCTTTCCATGCATATTATTCCTCCCTATATGCCCCAGCCTCGCCCTCCCCAGATCTGGTACGGGCTCTGCTCGATGCCTGCCCCTGGACCCCACTCAGCACCTATCAAGCCCAGCAACTGGAGGACCCAATCACTTGCGAAGAGCTCGCTGAGGCCCTGAAGGACCTTCCCATCGGAAAGTCTCCGGGGCCAGACGATCTTCCCCTATCTTTTTATCGCATGTTCCTACCACAGCTTCGGAAACACCTCGTTCGTCTTTTTAATTCCTTTGCCACCAACGATGGTCCGTCCAAGTCTATGGGGCTGGCGGAAATCGCTCTTATTCCTAAACCGGGCAAGGACCCTGCACTCTGCCCGTCCTACCGTCCCATAGCCCTGCTTAACACGGACCTGAAGATCTACACGAAAATACTAGCCAAATGACTCGATCCACTTCTCCCCAGCCTCATAGAACCGAACCAAGTTGGATTCATCCGACATCGCCAAGGAGCGGACAATGTGCGGTGCATCGCACACTTGGTGAGTAAGGCCCACCACTGGAACATCCCGGCTTGCCTTCTGTCGCTGGACGCGGAGAAGGCGTTTGACCGGGTGGACTGGGCCTTCCTTCGGGCAGTTCTACATAAAATCGGGCTCGGCCCGTTAATGATAGCTCGGATAATGGCCCCTTACTCCTCCCCGACCACCCAGGTACGGGTCAACAGCGGGCTCTCCTCCCCTATCTCGATCGGCAGAGGTACCCGGCAGGGGTGTCCCTTGTCACCCCTACTATTTGCTCTTGTGATGGAGCCCCTCGCCATTTTAATCTGCCAGGCCCCTGACATCCACGGCATCCCCCTCGGAGGCCTCCAGCACAAAGTGGCCCTTTTTGCGGATGACCTCCTGCTTACACTCTCACAACCCCACGCCTCCCTCCTGGCCCTCTTGGCTCTCCTTTGATCCTTTGAGTTGGCGTCTGGGCTCAAGATTAATCACGAGAAATCCTGGGCCCTAAACCTTACGATCTCCCGAGACGAGATCCCTATGCTTCAGGCTCTAGTCCCCTATCAATGGGCCTCCTGCTCCATCCGATACCTCGGTCTCCAGTTAACCCCCACTCTCGCTTCTTGGTCCCAAATTAATTGGCAGGAATGCCGGAAATCGGTCCTTGGGGACCTAAGGACATGGAAACCACTCACTCTCTCCTGGCTGGGGCGACCACATGCAGTCAAGATGTCGGTGCTCCCCAAAATTCTGTACCTATTCCAATCTCTCCCGACCCCCATCCCGCTCCACCAGATCGGTAGCCTCCAACGGGATATCACTAGGTTCATCTGGGGCGGACGCAGGCCACGTTTCTCCAACAAAATACTCACGTCTCCTCGGGACAGGGGCGGGCTGGCTTGCCCCAATCTTTTGGAGTACTATTGGGCTTCTCACCTCCGCTTTATTTCGGAATGGATGGCTTGGCAAAGTGAAAAGGTATGGTTCCATATGGATAGGGCGGTGACTGGGAGATCCATTTGGGACCTCCCGTGGCAGCACCGGGCCTCGCGGTCGCGAAGTGCCTACTTGGCCCCCCCACCACCCGGACGGTACTAGAGATTTGGGATAAAATTGCAGTCCCTAAGGGCCTCACCACATTTCCGTCCCCCTTCACCCCAATTGCTGGGAATCTCCACTTTCCACCGGCAGCGCGTCCCCTAGCGTTCTCCGATTGGCTTGACGGTGGGTGTAGGACCATTAGAGACCTCTTCCTGGGCGACACCTTTAAAACTTTTGATCAGTGCAAGGCGGACTTCCAACTCTCACCATTGGATACATACCTCCTCCTGGGCGCAGGCAGCCACTCGACCTCTTACGCCTTTTGAGCGTCTAGTGCGCGCCTTCGATGACTCTAAAGGGCTTATATCCCGCACCTATCACGTATTGCAACATACTCCACTCACTACTCCCCACCTCTACCAGCGCAAATGGCAATCGACCGTTACCTCGGACATAGCCCCCGCCCAGTGGACTCGTCTGTGGTGGGATATCCCGAAGGTCTACCGCTGTGTTTCCCAGCGGGAGACCGCCTACAAGACCATGACCCAATGGTACTATACGCCCTCCCGACTGCATAAGATGTTCCCTGCGACATCCCCGCTGTGCTGGAGGTGCTCGAGCGCCACGGGCGACTTCCTGCACATTTGGTGGTCCTGTCCCTTCTTGACCTCATACTGGAAGGAGATCCTCAGCTATATCAAAGAGGTGCTTGGCTTTCCCCTGCCTGCCACTCCTGCGACAGCTGTTCTAGGCCTCAAACCTGACAATTTGCGCGCACTCACACGCACTGACTGGCATATTTCTCTCCACATGCTAGGCGCTGCTAAACAGCTCATTGCCCTTTACTGGAAAAAGCCGGAGACCCCCACCAATCACTGTCTGGTTCACGCGCCTATGGCACACTGTCTCAATGGAATTGCTCACTGCTCGGCTGCAGTCTCGCGATTCCCAGTTTACTAAATTGTGGCAGCCACTTGTTACCCATCTCTGCAAATTAGAACATGCCCGCTTCCAGCCCCCGAAACTCCGCGCCCTATGCCTCTTCGAGGATGCAGTCTACCCCCCGGATTCAGAATAGTCCCCTCCTGCACGCTGTTCGCCACCCCTAAGGGCTTAGCGTTTTTTCTCCTCCCCCCTTCGCCCACCTCCCCTTTTTGTCTCTCTTACTTCTCCTCTCCTTCTCCACTTTCTCTTATTTCTTCCGACTTGCCATCTGCTCTCTTCATACATATGATATGTATTGGCAATTGCTCTTTGGTGCGGCCGGCCCACAATGGGTTGTAGGCGATTTGCTGTGTTACTTACATAACATACTGTTCAGTTATGCTTCTTGCTGCTGCCTATCGACAGCTTACCTATCCTACGTGGCTGGCCCCTACCATAGGGTTGTAGGCGAAACGCTGTGTCCACGAGCAGTCTCCTTCTGTTTTTCTTGCAAAAATAAACAGTTTGAACAGAAAAAACAGTTAGAGATTAATTTCAAATTAAATAAAAACACACTTACCTGTACTGCAGAGTCCCCGGGCTGCCCTCCTCCTCGCCGTCTCTCTCCTATGTGTTTTATTTAATTTTAAAATAGTTTGTAACTGTATTTTTCAGGGAGGGCGGGCTGGCTAACTCCACTCCGCTGCGTAGTCGGAGTTTTGCCCTATACTCCATGTTCCCAGCGGAGCGCGGAGTGGGCAAATCTCCGCACACTCCACTGGCAGAGCGGAGTATAACGCCCAGGGTTAGAAACTATGCCCCGGAAGAAGGAGCGGCATCCCAGAAGCAACAGAGCTCTGAAGACGCCGGGAGAGGAAGACCAAATACGTCTCTACTCTCCAGTGCTGATACAGGAATGCAGGTAGCTACGGGGAACGAACAGGGAATCCAAGGGAGGCGCGGTGAGGGTCCATAACAGAACGCGAAGAGCGTCTCCCTCGCGGACCCCTCCCTTTTTATGTCCTCAAGCGCCGCCTTCGCCAGCTTATGGAAGTCGGCAGGTGGGACTTGCGCAGGAGGCTGCGGGCTGGGTCGGAACACTGCTGCCGGCAGCGCGGGCAGTGCAGCATGACAGTGAGAAATCAATGCCAGAGAGCTCCTGTTCGACCAGTGTCTGGGGGAAACAGCGTTTAAAACGCTGCCATTACATCGCAGTGCTATTACAATGCGGTCGTTCCAACGACCGCATTGTTAGTACGCAATACCTTTACATCGCAAGTCATTAGAACAACTTGCTGTAGGGACGCTAAGCTATTGGAAATTAATTACAACACCTTCCCTACTGTTGCGCAAACTGGAGTAGGAATAGTAAATAATACTATTCCTAAGTCCAGCGCGCCCCCTACAGCAAGTCGTTCTAAAGACTTGCAATGTAAAGGTATTGTGTACTAACAACGCGGTCGTTGTAACAACCGCATTGTAAAAGCAAGCAATGTAATAGCATGCGTTGTGACATGCTATATTCGTGTCTGTGCCTGGCTGTCCTGGATGGATCCAGTGGTGTCCCCGTCTAGCCCTGTGGGTACAAACATCCCACAATGACTGCTGTGAATGTCCACAGGCCCTCAAATCATACACATTACATAGTCTACTGAACCTAATGTTGTGGATAGATTTGTCACCTTTATACATGATGCTGGCCATTTTTTGGGGAAAACTATGTATTTCGGGCAAAAGGGGGATTATTGGGCATGTCCATCTATGTGTATGAATGGGCATGTTGTGTTTCATTCACATTACATGTCCAAAGACATTGACTGGTTCATGACACCCTGTGAATGTCACAGGTGGGTCTGTGTTGTCCACATCTTAACTTTCACAGTGAGATGCATACTCTTTCTCTCCCTATGTAGGTATCATTTTTGGCCTGTGTACTGGGATTATTGCATGTCTTTAGCAGTCACATTTGTGTGGCTGCCTACTGTAGGAAGGTGGAATCTGACTGCATGGTTGCCCCCACTTTTTTTCTGGTGTTTTGCTGGTTTTCGACTTAGTTGGACTGGGACCCTGCTATTCAGGGCCCCAGTTTATCTGCTTTCTCTTTAAAATGGGTTCCCTGTACTTTAGGTACACCACAGATTGGATGCTGGGGTGCCCTTATAAGTCCCTAGTATATGGTATACTATGTACCCAGGGCATAGGTACCCCAGAGGCCTACCAGGGGCTGAAGCATGTATTATGCCAACACTGGGCAGCCTTCCAAAATGACACCACAGGACTGCTACAGCAGCCTGAGTGAGGTGGTGCATGCACCCCTTACTGAGGTATAGGTTCACTATATCTCACCCTATCACTGCACATATAAACCTATCAGTCACCCCTATGGCAGGCCTTATCAATCCTGAAGGCAGGGTGCTTGGTTTTGTGTGAGAGGGTGCCCATGCATGAGCAGAACCCCTCTGCAGCCTTCAGAATCTATCCTCCGGGGTTGTCTGTGAGGCAGCCTGACCATATACTCTTAAGTGCATATGTCCAACCCCTTCCTTGGGTATAAGAAAGGAACCCCTGGCTAAAGAACTTTAGATTTCCCTGGATGAAACTCTGATACTGAATCCTGGACCTTCGACGATCTGTTCAACGCCAGATGACTGAAGAGTTACTCCCCTGCTTGGCAGGCACCAAAGACGCATCTGACCAGTCTGCATCTCTGAAGCTCCCACTGGACGCCGAAGACTTTGCAACCCAGGAGGTGGGTTTCCAGACTTTCCAGAGGCTGACCCGAGTCCCCAGCAAAGCTGAGACCCGTATCCCTCGTGGGTACCGTGGAACCGGAACCTCTGGACACCATGCACATTTGCAAGTGCATATGCTTCTCCTCATTCCTTGAGGCTGTGCTTTGGGTTATTTGTAGCCCTGACTCCGAGCAGTGAATACACTGAAGATTGCTGGCCTACCCACTCCGAGTGACCCGTGGGCCGCCATTTTGTGATTCCTCCTAAGGTCCCTTTGCGATCCCTTGTCCGTCGACTTGTGAGTCCCTGAGAAGGGTACATTTACTTTGATTGGGCTTTCCTGGTTGCTCCGGATGTGCCCTGACTTTCCATCACTTGGGGAGTCCCCAGGACCTTGCTGGTTTGCACCGAAGCATCTTTCCTCTTCCTGTGTGGGTTGCTGTTGCCAAGGCTTGTTGTGTCCAATCCGGGCACCAATGCTGCAGCACTCGAGAATACAGCTCCTGGTTGTCACTGATGCCTCCTGGTCCTCGTGGCTGAAGAGTCAAGCTTCACCTCTTTACACCTGAAACACCCGACATCGGTGGGCATTCGACTATCGTGCCCCTGGTCACTGGCAAGTGAACCAGACTCTGTCCCCTCTGCTTTCAGGTTCTTCACATCTTCGATCCAGGCTTGGATCTCTTTGGACCCTTCGCATCTTCCCAGCAGCAGCACTTCTCTGCAAGCTGCCATTGAAAACGACGACGCGACCTGACACCATTTGACACCTATGCACCCGGCTACCCTGAGTGAGGTAACACGAGTACTCCGGTGCTCCCGTGGGTGTTGACCCTAGAACTGTCTAAGTCCAAGAGGGTTTGGTCCTAGTCCATTTCTAAGTGTCCTTTAACTTTAAAAATCCAACTGCGACTTTCCCCATAGAAGCTAACGGAGTCCTGCGGCTGTGTTCTCACACTGCACACATCCTCCGTGGGTCCCCTGTGTCACTACCTTGGGTGGTTCCTTGGGGTCCCAGCGATTCTACAGGCTCTAGGCCTTGTGTCTAGTCAAGTTGTGGTTCTTATACCACTTACTTAGTATATGGTTTGGTCTCCCCCTGGAGCCTATCGTGTATGCTGCTATTTACCATTGATTAAATGCTTGTAACTTGTGTGCTTTGACCTCTAGCCTCATAAAGAGACTAGTAGGTAGTGTTTTAGAATAAATACATATATTTTATATATATACCTGGTGTGGATCTCCTTTCATTTGGTCATTCATGAGATTATAGACTGGTAAAACAAACCGCTTTACACTCCTTCAAGACTTAGCCTGAACGCTGCTCTCCATAGCTACCACTAGGATAGCTTTCAAATAAGGTTGTCTTAAACCTCTCATCAATAAGGGGTTGTTTGGACTGGTGCAAGGTGTCCACTATAACTAGTGGACAGCATATACCAGGCCAACTTCTCACATTGGTGTGCAGCGGTTGGATTCAAGCTTGCCTTTGTTTTACCAGATAATCTCAAGTGAGTGACTAACTGAAAACCACAAAAGGTACCTGAGGTACATATAATTCAAGCTTAAAATTACAGTAAGTTCTACTGAACTTAGAGTTGTGTGTCAAGGGCTTAGCACACCCTTTCTACAACTCAAGAGAGTTTAGTAGGTCACACTAGAGTAGGTAGTGCATACACTACACCTCACTAGTGATGTCTTCAAGGCCAGGAACCAGTCGGTCCCTGCCAGAAGCCAATGGGCTTCTACCATCCAAGTATGACAACCTCCCATTCTTGGAATTGAGAGCATTGTGTAGTACTAGGAAATTGAAGACAGGAAAAAGTGCAAACACCCAACGCCTCATAGAGGTACTGCTGTTGGATGATCTCAGAAGGCCCACCGGGTCTGAAGGGGTAGGCAGAGTGGGTGGGGCAGCAGATGAGGGAAGGCCAAGGGGTGAAGATACCCATGACCTGACCTCTGAAGCTGACCAGGAAGATGACACTGATCTTAACCTGGGAAATCCAGCTCCTCCTGCTGATGAGGAGGATGACCAGAATGGCCACCTCTTTATTCCACCAGGGAGAGTTGAGAGTGTGCCTAGAAGGTCAAGATCTCCTTCTCAGGAGTCTAACCATTCTGACACCTCAATAGGGTCCGCTGTTTCCTCTCGCAGGAGGGAATCCTCTCATGAAAGGAAAGAGAGACTGCTCAAGTATGAAGAAGCTCAACTTAGAATCAGAAGAGAGCAGTTGGCTTTAGATAGGGAGTCCCTAGAGCTTCAGAAAACTAGAAGAAAATTGGGACTAGAGTCCCATGGTGGCAGCAACTTCCCTAGTGTTAGGGAAAGGTCTCATCACCATAGAAACCTAAGCAAGATTGTCCCTCCCTACCAGAGTGGGGATGACATCCACAAATGGATTACTGCACTGGAAAGGGCCTGTAAAGTTCAGAGGGTCCCCAGGAGCAGTGGGCAGCAATCTTGTGGCTCTCCTTTGCAGACAAAGGTAGAGACAAGCTCCTCACTGTTAGAGAAGAGGATGCTGACAATTACAAAGTCTTGAAGAGTGCTCTAATTGATGAGTTTGGCCTAACCACTGAACACTACAGGTTGAAGTTCAGAGACACCCAAAAGACTCAGACTCAAGACTGGGTTGACTTTGTAGATTGTGCTTCTAAGGCTCTGGAAGGTTGGATAAATGACAGCAAGGTGCATGACTTTATAGGATTGTACAATTTGATTATGAAGGAGCAGATCCTTAATAATTGTCAAAACCAGCTTTTACACCAGTACCTGGTGGACTCTGATCTGACCTCTCCCCAAGAATTGGGAAATAAGGCAGACAAATGGGTCAGAACCAGGGTAAGGCCTAAGAATCAGGGTGGTGACCAGAAGAAAGATTCTACCAAGTCCCAAGAGAAAGGTGGGGATAAATCTAAAGACAAGTCCTCTACAGGGCCCCAAAAGTCCTCTTCTGGGGGTGGGTCCCAAACTCCTTCCTCTCCTGAAAAGAAACCATATTGCCATGTTTGTAAAAAGCCTGGCCACTGGAAAACTGAACCCAGTTGCCCCAGGATTGGTAATAAAGAAAATGTTCCTCCACCTAATACTACCACCCCTCCTGGTACTACTAGTAGTAATCCCCCAGGCGGTAGTGTTGCACCCAAACAGTTAGGTGCATTCTCATGGGGAACAGAGGTGGGCCCTAGTTTAGACAGGTCCCCCTCACAAGCCTCCTTAGTCTGTGATGGTGGCATGGGATTTGCCACTTTTACCATGGGTCCCATTGCATTGGGCAGGTACAGACTGGAGCCACTGATTAATGGTCAGAAAGCTGTGGCATTCAGGGACACAGGGGCTAGTGTCACCATGGTGACAGGGAAACTAGTCCCCCTCACCAGCTTTTACCTGAGTTTAAATACCAGGTGACCAACATTGATGGTGTCAGCACAGATCACCCCATGGCCATAGTCAATCTCAGCTGGGAAGGGGTCACAGGCCCAAAAAGAGTGGCAGTGTCCCCAAGCTTTCCTGTAGATTGCCTGATGGGCAATGATCTGGAAATTTCAGCCTGGGCTGAAGTTGAACACCAAGCCCATCTGAGAATGCTGGGCATCCCTGAGGGAGTTGGTGGGGCTGTGATGGCCACAGCCCACCCCCAAGGAAATTTTGGAGTGATGGAGCCTGAAAGAATGGCCCACTCTCCTCCACAAGAGAGCACAAGGGTTGAAGAAAAGTCTTCTTCCCCCCAGACTAAAGGTAAGGGTCAGCCTCCTCAGGGAACTGATCCTACCCCTAGTGAAGGAACTGCCCCAGAGGTAGTCAGGCCTGTCCTGGCAACACCTCTGATGGCAGGGGACCCTTCCAAGGTGGTACCCAGTCTGGAGCAGGTAACCTGCCCCTCTCTACCCTGCCTCAGTCAGCCCAGGGCTGCAGAGGTCAGGGAGGTCAGTGGACCCCACAGGGCCCCCTGTCAAGAGGAACCCCCCCATCAGCAGATTAGGGGCACCCAGTCTAATAGCCCTAGCCGGGTGAAAATTCCTCAACCCACTGAGGGATCCCCCTTACCATTGTGTAGGGACCTCCCCAGATGGACTCTGCTGGGCAAAGGCAAACCTGGGACCAAAAGGTTCCAAACCTGCCATGTCCCTCCAGTGTTCCAACCAAAGGGACCCAACCCCCAGCTGTAGGCAGCCAAAGGTTGACCCTTAGGGCTAGACCCAACTTAGTCATGGAAAGTAAGGCCCCCATGGTGGCTAGTGATCTGAGGAAGCTGAGGCCAACTTTATTAGGGCCTCCCATCTCTACTCAGACACCCCACCAGCCTTTTACTATGCCAAAACACACCACAGGTAGTGACTCCAAATGGTGGAGATCCTCCCATCCCCTTGGGGTTAGGGATTGCTTTGTGGACCATAAGACAGGGGGTAACCATGCTAGTGCAGGTACTTCCTTATATTGCCACTTAGTAAATAAAGGCTCAACTGGGGAAGGTTAGCCTTATCTCCTGTCGTTTGGGGGGGGTTATGTAGGAAGGTGGAATCTGACTGCATGGTTGCCCCCACTATTTTTCTGGTGTTTTGCTGGTTTTCGACTTAGTTGGACTGGGACCCTGCTATTCAGGGCCCCAGTTTATCTGCTTTCTCTTTAAAATGGATTCCCTGTACCTTAGGTACACCACATATTGGATGCTGGGGTGCCCTTATAAGTCCCTAGTATATGGTATACTATGTACCCAGGGCATAGGTACCCCAGAGGCATACCAGGGCTGAAGCATGTATTATGCCACCCCTGGGCAGCCTTCCAAAATGACACCACAGGACTGCTACAGCAGCCTGAGTGAGGTGGTGCATGCACCCCTTACTGAGGTATAGGTTCACTATATCTCACCCTATCACTGCACATATAAACCTATCAGTCACCCCTATGGCAGGCCTTATCAATCCTAAAGTCAGGGTGCTTGGTTTTGTGTGAGAGGGTGCCCATGCATGAGCAGAACCCCTCTGCAGCCTTCGGAATCTATCCTCCGGGGTTGTCTGTGAGGCAGCCTGACCATATACTCTTAAGTGCATTATAACCTAGCGGTAAATGCTAACTTTGGGATGGCTGCACTGGAAACATGTCGTGTTTGGTGTCAAACACCTTGGAATCATACCCCCACACCAGTAACTGGTGTGGGAGTATGATCCCACCCTTCTAGAGGAGAGACATGACAGCACCGGTATACCCGGTACCAGCTAACAGAGCCCTGGCATCACAAAATGGATGCTGCAGCCACAGACACGAGTCTGGCCTCCTGCTGCTGACCGAAACTCCGGCAGGGGAGGCCTGGACAATAGGTTTCCTGTCACAGGGAGGTGTTACCACCTCCCAGACAGGCTTTAGTGTATTGGGGCTGGGTGGGTGCACTCTCAGAGTGCTTTGAAGTCCTGCACTGGGGGCACATTTGGTGTCCCTGTGCATAGTCCAGTTCAAACCGGTTGCAGAGGTTACCAGCCCCTGCTCTGGCATGAAATTGGACAAAGGAAATGGGTGTAGCCACCCCTCTTTCCAAACCCTCCCATAGGTGGGTCCCCAGAGTATGTCCAACCCCTTCCTTGGGTATAAGAAAGGAACCCCTGGCTACAGGACTTTAGATTTCCCTGGACGAAACTCTGATACTGAATCCTGGACCTTCGATGATCTGTTCAATGCCAGATGACTGAAGAATCTCCCTTGGAGTAAAGGAGTTACTCCCCTGCTTGGCAGGCACCAAAGATGCATCTGACCAGTCTCCATCTCTGAAGCTCCTGCTGGACGCCGAAGACTTTTCAACCCAGGAGGTGGGTTTCCAGACTTCCCAGAGGCTGATCCGAGTCCCCAGCAAAGCTGAGACCTGTAGCCCTCGTGGGTACTGTGGAAACGGAACCCCTGGACACCGTGCACATTTGCAAGTGCATATGCTTTTCGTCGATCCTTGAGAATGTGCTTTGAGTTACTCGTAGCCCTGTCCCCAAGCAGTGAATTCACTGAAGATTGCTGGCCTACCCACTCCGAGTGACCCGTGGGCCGCCATTTTGTGATTCCTCCTGAGGTCCCTTTGCGATCCCTTGTCCATCGACTTGTGGGTCCCTGAGAGGAGTAACTTTACTTTGATTGGGCTTTCCTGGTTTCTCTACATGTGCCCTGACTCTCCTTTGCTTGGGGAGTCCCCAGGACCTTGCTGATCCGCGCCGAAGCATCTTTCTTTTTCCTGTGTGGGTTGCTGTTGCCAAGGCTTGTTGTGTCCAATCCGGGCACTGACGCTGCAGCACTCGACATCCTTTGTGGTACAGCTAGAATCCAGCTCCTGGTTGTCGCTGATGCTTCCTGGTCCTCGTGGCTGAAGAGTCAAGCTTCACCTCTTTGCACCTGAAACACCCAACATCGGTGGGCATTCGACTATCGTGCCCCTGGTCACTGGCAAGTGACCCAGACTCTGTCCACTCTGCTTTCAGGTTCTTCAAATCTTCGATCCAGGCTTGGATCTCTTCGGACCCTTCGCATATTCCCGGCAGCAGCACTTCTCTGCAAGCTGCCATTGAAAACGACGACGCAACCTGACACCATTTGACACCTATGCACCCGGCTTCCCTGGGTGAGGTAACACGAGTACTCCAGTGCTCCCGTGGGTGTTGACCCTAGAACTGTCTAAGTCCAAGAGGGTTTGGTCCTAGTCCAGTTCTAAGTGTCCTTTAACTTTAAAAATCCAACCGCGACTTTCCCCATAGAAGCTAACGGAGTCCCGCGGCTGTGTTCTCACACTGCACACATCCTCCGTGGGTCCCCTGTGTCACTACCTTGGGTGGTTCCTTGGGGTCCCAGCGATTCTACAGGCTCTAGGCCTTGTGTCTAGTCAAGTCGTGGTTCTTATACCACTTACTTAGTATATGGTTTGGTCTCCCCCTAGAGCCTATCGTGTATGGTGCTATTTACCGTTGATTAAATGCTTGTAACTTGTGTGCTTTGACCTCTAGCCTCATAAAGAGACTAGTAGGTAGTGTTTTAGAATAAATACATATATTTTATATATATACCTGGTGTGGATCTCCTTTCATTTGGTCATTCATGAGATTATAGACTGGTAAAACAAACAGCTTTACACTCCTTCAAGACTTAGCCTGAAGGCTGCTCTTTCCCCATAGAAGTTAACGGTGGCTCGCGGCTGTGTTCTCACACTGGACGTGTCCCCCGTGGGTCCTCTGTGTCACTACCTTGGGTGGTTCCTTGGGGTCCAAGCACTTCTACAGGCTCTAGGCCTTGTGTTTAGCTCAGTCGTGGTTCTTATACCACTATTTTAGCATATGGTTTGGTACGCCCCTAGGGCTCAAACGTGTATTGTGCTAATAACTGCTGATATTTGCCTTGTAACTTATGTACTTCGAACTCTAGCCTCATAAAGAGACTAGAGGGGTGTGTTTAAGAATAAATACATATATTTTATATATATACCTGGTGTGGTCCTCTTTCATTTGGTCATTCATGAGATTATAGACTGGTAAAACAAACAGCTTTACACTCCTTCAAGACTTAGCCTGAATGCTGCTCTCCATAGCTACCACTAGGATAGCTTTCAAATAAGGTTGTCTTAAACCTATCATCAATAAGGGGTTGTTTGGACTGGTGCAAGGTGCCCACTATAACTAGTGGACAGCATATACCAGGCCAACTTCTCACACCTACACACTCACATTCTGTTGACTGACCCAGAAAGTTGTGGAGATGTAGTGAGTGAGGTGCTTCTTGTTATCATCTCATTGTACACATGTGAATGGCTGTGAGTAGCAAGATGTGTGATTGCTTAGCTTTGTGCCTACACAGATCAAGAATTTTGTACATTCACTCCAAGGCCAGATGAGTTCAGACTCTGCTTTCTCCCATTTTAAGTCATAGAGCTTTGTTAAACTGAGGTTTGAGTGCTTGTGCTTAAATTGTGAAACTTACACCCCTCCTGCCACCCATGCCCACCAGGCCACCAGGAAGAGTGTTGTCACAAAAATGTTGGTAAGTGTATTTGCAAGATATTTATCACTGTTGGCTGGTGTTTGTAGCACATAGGCAAATGTGGCAGTTGTGAGAGGTTCAGACAGCAGTCCCCACTGTCTGCCATCTTGATAGTACAAATGAACAGATTGTGAGGTATATATTGCCGCGATGAAGTGGTTATGCTGTGTGTGTGTAGCAGTGTTTGCTGTTCTTCCGAATCCCACCAGGCCCAGTCCTACATGCACCTTCCTGCCCAGCGCAAACAATCCAACAGGACATGAGCTTACCTCACAGTGTGTCAGAATGTCCCTGCCAGCTGTCTGACACTGGGAACTGGTGACTTTAAGACAACTCCCCTCATAGCCTTCTGTTCCAAACATCAGTCCCCAGTCTCTGTCATTTTATTGTTACATGTCCACTTATGTCAGGTAATCATGGTTCATAGCGGTCTTATATGGCTGGATGGGATGAGGAGTGCTTGCAAAGTCCAGTACTACCATCAGACCCTGTACTACACACACTCTTTCCACCATGCAAAAACAACACCCCTGAAGCTATGCTTTCCTGAGAGTGAGTGGATATGTACTGACAAAATGGCTGACACTGGTGCCTGGTGTTTTGAGCACAAGTCACTGTTGGTATTTGTGGAAAAGTCTGACACCAGGGCCCAGTGTCATGCATCCTGCTAGTGAATTCACAAACACTGTGGTCAATCTTAGTTCCTGTTGGTCAGTTTGTGATGTTTGGGAAGGTGTATGTTGGACAGTGCCTGAAGTGAGTTGTAGCCTTTCCAAATACTCCACCTCCCACACTTCCCAAGTAAGTCCTCTGTGACTATGGCTAACTGGCTGTGAGGTCAAGTGTACTAACAAGGATGCTGACACTGGTGCATGGTGTTACACTTGAATCCAAATTCCAAGAAAGGCCTTGTGCCCCAAACAGCATGTACCAGTGTCAGACATCTTGCTAGTGCACTTGCATTCACTGTCATGTAGGCATAGTCCCAGATGAAGGTGTTATTCTGGTAGGGTGTAGGAGTGTTTGCCATAATTCCAACTCTCATCAGGCTTTGTCGTACACACACTCTTCCGGGTTTGTAGAGCGCACGCTACTCACCCGGAACGGGTCTCAAGGTGCTGAGAGATGGGGGGTTCCGCAGATCCAGGAGGATCACTGAGTTCTATCGAAGAGCCAGGTCTTAAGGTCCTTTGGGAACTCAGGCAGCGATGCCATCTGTCCGAGGTGGAGAGGGAGGGAGTTCCATACCTTGGCCGCGAGGAGGGAGAAGGATCGCCCTCCTGTTCTGCTTTTCTTGATCCGAGGTACCATAGCAGGGGAGAGCTGGGCCGAGTGGAGAGAACGCTGGGGAGCGTGGAACGCGAGGCGGTGGTTCAGGTTAGCGGGTCCGCTGTTGTGGAGGGCCTTGTGTGCGGGGGTGAGAAGCTTGAAGTTGATTCTCTTCTTGACGGGGAGCCAGTGTAGGGTCCGTAGGTGTTGGCTGATGTGGCTGTGGTGCGGTAGGTTGAGGACTAGTCTGGCGGCGGAGTTCTGGACGTTCTGGAGTTTGTGGGGGAGGTTCTTGTTGATCCTGGCATAAAGTGCATTGCCGTAGTCCAGTCTGCTACTGATGAGGGCGTGTGTGACAGTTTTCCTGTGTTCGGGGGGATCCAGTTGAAGGTCTTTCGGAGGAGGCGGATGGTGTGGTAGCAGGAGGAGGAGATGGCGTTGATCTGGCAGTCCATTTTGAGTTCGGAGTCCAGGATGATTCCGAGGTTGCGTGCATGGTCTGTGGGGGCGGGGGGGGTCTCCAAGGGCAGGGGGCCACCAGGTGTCGTTCCAGGCGTCGGGGTGCGGGCCCATGATGAATACCTTGATTTTGTCCGTGTTGAGTTGAAGGCAGCTGTTCTTCATCCATTCCATCTTGAAAGTTGCGTTTGGTGATGTTGGGTTTGTTGGATAGGGAGAGGATGAGTTGGGTGTCGTCTGCGTACGATGTGATGTTGAGTCCGTGTGCTCTGACGATGGACGCGAGCGGGGCCATGTAGATGTTAAACAGGGTCGGGTTGATGAAGGATCCTTGTGGGACTCCGCAGGTGGTTGGAGTCGGTTCTGAGAGAAATGGAGTGAGTCTGACTCATTGCGTACTGCCGGAGAGGAAATAGAGGATCCAGTCGAGGGCCTTGTCCCGGATTCCTGTGTCGTGGAGTTTGCAGGCTAGGGTGCAGTGAGAGACAGTGTCGAAGTCCGCGGAGAGGTCTAGGAGAATGAGGGCTACAGTCTCTCCTCTGTCAAGGAGGGCACAGATGTCATCTGTTGCTGGGCGAAGTGTGGTTTCGTTGCTGTGGTTCTTCCTGAAGCCTGATTGGGAGGAGTCGAGGATGCTGTTTTCTTCGATGAAGGCGGCGAGTTGGCTGTTGATGGCTTTTTCCATGACATTGGCCGGATAAGGGAGTAGGGAGATCGGTCTGAAATTCTTGAGGTCTGAGGGGTCCGCTGAAGGTTTTTTCAGGAGAGGGTTGGTCTCGGCGTGTTTCCAGTCATCGGGAAAGGAGGCGGTCTCGAAGGAGCAGTTGATGATATGTTGAAGCTCGGGGGCGATGATGTCTGCGGCTTTGGGGTAGATGTGGTGAGGGCAGGGGTCTGTGGGGGACCCAGAGTTGGTTGTCTTCATAATCCTCAGAGTGTCTTCGATGCTGAGGGCGGTCCAGCTGCCTAGTGTCAGCTGCGTGCTGCTGGGAGCAGTGGGGGAGATCCTCGTGGGGGTTGTTGTCATCGAAGTTGTCATAGATGGTCTTGATTTTGTGATGGAAAAAAGCGCTGAGTCTGTTGCAGAGGTCCTGGCAGGGAGTGATGTCTGTGGATGCGCTGTTGGGTTGGGCGAACTCTTTGATGATGCTGAAGAGTTCCTTGCTGTTGTGTGCGTGGGTGGAGATTCTGTCCTGAAGTGCTTTCTTCCTGGAGAGTCTGATGAGCTTGTGGTGGGCAGCGGTAGCTTTTTTTGAAGTTGCAGAGGTCTGTCGGGGTTTTGGAGTTCATCCACAGTTTTTTGAGTCGTCTGCAGGTGCGCCTGGAGTCTCGGAGTTCGGTGGAAAACCAGCTGGCTTTCTTGGCGTGGGGCTTGGAGGCTTTCTTGAGGGGGGCGATGGTGTTGGTGCAGTCGGTGATCCAGTTGTGTAGAGTGTGGGTGGCAGTGGTGGGGCCATCGTCTGTGGTGGTGGTAGCGGAGCTGCCGAGGGTTGCGGCGAGTTGGTCGTCAGAGATCAATTCCTGCGCTGGAGCTGATGCGGGCGTCTGCAGGGGATGTTGGTTGTGAAGGTGAGGTGAACACATCAGTGGTCCGTTCATGGGAGTTCGGAGGTGTGGCTGAAGGTGATGGAGTTCCCTGCTGTTAAAACAGGATCGAGGATGTGCCCAACTGAGTGCCTTGGTTCTGGTATGATCTGCTTGAGTCCTATGGTGTAGAGGTTGTCCAGGAGGGAGGCGGAGTTGGGGTCCTGGCGGTTGTCGAGGTGGAAGTTGAGGTCTCCTAGCAGCGTGAAATCGGTGGAGGTGATGGCATGCGGCGTGATGATGCCAGTGATGGAGTCGGAGAAAGGAGCACGGGGTCTGGGGGGTCTGTAGATGAGGGTGCCTCGGAGGATGGAGGACGGGTTGGTCTGGATCTTGAAGTGGAAGTGTTCCATCAGGTCTGTGGGCCCGTCGGAGTAGGTGCTCAGCCGGAGATAGGCCTTGTGGGTGATGGTGATGCCTCCTCCGGGGTGGTTGGGGCGATCCTTCCGTGTGAACTTGTATCCTTCGGGGAGGGCGATCGCGATGTCTGGTCCGGAGGCGGCGTTTGTCCAGGTTTCGGTGAGGAAGGCAATGTCTGGGTCGGTGCTGTCGAGGAGGTCCCAGATTTCCGTGGCATGTCTGTGGAGGGAGCGGACGTTGAGGAGGATGCATCTCAGGTTTTGTGGTGTGATGGGGTAGTTGCTGGAGGGAGGTGGAGGGTCCTGGGTCTCGGCAAAGGTGAAGGAATGGCAGCAGTGACGGCAGGTGAAGGGTCCATGTGTGTCGAGGGGTGGGAAGAGCTTGCAGTTGTAGTTCCTGCCGGTGTTCAGTTCGCGGAGAGCCGAGGAGCTGTAGCGCTGTTGGGCCAGAGGACCAGGGGTCCTGGCACTGGTCGCGGTCGGGTCGTGGACGGGCGCAGACGAGCTTGCCTTTGGTGTGCCTTCAGCGCAGTCGCTGTGTGCTCGTTGAGCGCAGCCGCTGTGCGGCCGCGCAGCGGCCTCCATTAAGTAGAGATTGGGGGAGGGCGGGACAACTGGGAGGCGGGAACAGGGAGAAAAAAATGCAGGAGGGGCCACGGGGGCAGCAGCGGCAGGAGGCAGCAGAAAGGGGGGGCAGAAAAGAATTAGGCTGGCACAGTCAGTATAGAAATAAATAAAATGGAAAGGGAAAGGAAACCTGGGCAATAGAAATCTAAGCAAAGCAAAGGAAAAATTAAAGAATCTAAGCAGATGAAAAATTAAAGAAAATCACATATCTACTTACTGTCAGGTATGCTTAGTTCCAGGTGTGAAATGTGTGCTTGCTGGATAGAGTGTGTAGGATAGGGCCTGCTGGGAGATGTAGTCAGAGCTCACACTCCTCCAACCACCCATCCTAAACAGCCCAATATGAAGCATGCTTACCTAACAGTGAGTGGAAGTGTACTGACAAAATGGCTGACACTGGTTCCTCTTGTCTGACTTGACAGCAACACCATGCAGCAGTGTCAGACACCTTGCCAGTACACTTACCCTCACTGTGAGGTAAGCATAGGCCCAGAGTAGCTAGCATGGCTGAGTGTGAGGATGAATATTTGCAATGGCTACAAGTCACATCAGGCCATGTCCCACACACACCTTCCCATCCATCTGCAAAAACCTACCTGTAACTCAATTTCCCTGACAGTGAGAGTGAATGTACTTGCATGATGTCTGTCACTGATGATAGGTGCCTATTAGTCCACTACTCTCGGCAGGGCGTAGTTGTCCAGACACCAGTCCCCGGGGTCAGCCATTTTGTCAGTACATTTCCACTTACTATCAGGTAAGCATGGTTCCTGGTGGTCTGTTTGTGCTGGTTGGGAGGCGGAGTGTTTGCCCTGACTCCATCTCCCATCAGGCTCTGTCCTCCACACACCTTCCTACCAATCCTAAATATCTTACCTGTGACTCTGCTTCCCTGACAGTGAGTGGCAATGTGCTGCCAAGAAGTATGGCACTGGTGACTGGTGTCTAATTTGTCCACAACTCACCAACAGTGCCTTGAGGTCCAAACATCAGTCTGCAGTGGCAATCATCTTGCCAGTACATTCTCGTTGACTGTCAGTGAAGCTCTGTTCTATGTGGGCTTGCTGATCTGGGTATGAGGAGGAGTGTTTGCCCGGACTTCAACTCCCATCATGCCCTGTGCTCCACACACCTTCCCAGCCAGACCAAATGGCAGACTTGGAACTATGCAGTCCCTGACAGTGGATGAAATGTACTGGCAATATGGCTGACAGTAGCGACTGATGTTTGGAGCACAAGGCCAAGATGCGATTAGTAGTCAACTCTGACACCAGGCACCAGTGTCAGACATGTTATAAGTACACTACCCCTCATTGTCTGGTCACCACTCTATCTGGTGTGCTGTTGGAGCTGTTTGGGAAGGTGGGTGTGGTCACAGGCCTGATGGTATTTGTAAACACTCCTCCTCACACACAGGCCAAACAGACCCACAGGAACTTTGCATCCCTCATAGTGAGTGGAAATGTACTAGCAAGATGGCTGATACTGCTGCATGGTGCCTGTAGCACAAGGCCTTGATGGGAGTTGTAGTCCATGCAAACTACATGCTCCAGTGTCAGACATCTTGATAATATACTTCCATTCACTGTCAGGTAGCCATAGGCCCAGATGAGCTGTTTGGGCAGTGTGGGAGGAGGATTGTTTGAATTGACTACATCTCCCTTCAGGCTCTATCATACACACACCTTCCCACCCAGCCCAACCATGCCACCAGGAAAAGTGGTGTCCGGACAATGAGAGCAAGTGTATTTGCAAGATGTCTGACACTTGTGCATGGTGTAAGAGTGGACTACCACTTCCAACATGCCTTGTGCTCCTCACACAAGTCCTCAGTTTCAGACATCTTGCCAGTAGATTTCCACCCACCATCAGGGACATCATAGTCCCAGGTGGGCTGGTTGGGCTGTGTGTGAGGGTGTGTGGTACAGGGCCTGATGGGAGATGTAGTCAGTGCAAACACTCTTCCTCCCACACTGCCCTAACACCTCATCTGGGCCTCTGACTGACTGACAGTGGATGTACGTATACTCCAAAGATGTCTAACACTGGTGCCTGTTGTTGACTTAACCACAGCTCCCATCAGTTCCTTGTGCTCCTCACACTAGTTCCCAGGCTCAGCCATCTTGCTAGTCCATTTCCACTCACTGTGAGGGATGCATAGTTCCAGTGGGTCTGTTTGGGCTGTAGGTGAGGAGGAGTGTTTGCTGCGACTACAAGTCCCATAGGGCCTGTGCCCAGACCCACCTTCCCAGCCATCCCAAACAGACTACCTGTGACTCAGCTTTCCTATGAGTGAGTGGAAAGTACTGGCAAAATGTCTGACACTGGTGCATGTTGTTTGAGTTAACTACAACTCCCATGTAGACCTTGTGCTCCAGCCAGCATGTAGCAGTGTCAGCCATCTTACTAGTCCATTTCCACTCAATGTAAGGGATGCATAGTTCCAGTGGGTCTGTTTGGGCTGTATGTGAAGAGGAGTGTTTTCTGTGACTACAAGTCCCATGGGGCCTGTGCCCAGACCCACCTTCCCAGCCATCCCAAACAGACTACCTGTGACTCAGCTTTCCTAAGAGTGAATGGGAAAGTACTAGCAAGATGTCTGACACTAGTGCATGTTTTTGGAGCACAAGGCCTTGGTGTGAGTTTGTGATAAGTATGTACATGCTAATAGCTTGGTGCATTTTCAATTTCATTGCAGGTATGTTTGTTATCAATGTGACATACACATCACATGCTCTTTGACTCTAATTTCTAATCTATGTTAAAACAGTCATTTGTTTAACTTTATCCTATACAGTGATGTCTCTAGGGGTGTAATTGGTACCTTTATTTTAATGTGGAATGGGTACTTACCAGTCTCTTGTGCTTCTGTGAGTTCATGAACGCTCTCCGGCAGAAGGATGGCACGCACCTTCTCCTCCCAGGAAGTGAAGTGGACTGGTTGTGTAGGAGGCTACCACCAGTCTGCTGGCTTTGGGCATGTTCCCTGCCCAGCAGTTTCTTGACCCTCCTTCGCACATCGTAGTACCTGCTCCTGATATAATCTATTGTGCGCATGCAAGATGCTTCAGCGTTCACCTTGTTGACTATCCTCTCCCACATCCTATTTCTCTGGGACGGGGGGGTCTGTTAGACTTTTTTCCCAAAAACTGTGGCTCTACTCTGACAATTTCATCTACAAGCACTTCATACTCCTTATCTGTAAAACGTGGCTGCCTCTTTTTGGCCATGGTGACTGTGAGGGTGAGGGTGAGTATGAATATGAAAAAGAGTGTGTGTTTGTGTCTTTTTGTATGGAATAAAATCTGTGCAAGTTGTGTGGTGTGTAAAGTATGAGTGTGTGAGGCAGAGAGCAGGGAATGTGTGGTGGTGGCTCCTTGGACCTATTAGCAGTTGTGGCAAAGGATCATGGTCATGGTGTTGGCCGTTTATATAGGTGTATTTGTGGGTTTGGCTAATTTTTTTTGGGCATTGCCAATGGTTCTTTTGACTGTTTTTGACTTTTCCCCTTTAACATTTGATACACAGACTGATATGGTTCCAAAACCGAGTCAAATGCGTCGTCATCTGCTTGCGGGTTAAAACAAGTCTGATTCATAAGGAGCATGCTATTCTTAAGCAATTCCAAACAAGACTGTCTCATCTGCCCTCTTTCCGGACAATTCTTAAAGACTGACTGCGTTCCATATGACTTAGTTGAAGTTTAGCATGCAATGCATCGTACTCTGTCACTCGGAAGGCTGACGGTAGAGTCGGTCGGAAAGCATTCCAGATCCGATTTGGTTGGACTGCTTTCCGAAAGAGATCAGAATCGAGCCCCTAGTGTCTATAGGCTACTTTATATGTGTCATGTCACCCTTAATATGCACTGGCACATTCATTGAGAACTATGAAGAAATGCTGACACTAATTAGAAAAAAACAAAACAATTGATGGACAGAATGCAGAACAATGTCATACATTCACCCCAGTACAGAGATCTGGGCCTACATCCATCGTTTTTTTGCTCCCCATGCCATTCCAGGTTGAACCCAGCCATATGCAAATCAGTCTTGACCCTGTGCCCAATGGGAACAGTCCAGCCCAAACTGCCAGACCAGGTCCTGTCGTGTAGTTCCTATAAACCTATACAGGATATGCGCGTTCGGACAGCATACACTGTAGGATTGGTATCAGACTGATTCTGAACACCCCCACCGGGTATGTTGGTCTTTTGTATCAGCTAGCTCACAGTGTCACTATAATCTCCTCTTACCAAGGAGAGAATAGTTCTTGGCAACCATCGAACATGACAACCCTGATCCCTCAGGACCGTGGAAACAATATACTACTTTTCGCTCAGTCACTCATGCTTACTTAGTCTGTCTTAGAGAGATACACAGAATAAACAGGCTGGGCATTTTCAATAAGTATTTATTGAACAGTTGTTATTCTGGTGTAAAATAGATGAGTTGCAACAACCGTTAGATAGTAAAGGATATAAATGATTAGCAGGACTATGAAAGTAAATGGATGGTACAGCTCTACCATCTTGCAGTAATCATGAATACATACGAGTATATAAAAGACATGACATTAAAAAGATGCATACTCCTACGATGCCTCCCTAACTAGATGTACCTAAATGTACCTAGCATGTGTGTAGGTGTTAAGCCAAGAATCCCTCTAGGATAAAGTCAACCCCATTTCCTGAAGTGAGAGACTGTGGGACCCCGTCTTGGTCTTGAGTTGGACACCCCACAAGGGATGTTAGACCACTGCGAGCTGGAGTGTCTGCATGCAGGAACCTCAGTGTCTCTGGTCAGTGTGTCGGCTGCGAAGTCCTGGTCTCCTCTGTCTATCTTAGCAAGATGTGATGTTTATATACCCAAAGTTCTCCCCAGGGGTCCTACCTCGCTGTATTACTGTGTCGGCCTGAGGATAACGTCGGGCATGAACTTTATACATAGATATTATACAGGAGATTGAAGTCCTGCTGTGCTTCCAAGAATCCTCATGCATAATGTATGAGATTTCTAACTAGGGAAAACCCGCGTTCTGAATGCAGTGTTGTGTCTAGGTAAAAGGTCATTCCCTGTAAACCGTTATAAGTGTAATGTAGGGAAGAATATAGGTGAAGGGTAACTAATTTACCTGGGCCTATATTATAGTACCTATATGGAATATAACACCCACTCCTCTTCCGAATGGACGACATAGTTTAATTCTCAACGTACTATTAGGTTGACTAGATACTGGTATGCTAATACTTTAAAAGAAAATATCAGTTTTTGCTTCAAAAATACTTAAAAAGTTCTAAAACATCTTTTAAAAAGGTCTAAAAAGGAACATTGTTACTCAAGCCATAGCTCTAATGTGTCCGTAGGTATTGTTCGAACTACTACAAGCATTTGAACGCCATGCATACTCAAAAGAATGTCAATTTTGTTATGGAATTCCAATTTTTCTGTTTGTTGTCAAAGAGTCGAATTTCTCCCAACACAAGACGAGCCAAAAATGAGTCAAATGTTTATGTGTCCTGGCTGGTAGACGCAACATTCTCGTTGCCTGCCTCTGCAGACGACGGTCCATGTAACACCTCGCAGATTATGTCAATTGAGCACAGATGATCTTTTGTACTGTCCACAACCGATGCTGGGACAGCCTGTGCTCCATCCAAGGCCTGGGTGTCAGAGGAGGACCTGATGTCCATACCAACAGGAGCCGATACTACCTGTGGTGGCTCTAGGAATGCCGCAATCAAAATTGGAATACGCTGGGGACAGTGCAGAACATGGGCCGTTATCGGCTCCAGTAAAGCATCAACGTCCGGTTGCGTACATGATGGGAGTGTCAGACAGAGATCCAACAAGCATTCTTCTCTGCAAAACAGGCATCGGAGGACAGGTAAGATGCAGTCCATCCAGACTGGTCTAAATGACAAGAACCAAGACGCACTTAGTTCTCCTAGGTGAGGTGTGCCTAGATGTTGTACCATGCGATCACGGTATTTTCGCTCCAGGAGTACTGTTTCCATTTCCTTGGTGACTGGGACGTCCATTGTGTGGCAGAAAATAACAATCAGGATACCTGCTATAGAAACAGGATCAGCCGCAGTCCTCTAAAAATGCTTCCAAAAACTGAGTGTATAAAGTTTGGTACGACTCTGAGGACCGTCTGAAAGGTGCTCAATAGTCCAGAACCTATGCTCTTAAATAGGTGGACGATGCCTGTCGTATCAGTCATGTTAAAGATACGATTTACCATTTCTGCGAAATGGAATGGACAGTTCGTATGTATTAGTGCCTGTATCTCTGCTGAAGACCTTGCAATCTGGAGATCAAAAGTCTCTCGAGCGGAGGTTAAGGGCACGGACTTTTGTAAAAGCATGGATTTCATTCTGCTGAAAGCATCAAACCATATTAATGAAACATTTAGTGAAGGCCATAACGGCGCCTCCCTGACTGTATGTGTCGATGGAAACAATGCTTCCATACAGCAAGTAACCCTGGAACTGACGGTCACCAGATATGCGATGCCCGGAAGCATCCCACAGCAACCTTGATCGTTCTGCATCAATTAACTCCCATTTGAAAGTAGCCTGTACACTGGCGTGATCATGGCAGCTGGGGCACCCCTCAAGTGACAGGATAAGTTCACTACTGAACCATTACAGGCCCCATGCAGCATTATATCCTGACATATGAGTGATCCACTTAAAATGTTCTCACAGTTTGTGCCACTTAAAAACACTTCTCTATCCCCACTCCGGCATCGAAATCTGTACGGTAATTCCCAAGATTCCTTGATTAATTTCCTACCCATTTCTTCATATCTGCCTGCCTGCGTTTGTTCAAGGCAATATCGAAATTGAAAAGTAGTGACCGGTAGAGTTATGTGGCCATGGATTAACCATTCTGTGGATGGTGATTCTGTCACTGTAAAAGCTAATCTGTCCAGATTTTCAATCAGCAGCATTGTATATTTTGCTCCCCTTTGTGCCATTTCTATCTGTTTTTCTGTTAGATTGCATGCAGAAAATAGAGACATGCTGTTGATGAAACGCCAAGGCACATAGCCTGCGCGCAAAGATTGCAGCGTCCAGCTTAACAATATAATAGAACGCAATTGTGATTGCCCGTGTTGTAATATGGACAAATCCTGTTCTAATATATCTATTGCAGAAGATACAATGTTGCCCAGTGAATATATTCTGGATGTTAGTGTAGTCAAACCACTGTCAACCACGGCTAGAGCTTTCTCTAAGTTTATTCTATCTATTTCTCGTAATCTCTCTGCGGCTTCTTGTTGTGTTATTTTCCAAATCTCATTATAGACAGCATAATAGAAACATTTATGACATGGTTTCCTAGGACCAAATAAAAAATCCCGTAGGTCCACATCCTCTGCAAGTAAGGATAAGTGTTGTTTTACCTGTGTAAGTGATGAGGTTTTTAGCCAATAGAGGCATAACTTCCCAACACTGTATGATGTCACTACCCCTGGATGCTCTCTCTGTACATAGCGTAGATCTGGCCTGTGGATATTAAACCCTTTTGTTTTACCCATGAATCTTTCCTGACATCTATTGGTGTCTGTGGGCCAAATCAACCATCCCTTCCAATCGGGGTCCGATCTATTGTATTGCATTATCTCATCTAGCGTAATCCCTTCTTGTGATGTTATGTTAGCCTCGGTGTGTGATGGTGCGGGCCTCCAAGGTGTATTCAAGTCTTTGTTCTTGGCTATTCCAAGACAGGAAGTTTGTTGCACAGTTGGCCTAACGGCTAGGGTGGTCGACCTCGAATCTGGGGAATCGGGTTTGAGTCTCGGCAATGATGCTGAACATCCTGTGATTCTGGGCAAATCACTTATCTCCCTGTGCCTAACAAAAATGAATGTGTCCTCATGTAACGCAACTGGTGATATGTAAAGCGCTCTGATACCCGATACCTTCGGGTCAAGTTCGCGCTATATAAAACTTTGTTAATTTTTTTTTTTTTTAAATGAGGCATGCTCCTGCCAGTCTCTAGTACCCCAGACAGATTTTAAGTCTATAGTGTCTTTCCATATGTCGAAACCTTGTTCAGACAACTGGGCAATAAAGGAAGCAGAATAAATCTGTTTGGTGTTTGTCAACATATTTTTCTGTGCTGATATTGGTGCAACCTTATAATAATATGAGGCTGAGTCTGATGTGTTAAACCCTGAAAAATATGGAAATTTCTGTGCAAATGTCTTTGAACTGCTTTTCGACGGTGTAGGGCAATGTTCCCATTGGTGGTAGGTAAAAACATTTCTGGAATTAGCAGATTTATGCAGGAAATGATGACCATAATGTTGATAGCAATACATTGTTTAAAAGTCTGATGTGTCTTCCAACATTTCACTATTAGAAGAGGCAGCAGGTTTTTCTAAATCAGACAACATATTAATTACAGTTTCATAATCCCAATCATCGGAAAATGTACTGGAGGTAATGATATCATTCAATGATATTTTAAATAAATGTGGAATTTTTAAAAGTTCGGTCGGACCAATTATATCGTAATCAACCTTGTCCCACACTATACCATCAGGTATAGGAACTGCTGTAATGTTCACTGATGACAAGTCTCTTTTTTCACGATTTGATGATAGATGCGGTTTCAGAATCAGATTCACTTTTTGTGCTGCAGAGCTTTCTCGAAGATAAGTTCCATTTATAAGCATACTAAAGACAGTTACTAAGCCTACCCAGAAAAGAAAGAAAAGTATCCCGGTAGATACCCAAAGTTCCACCCAAGGTGATACCAGGTAAGTCTTTTTAAGAAAGTTCAGAAAGTCCTTAATTTGCTGGTTTTTATTGATTTTTGGGCTGGCATCGTTTCAGGTTCACTTGGATCCAATGAAAAGGTATCAAAGTCAATGAAATAGCCGGATGCAGTGCGATCAATTTTTGGTATTTCCACAGTTTTTGTGGAAGCTGTAGCTTGCTCTTGATGAGGCATGTTGACGTAGATATCTGTGTTTGATCGAATTGCAATTTGTCTTTCATTTTGGTTTTGATTCTGATTATGAACTTCAGTTTCGAGAGGAACGAGTTCCATGGCATTGTTGCATAGTCCATCATTCCGTGTCGGTGACTCTTCAAACTTGATGAGCCTTTCGGTTTGGACTTCTTGTATAGTAGCGAGAGGAGCGTGTCTGTTACTCTGAAGTCCACGCGGCCTACTACTCAGTATCGTACATGTGAAATAATGGGCCAACCCAGTGTCCCTCAGAGCCTGGGTAAGTTTGCAATTGCTACAATAGGTTCTGTCGGGTAGAACAATTACTTTGTACCACAGACGAACTGATCACGATATGGACTTTTAAGTTAAAAAATAATTAAATTATATTGATTAATCAAAGACACACCAAACGATACACAATAATTAAGTTTTAAGACTTTATATATCCATTGGTTGCTGCATGGAATATAAGGCTGTTGTAAAGCGATTTGTCTAGGACAAAAAATATATTAATTACAAAATGACACAACATGTGATGTGGCAGTGCAACATATATATACAACACGTAACTACTACAGAAATTGAAGAAAAAAGGGGGATTTAAGATGGAACTGTCCATTCAAGTTGTTAAAACAATGTTTCAACTAGACCCTGTGGTATTATTCACATCAATTTATAAGGATGTAGTGACTCTGGACGAGATATTGATGATTGTCGACGTTTCAACCCTGGATGTAAGTGTCAATGATGGAACATTATGCGGGTCTTCCTCAGGACTGTGTGGTGTCCTGCCAACAGCCGTGACAGATGCAAATTAATTAATTCGGCGTGGTCTTGAGATCCTAGTGGACAGCGCTGCATTAGTTTGTGTCCCAAGAGTGTTCTAGAGGGTAACACTACTTCGTGTGATAACTTCGTACTATCCCGCTTTTAGTTTTGGGGTTCCTTGAAAGTAGCCGCCAGATTAATCACAGGCTCCAAAAGAAATTGTCACATCTCCCCAGACCTGCGTGCCCTTAACTGGCTACCCTTTGATGCTAGAATCCACTTGAAACTCGCCTGTATGACACACAAGGCACTGCATCACAAAACCCCACGATACCTTGTGGAGAAATTAGTACTATCGGGTGGTAACAGAACCACCAGGTGTTCTTATAACCTGCTACTGAAACCACAACGATTTTCCAAGAAGAAAACTTATAACCGCACCTTCTCAGGAATTGCCCCTAGGATTTGGAATGCTTTGTCCCCAAAAACAAGACAGAACCCTAACACAGCACTCTTCAAAAGGAAGTGAAATTGATTTTCTTGGCCAAATTCACTTGAAATATGGGTTGCAGTCATGTTAATATTTATTATGCTGTAATAGTCAACAATGTCGGACTCATATTTCTATTAGTATTTGGTATGTATATATCTATTTCCTATATTTCCTATATTTGTTGTCAAGCGCTCTGATACCCGCAAGGGTCTTGTTCGCGCTATATAAAACCTTCAAAATAAATAAAGAAAATAAAATAAAATTTGGTCCTGGCTAAGTTGCCGGGTGACCTTGACAGGAGACGGCAGCAATTGCGGCGTCCGCGGCTTAAGCCTACTGTCAAGGTCACTCGACAACTTAGTCAGGACCGAATTTTACTTTTAAGGAACCCCAAAACTAAAAGGGGAATAGTACGAAGTTATCACACGGAGTAGTGTTACCCTCTGGAACACTCTTGGGACACGAACTAATGCAGTGCTGTCCACTAGGATCTCAAGACCACGCCAAATTAATTAATTTGCATCTGTCACGGCTGTTGACAGGACACCACACAGTCCTTAGGAAGACCCGCATGATGTTCCATCATTGACACTTACTTCCAGGGTCGAAACGTCGACAATCATCAATATCACGTCCAGAGTCACTACACCCTTATAAATTGATGTGAATAATACCACAGGGTCTAGTTGAAACATTGTTTTAACAACTTGGACGGACAGTTCCATCTTAAATCCCCCCTTTTTCTTCAATTTCTGTAGTAGTTACGTGTTGTATATATATGTTGCACTGCCACATCACATGTTGTCATTTTGTAATTAATATATTTTTTGTCCTTGACAAATCGCTTTACAACAGCCTTATATTCCATGCATCAACCAATGGATATATAAAGTCTTAAAACTTAATTATTGTGTATCGTTTGGTGTGTATTTGATTAATCAATATAATGTAATTATTTTTTAACTTAAAAGTGCATATCGTGATCAGTTCGTCTGTGATACAAAGTAATTGTTCCACCCGACAGAACCTATTGTAGCAATACTACTCAGTATAGGCCACACAGTGTGGTTTGATTAGATCAATTGAGACAAATCTTTTCTCCTTTTTACCGGCAAGAGGTGGCAGAAGTACAATTCCTGTTCCTTCAACTGCCAGGACAGGTGCAGGCTTTCTGTATGATGGCCCGAATTCTTTTTTGCCCGCTATTTTTTCTCTGACCAGGTCCCCGACTTTAGGGACCCAGACATATCTTGCCGTGACAGACTTGACTTCCCCAGTGGCGTTCCTCTTTACCTGGACATTGCTCTGTAGTGCCCTGGATTCATTTAGCTCCTGTAAAACAGCCAAACGTTTATGGATGTCAAAAGGTTTCTCATCCGCCACTGTGCCTTCACAATCAAGATCGAGTACCCACATTCTCGTCCCAAATAGGACCTCATAAGGAGTGACACCCCCTAGAGAACTTCTTGGCATGTTATTCAATGCTCTTTGAACCCCATACAAATGTTTTACCCAACTCTCACACAAGCCTAATACTCTAGCTGTTAAAGACTGCTTTAAGTCCCGGTTTTTCCTTTCCATTACCGAATTTCCCTCGGGATGGTACGGAGAGGAGTACCGCAATGCTACATCCAAACCTCCCATGGCTTCCTTGTAAGCCCTAGAGCTAAACGCGGGGCCACGGTCAGAATGTAATGTGCCAATTGCGTATGTCCCTATAAAAACTCGCAAATCTTTTATAGCAGTTCAAGCGTCAGCCGAGCGCTGGGGCCACAACCATAGGAACCTAGAGCAGGAGTCCACTGCAACCATGATATACCTGTAAGCCCCATCTGTTTGTAAGGGGCCGCAGTGGTCCAATTAAACACACGCGAGTGGTTTGTCTGATATTAGTAATGGTGTCTGTGCTGGACGTGTTACGGTGGAGCCTTTCATCTGCTGACAGATGTCGCATTTCAAGACATAGTCCTTAGTCTGCTTTGTTAATCCTGGCCACCAATAGTGTTGTTTCAGTAGAGAAACAGTCGCCGTAACTCCAGGGTGTGTTGAACCTGTTCCCTCGTGTGCTGCTAGAATTAAACCTAACCTGCGATCCATATTTGGTATTACTCTATCCCCCACTCCAGGAATCTGAGCAAATGGAATGTTATTTGCATCTAACTTGTAGGAGTTCTTAAGTGGAAATCTTTTTGGTAGTGCCGTTTTATTGCATGTGGCAACAATTGCAACCATAATCTCACCGTCTATTCTTGTTTTTGAACGGGTTGTTGCAGCTACAGAAGCCGTTCATACAGCCCCCTTGGCGGCTTCGTCAGCCAATGAATTCCCTTCAACGTGAACGCCATCATGTTGATGACTCAGTGCCTGTATCACGTGAGTTCTTGGTAGTTCGTTTTTCAACTCCACTACCTGTTCCCATAGCGTTTTGTGCTTAATTGTGCCACCTTTTGCATCTTTGAACCCATTTTGTCCCCAGTGGTGTAAGTATTCATTATATGACTGTACACAGTAAAAGGAATCACACGCGATTAGTGTGGGGAATTCTCGATCCGTATTTACCAGTGCCAGTAACAGAGCTTTTAATTCTGCCAGCTGTGTTGTGCAGTCTCCTAGAGACGGGGTTTTTGTACAACTCAGATGAAACTTTCCATCCTGCATGCAACCTTTAACAATTGACCATGCAGCGCTGTATTGTTGCTTCTCCAAAACGGCCGGCTGAGCAGACCCGTCAGTGTAAATTAAATATTCATACTGATCTAGAGGCATTATTTCATTAGGGAGAGGATATTCTTGTTCGTATTGCAGGAATGCTTGTGTTTTTATACTTGGGTCGTACCTGTATTTTACATCTGTTGCAGTAAAAGAATTAGCCCATTGTATCCATCTCAGATGTAATGCTTTAGCGTTAGGAACGCTAGCCTTTCGTCGGGCGGAGGCAAGATGGCGTCCGTTGAGTCGGACGTGTGAGCTGGTCGCTCCTGGGTCACCCCGCACCTGCATGATTTGTGGCCCTTTATGTGCTTCATAGCCATGGAAAGGCTTCTTGACAAGGAACTATCTATGGATGTGGCTGGCGACTTCATGTTTGGCTGACCGGTAGATGAATTGCGGTGGACGGATCGTGCTCTAGCGGCTTGGAGCGCTGTGTCAGCTACCGCTGCCTGCCCTCGGGCGCTGACCTCTCTTGCTGTTGCGGCTGCCGCTCGATCTTGCTCCTTCCCTCTTTTGGTTATCTTGGAGTTGGCGTGCTGGCCTGGGGAGAGCGGGAGTGTGGACGGCGGAGACGGAGATCGGAGGAGAGGGTGTTGGCGGACAGGAGTATCGGAGCGCTGTGTGTGTTGGTATTGCAGCGGAGATCGGCTGTAAGCACCCCGGCAGCAGCGAGAGAGGAAGGTGCTTGATTTTGGCTTGGAGACGGGAGCGCTACATCTAGGGGTTCGTGGCGGCTTCTGCAGCATGCTGCTTACGGCGATGGCTGTGCTTACCGCAAGATTGTGGAGACTTCAGAGGAGTCAATGGAGTACCTTTCGATATCGCCGGTGGGGCGCCCTCACAGCTGTAACACTCTATGGTGTGCAAACTGCTAGAAACACTGTAGTGTATGGGATGCCTCCTAAACCTGCAAAAGGGAGGGCTCGCCCTCTGGTGGACTCAGCTGGAACTGTGGGGAATAATACGACTATATGTAGCAAGACATCCAGAGCGGATACTATGTTACCTAATACATCGATGGAGAAAAGCAACAAAGACCCCACTGGTAAGCGTACTGTGCCTCTTTTGTTTTCGGGGATGAAGGAAAAGAAGAAAATTCTGCAATCACCACAAACGGAGCTACTGGATACGAGAATTTCTGATATCTCTATGGCAGCACAAGCGGGGGAAGTGATGTTATTAATGGAAATGAGGGACAGGCTACCAATGCACGACTTTTATCATCTCAAATTGGTTTAATAGCTGAAGGTGTCACAGAAGGGCTCCGCCATGTTGCCAATGGGTCTGGTTTATATGATACAGACACTGGGACAACGGTAAAGTTCAATCCAATGGGTAAATTGGTAGATATAATTAAACCAGCCCTCGATACAAAAAGGGAACTGCAACCACAAAGGAGCGAAATAAATCGAAAAGAAATAGACTCTGGTGACCATTTTTTCTCTCTTTCCGATCACTCTGATTCATATAGTAATGAATTAGAATTAGGCTCTAAATCTCAATCCGAATTGCGGGGAGCTGGTGGTAGCGACGTCAGCAGTGTACATCTGGAGGACTCAGAGGGAGATACGTCTGAAGACAGTCCCCGCACAGTAAGAAAAAAACAAGACTATAGAGAGGGCCCTAAATTCGTAGCAAGGGCCAATAACGGTAATACTCTACAGTGGGACCACTCCTCAGATGTTGGTATGAGCTTGGAGACTGCTAAAGGAGATCTATTGAATCCCCCGGAAGAGATATCACTAGCTTTGATATATCAAACTTTAATTACCCATAGGGAGGAGACACGATCAGAGAGCCAGAGGGTACAGAGCTCTTGTCGCAAATTGCAAAACTCGGTGCGACGCATCGCTAAGACCTGCACGGATTTTACTACAAGGTTCACCGAAGCTGAGGCACGTATTTCATCTTTAGAAGATGAACTTGTAGCACAGAAGGCGATTACAGAATCAATGCGGTCTTTGAAAGAGGATACTCAGTGGAAACTAACTGATTTGGAAAACCGTTCCCGGAGGAACAATCTTAGAGTTTTGCAGGTCCCGGAAGGCGTAGAGGGGCAAGATCCTCGCAAGTTTATCATTGACTTATTCATCGAAGCCTTTCCTGAACTCACGCAGTGGGATTGGCACAAAGAAGTGCAAAGGGCGCATCGTTTTCCTTTTTCTATCCGCTCTGGTCCCAGTCAAGGAACTACTAAGCCTAGAGCAATTCTAATATCTCTTAATAATTTTTTAGCGCGCGAAGCGCTTTATGAGTTGGCCCGTCCTGATAGAAAGAGGGCCGCGAAAGGTTTGGAATTTTTGTACGCCCTGATTACTGCCATTATACGGTAGAAAAGCGGTGGCAGCTCCGTCAACTCATTTCCTTATTCCAAGCTAAGGGGCTCAAGCTTTTTGCTTAATCCTGCAAAGCTAAAAGTCCTTTATAAAGATCACATTAGATTTTTTATGTCTGAGATTCAAGCCAAAGAGTATCTACAATCACTGTAATATTTAATTGTGAATTTTTTTCTCTCTGGTTTCCTTTTTTTGTTTTTGTTTAGGGGCCGTATAAGTTCTCGGGCTTCTTATGCTATATGTTAGAGGACAGATATGGTATTAGTAACTATGAAGAAGCATTGACTATGAAGGGCTAATGTTTGTTCTTTGTTTTTGTATATATGGTTGTGTGGGCGGGGTCACTCGGGGGCGGGAGCTTAGCATCACTGGGAACATCGTTCCTATTGCCTCAGTGAAGGGTGGGGGAGGGGGAGGAGGGAGGACTGGTTGGGGGAGGGAGCAGTTTGGGTGGGGGTGGTTTTGGGGGTAAAAAAGAAAAACTATCCACAGTATTGGTGAGCTTGTGAAATGCAAAGACATTAGATGGTTTGTAAGAGAATGGAATAAGGGATGGTATTTAGGTTTGTTTTATGGCTAAGCTAGGGCTTCGAATGTGTTCACTTAACGTCTCTGGGCTTAATAATTATAATAAAAGGCAAAGAGTTGCGGCTGAGCTTAGGATGATTCATCCAGATTTAGTGTGTATACAAGAGACACACATACCCTGGGGAAACGTAAGATATTAGCAGAATTAGGGTATGTAGTATTGGCCATTTCACAACAAACTACTATGAATCGTGGGGTCGCTGTGCTGGCCAAACCGAATATACAAACCTCTGGACGTATGCTTGCAGATAATTATGGGCGCTGGGTAATTTTGGAATGTATTTCGGGGGATCCAGATTTACATTATGCACAGTATATGGGTCCAACTTGGATGAAGCTTCTGTTTTTGAATACTTAAACCTGGAACTTGCAACTTGGCCCACCCCTTTAGTGTTATGTGGGGATTTTAATATTAATTTGATACATGGGGAATTACAAACTGGGATTCAAAGTTATAGTGGTAGGAAACCTAGGGTGTTCAAGGCCTTATATCATTTAATATGGGATCACGGCTTAGTTGATGTATGGGGAACACTTAAAACATCCAATTCTGGCTTTACGTTTTATTCTCATCCTCATGGCAAATTAGTGCGGCTTGATTACTTTTTTATTTCACCTCTTTTATTGACAAAAGCTCAAATATGGGTTTATCCCCGAATCACATCTGACCATGCTCCAGTTGTCTTAGACATTCCAGCGTTGGGTACTAGCTTAGTTCCAAGAGAGTTTACCTTTGATAGAAAACTCCTTTTTGATAACTCTTTCATTGAGCAAATGAGGAATTGGGTTAGAGAGTTTTTTCTAGATAATCGCTACTCTACTAGCTGTGGGAATGTTTGGGACACCTTCAAAGCTTGTTTCAGAGGGGAAGTCTTAAGCTTCGGACTATATAAACAAAAACAGGCTAAGCGCATGGTTCAGGAGCTGTACAATAAATTGAAAATCGCCGAAGAAAATTTAACATGTGGAATCTTGTCATGTAGTAATAGTATTGAATTGCAAACAACAGTTGCCAGATGTAAAGCCAATATTAATAGCATATGGAGTAAGGAAATTGCCTTTAAATATCAGCTTTTTAAGAAAGATCGTTATGAATATGGCGAGGCGACAGGGCGCTGTTTAGCTCAAAGATTACGTGCTAAAGAGGCCTCACAAAGAATAGATGGTTTGCGGAATACTATTGGTGGGTTGGTAAGTGATCCCCAGGAGATTTTGGAGGTTTTTCATAGCTTTTATCAAGAGCTTTATACAGATGGAGAGTGCGATCCGGTAGATTTTGGGCTCTTGGACGTTCAATTGCAGCAGTTAACTCATGGAGAAGCAGATAGATTAGATAAACCTATCTCAATGGAAGAACTGGAACAGGCTGTTAATGGTCTGTCACGGGGTAAAGCCGCGGGTCCAGATAAGCTACCATCTGAAATTTATCAGCTTTTTTTTCAAGAACTTAAAACTGATTTTTTGTCTGTCTGTCAGGCTGCTCAAAAAGGTGTGGCACCACAATCATGGGACGTGGCCAATATCATTGTTTTTAAAAAGAAGGGTAAACCGTCAGATCTTCCGGGTTCCTATCGCCCAATATCACTCACAAATTGTGACGGAAAGATATATGCAAAAATTCTCGCGAACAGATTGGCTAAGGTTATATCCCCTTTAGTCTCACTTAGACAACATGGATTTATTCCTGGCAGGGGGACGGTAAACCATGTAGCTAGAGTTATTACTATACTTGACATTGCTCAAGTGGAGGCTAGAGATGTAGGAATTGTACTACTCGACGCTGAGAAGGCGTTCGATCGCGTCTCCTGGAATTTTCTTTGGGAAGTTTTAGTTATGATGGGTTTTCCTCAGGGATATATACAAGCATTGCAGGTTTTATATCGTTCTCCTGTGGCTCGGATCTGTGCTATGGGCTTAACATCTAAGGAAGTTCGTATTACTAGAGGCACACGTCAGGGCTGTCCTTGCTCCCTGCTTTTGTTCGCGCTTTACATTAATCCTTTTTTGGATATGCTTGAGCGGAGCACAAAGATAAGACCATTTACGGTGGGGCAAGATCAGTTCCGTGTCTTGACATATGCGGATGATATAGCTATAATTACATCGGATCCAGGGATGGCTTTACCCGAAATTGAAGATCTTGCATATGTATTTGGGTGTATGGCTGGATATAAGCTTAACACCTCTAAGACCCAGATTTTATGCACTAATCAGATTATTAATAATGACACTAGAGTTGTTAAGGAAGCTATATATTTGGGTATCAAGATTCGGGTCTGTTTGAAGGAGTTAGTCGACGTTAACTGTAGAGCCATCTTTGGAAATATTAAACAAGCGCTTGAGCGGTGGCAATGTCTTCATCTGACTTTGGTTGGTAGAGCCAATGTGCTTAAAATGAACATTTTGCCGAAAGTTTTATATTTTTTCAGAGCGGTGCCTTTGGAAATACCTTTGTTGCAACTACGGCAATTACAATCTGTGTGTTCTAAATTTTTGTGGGCTCCAGGGAAACCGCGCAGAGCGGTTCGATATATGACACTACCTCCAGATAGAGGGGGATGGGCAGTTCCTGATTTTGTTCTATATTATTATGTGTGTATTCTAGTTAATGCTCGAATTTTGTTAACCGGAGAAGAAGTAGATAATCCTGCGGAGGCCCCGTCAATATATCAGATGGTACTTGGTACTGAGGCTAAAAACTGTCTATTTCATAGAATTGATGGCAGTTATTATAAGAGGACACGGTTCAAGATTTTGTGGGCAGTTTTTAAGGTCTGGAAAATAATTCGAAAGAATTTACAGATTGAGGGGCTTTCCTTTTATACTCCCCTGTCGGCTGTAGGGATCCTTCCTCGATATTTCAAGATTATGTCACTAGGAAATGGAGATTATCTGGTATCACACAACTTGGACATTTCACGAGAACTGGGGGCTGCTGTTTTCTTTCTCTGAATTGGCTGATAAATATCAAATTCCAAAATGCCAATTCTTTAAATATCTTCAGATACGTGATTTTCTGAATAAACATACTACGGTGTTAAAACCAGATAAGATAATCGAACTTATTAGATCTCAAGCAAGAATTGGCGCCCTCTACAAAGCATTACAATCTGTTAAAATTGATGATCTTGAGAAATACAATCTTAAGTGGGAGGAGTCTTTTGGAATCTCAGGTGTGTCTATAGAGGACTCAATTGATTTGGCAGGAAAAATATTCATGGCCGCAAACCTAAAGACACAACATTACAAAACGATATTTAATTTATATCATACTCCGGCAAAGATGAAGAAATGGGGGAGTAGATATGATGGGAAATGTTTTCGTTGTGGCGTTGATGATGCCGATAGTCTACATATCTTTTTTTCATGCATTAATATGGTTTTGTATATACAACATATTGAGAGGTTTTTATCAGAGGTTACTGGAGTGGGTATAGTGATCTCGGCCCCTGTTATGTTGTTAGGCACTGGTGAGGAGTTGGGACAAGGGACACTGATGTATAAATATAGGTATCTTATTTTTGTGGCTATGGGGGTAGCACGGTTATGTACTGCCTCTCTATGGCTTCATCCAGAGGCACCCTCTTTTGAAATGTGGCGTGCTAGGTTTTATAGTATATTTAACCTGGAGTTTAGTCTGTATTCGCTCAAGGGTTCAAGGAAACGAGAATTAGGCATGCAAATATGGGGCTCCATGCTTGATCATTTTTCTTACTGATATTATAATTTGTTATATATTTTTTTTTCTTTCTTTTTCTTTTCTGATTTAGTTTTTTGTTTCAATCTGATGACTGAAATGGGAATGAAATGATATGTATTGTATTTTGTATTGGATGATTTGACATGACAAATTGGTTTAGTTCTGTATTTGTTTTTATCTGTTTTTTATACTGTGGATTTTTAATTAAAAAAAAAAAAAAAAAGGAACGCTAGCCTTTGTAGCAGCCTCTAAGGCTGGTACCGGGGTTACGACAATTATTTGTTTTCCCTGAGCCAGTGCTCTTTCTCTCACTACAGCAGTCTGTACTGCAGTCAGGATTTTTTCTGTTGAAGCAAAATGCATCTCAGCATTTGTGTACAAATGTGATTTGTATGCTACTGGTACTGCTTCACCTTCATTATATGTTAGGAATGTGTATCCTGATTGATCCGCAATTATATGGATCACCAGGTTGCGTACATTTACGCATGACTGTAAGTGTTTTGAAGCTATCATATCAGCTTGTAGGGAACGAAGGATATCTGTGTGTTCCTGTGTCCATTGTCTAACTGAAAAGTCAGGGCTTATCAAATCGTAGAAAGGTTTAACCCTTTCTGCGTAATCCAAAATGTATGTTCTGCCAAAGTTCAGGAATCCCAGTATTGTTTGTAAATTCTATAATGATTTCGGAGGTTGGAGCAGCGTGCATTTTTCTAAAAAGTTGGCTGCTAAGCTTTTCCCCTCACTTGAAAGCTCATATCCCAGAAAAAGGACTTGATGTGGGCTATCTTTGATTTCTTAAAATTAAATTTGTAGCCATCGGAGGCAAATCCCAATATTATGACATTTACTCTGGTCAAGTGTCCCTCCAGGTCATCATCCGTTAGATAAATATCATCCACATAGAACAATGCCTCTTCATCCAGTTTTTGAAGTAATTCTATTACTCTAGCCGAAAACAACCCTGGGCTGTTCTTATACCCTGAGGGATTCTGTAAAATTGTCGCTGGGAGTCTAACGCGGAGTATGCGATTAAATACCTGCTTTCAGGCGCTATATTCTGGCAAAAAAATCAATTTGAGATATCTAGTGTTGTTTTGTATTTCTTCCGCACGATGTTATTCATTAGTGCGGCACTGTGTGCATTTTGTACTGCAAATGTCTTTGTGCAAGTGTTTAAATGTCTGTAATCTAAAACTAGACGATATGAGTTATCAGGTTTCATTATGGGAAACAAAGGATTATTCATTTGAGAGGTGCAAGTTTCAATCACCCCTTGGTATTCAAGTTGATCTAGGATCTCTCTGAAATGTTTTTTAGCTTCTTGCTTTATTGGATACTGTCTCTGTGGAGGACAGTATTTTTTAATGGTATTATGTGGTGGGTTGAATCCTCATCCCATCCAACATGGTTTTTATATAATGCCGGGGCTAGGGCTACCGCCCACTCCCGTGCATATGTGTGTTTTAGATATATTGGAACAGGGTCGGAAAAGGCTGGTAAAATTATTGTTTCTCCCCTAGGGCAGTCCATGACGAATACTGGCGGCCAATCTTGTTCAGCTAACAGAATGTCGTAACCAAACGTCAGGTTCTCCCAAAAGAGACCTCTAACTTTCCTGGGTTTTTCCCCCTCCATTTGGAGTGTTATTTCATGCAATTTATGTGGGACACTTACTCTAGTATCAGGTGTTTCCACCGTGATATAATCATTCAAGTTCGCTGTCACCAGAAATTCCATCAGGTTCTGGCGAGCTATTGTTACTTCTGCCGCACTGTCTAGCATCGTCAGAGCCCATTCCCCATTCATTAGTTGAGTCCTCAGAATTCTGGGCATTTCTGATCTTTAGACCTGCAACCTTCTTCTTTTTGAACTGAGGTTTTGGTATAGATTTATCTTCTTTTTTGGAAGTATAGTCTTGAGCGTGTTGCTTGTCTCTGGACTTTGTACGCTCTTCTTGTCTGTCTGACCGTCCTTCTCTCTCTGAGTTTTTTGTTGAACCCTGAAAGGAACGAGATGAACGTATATCAGTATCCTGATACCTGTCAGGTTTCCTAATATTGTCCCTATTCCTGAGGTTGTACCTTCTTTCGGGGGGCTCCTTTGGTGGAGATCCCCCTCTGGATTGAGATCTGTTTTATTTAACTTTTTTCTTATTGTTATTATCCCACTTCTCCTTTGATGAAGCAGGTCTCTGTTTAAAAGTGTCCTTTTCGGGGCTACCCATTAATTGGGGTTTTAATGCTTTTCCACCCAAGCTGCCTCTGCCTAACTGCATGCGCAGTCTCAAATATTTTAGGTAATTCATGTTCCTGTTGTAAAGGACTGAACTCCCTTAGGTGTTGACGGATTGCCACCGATGATGCTTCCCCCTTAATATTTGCTAATATTATAGCTGATACCTGGGCATAATTACCTAGTAATTTCATCCCCAAGTTCAGAGCAGGTTTTGCTCCATACTCATTTGTATTTGTCTTAATACATCTGGTACTACTGCTAATGATGGGATACCATGTGTTCTGGTATATATGGCAGCAAAAACTGTACCCCAATAAGTACAATCCTCTATCTGTGGTGTTATCCCCATGGGCAAGCAGATTGTCAGCATTCTGTGTTTTTCATAAGGGCTAGTATTCGGGAATACTGCTTCTAGCTGTGTTATTTTTTGAGCTACGCAGAATGGCATTTGTTCACGTTTTGCGGGCATTTTACCCATTACTTCGTGTAAAGTTTATGGTGTAATTTTAGTTGCTGTATTTTGAACTCTATTAGTGTTTGTTGTAACCGTTGCCGGCTGGATCATAAGTGTCCTCATGACAAACTGTGTCATGTTTCTGTAAATTTTTATTAATTCTTTATGAAGTATAAGTAAGTCTCCTCCTGGCATTGTTCCAATGTCAGGATGTGGTGTGTAGGCTGCTAATATTGGCCATGTCGCTCCTTCTCTTCCGAGCGAACTGAGTCTTACTTTATTTCTTTTATGGGGGAGGGCGCCTTTAAACCAGTATAAGTGAGGTTCATAAGTGAGGCAGAATGCAATTACCTATTGGTAAGGGAACCCACCTCCCCCTGTATATATGTACTTCCAAAAATCCACAAAGGGGGACCTTTCCCCCCGGGAAGTCCCATCACCTCAGGGGTTAATTCTCCAACAGAAAGGCTCTCTGAATATGTGGACCAATATTTACAGCCTCTGGTACAAAACTTGCCTGCCTACATCAAGGATAGCAAGGACATCCTTGTTAAATTTGACGGGTTGACTTGGTCAGAGAACCTTTATTTTGTAACAATGGATGTCGCTAGCTTATACACCTGCAAAAAAAAGGAATTCGGAGTTAAAGCTTTGAGTTTTTTTGGGATCAGATGTTAGCAGATCACTATATGCATAATCAAGTACTGATGGACATGACCAGCATTATTTTGTCAAAAAACTTCTTTTTACATGACTCAAAGTGGTACCATCAAATACAGGGCACCGCGATGGGTTCTAGGTTTGCTCCCGCTTATGCCGGGCTCTTTATGGACTGGTACGAGCGGGAGCATGCCTGGGGCCGACACGCTGCCCGTTGGATGGAACACATCATTTTCTGGGGCGGGTACATCGATGATGTCATCATGCTTTGGGATGGGCCTGCCCCAGATCTCCTAGACTACCATGCTTACCTAAATGAGAACCCGTATAACGTAAAGCTCACCATCGAATACAGTAAGGAACAGATTAACTTCCTGGATATCAATTTCTATGTGGAAAACAACTGCGTGCAGAGTATGACCCATCGCAAAAGCACTGCCTGCAATAGTACCTTACACTTCAAGAGCGCCCACCCCCACCATGTGATTGATAACATCCCCTATGGCGAAATGGTTCGCATGCGGAGAAATTATAGTACTGATGTGACTTTTAACAAGTACATCAATGAGACCAAACATTGCTTTCTTGCCAGGGGTTACAATAAAAATATTGTGGAGAAGGCACACAAAAGGATAAATAAAACATCTAGGGAAAATACCCTCAAGCCCAACCATCAGAAAAAGAACAAAAAACCCAATGTGGCCTTCAACACACAGTACAACGATCGCAGCAGTAAAGTATATAATGTGCTGCGCAAACTTTGGCACTTATTGCTGGAAATTCCCGCTCTCAAAGAACTTGTGACCTCTAAGCCTAGGGTCACATACAGAAGAGGACAGAACTTGAGGAATATTCTATGCCCAAGTTATATAACCACGCCAAAGATAGCCTCCTGGTTGCCCCACAATATTGAAGGTTTTTTTACTTGTGGAGATTGCAATGTTTGTAAACTTGGGAAAAACAAAACGAAAACCTTTTGTTTCAATACTAACCGTACATATAACATCAACCATATGATCAATTGTAAGACTCGGTACGTTACGTATATTTTGGGCTGCCCATGCAATAAAATCTATGTGGGCAGCACCACAAGGCCACTTAAAACCCGGATTCAGGAGCATGTGAGGGCCATACGCAATGGTGACTAGAGGTATCCGCTAACCTACCACATGCAAGAAAATCATGGAACTGATGAAGAATGTTGGTTCATAGGCATTGATCATGTCCCACTCCATCCGAGGGAGGGAATAGGGAATTAATGTTGAGAAAAAATGAGGCAGGTTGGATATGTAAACTTCGATGTATTGAAATGGGCCACAATAGTGATGATGAAATGCACTATTTCCTATAGAGGGTATCCATCATTACAATGCCCCAGATAAGAATCTGCAATTATGATGTATTGAACTGTTTCTACTGTAATCTCATACACCATGTTTCTCGTGTACTGGTTATGATTAACAAACTGGGAGACTGGCCTATTTGGAATTTTGACAAAAGACATGGCACTGTAAACATTAGAATGTAATATATATGAATAATATTATGCTTATCTTCTTTGATTCTATCCAGATGGAATATTACCTTCACACGTTTGGATATGTCTCCCTTTCTAATTACTTGTGACTGTTTCTCTTCACTTTCATTCTTTCTTCTTAGTATTCTGTTTCTGACTTATTATCGCTTTTGCTGTTTCTACCAGGGTTGAAATCCATTACTTACGTAATGCAGCTTGGGAGCCAATGTCCATACTCTTATCTCTACCATTCTGGTTGGAGATGTATTTCAGCAGGTGCTATTGATACCAGAAGACTTTTCTGGTTCCCTTTCATCACAGTTCTCTTTTATCACTCTTGTGCACAATCATTTTTATTAAGATTTCTGTGACTCCCCATCATGGCTCTAGTTGGGCTTACTGCTCGCCCCCAGGGACTTTTTCACGTTCGATATTCTTTTTCCTTATTTTGGGATATGGACTTGTCTTTGACATATAGACCGCTAGTTAAGACATATCACTATAAAATGACGGCCGTCAAAGTTTTTGGAACTTTGGGAGAAATTTGGTCGTTTTTTTTGCCTTAGGGATGTATTATTTGGGCGAAATACGGTCGATTTAAGTGACAAATTTATGCTTTTTCACTTTTTTCTTTTAAACAGTCCTCATTGGGGCTGTAGGCGATCGGGTTAGAGACTAAACCGCCTATGCTTAGACCGTCACTCAAGATATACCACTACAAGATGGCGGCCGCAATAGACCCTGTAATTCGAACGAAACTGGGTCGATTTTCTGCCCTATATTCCACCATGGCTTCTATCGTTTACTTACTAACCGTTTCTCATAAATATTGAACTTATAATGTGCTGCCATTACTAGGTGTATATGTCTCCCGTGATTTACGAGTTGTGTAACAAGACGTTAAATCACAATTCATCTTTCAGTATATTTGATGATTATATTGATGTTTGGATATTAAACAATATTGGATTGATACAACGTTTTGGTGATTCTCCCTTTAGGGCTTCATTTGTTTGAAATATTAATTTGTTAATACCTGTACAAAATACTGCACAGGACATGTCATTACAAGATGGCGGCCGTCACAGACTCTGGAACTCCGGCAACGTCACAGCTCTCACAGCTGTTTCCGATGAATGCGAATGAGCGCGGGTATATTAAACCGTTTCAAAACACGACCACACACGCCTTTGGTCCCCAACTGGGTGAGGACTGCCCCGACTGATTCTGGTAAGATATTTAATGCTGGATTTTGACGTGGCTCGGTCGATGTTTTGTTTTGTTTTGAGTGTTGTGCATTAGATGGGTGTTGACTGTGAAAGTAGCGTTGCTTGCCTGGGGTATGGCTTATCATCGCAGATTAGTATGGGGTACATTACCTGTCCCCGTTTTGGACCAGCTATGCTAGATGCCTCTTTTTAACCAGGGGGATGATATATTGTGCATATTTTGTGTTCTTACATTATTCAGATTGGCCATAGTATTAAATTACGCATTTGTCCCAACTTTTGCCGATTTAAAGACCACTTGGGTACCCTTTCTTCACTGTAGGTCAGCTGCAGGGAATATTCCCAGTTTTTTGTGAGTTCCTTATATTTTGTTGTTGTCGGTCTTTGATCAAGTAGACTGCCTTCATTTTCGTGCACTTTTTACACTTATGATTTACGACAATATTTATTTTTTTATTCAGCATTGTTATTGACGCCGCTACAAAGCAGTAGGGCATTACCAAGATAAATTTAATCACGTATTTCTTTTATTTTTTAAAAACATGATTACGCCCATGCTTAATTTGTGTACACTAAAACAATGCACATCAAAATAATACCGTAAATTTCTCTTTTTCAATATAGGCCGGTTAACGTAAATGGTGTCATCATTCCTGTATATCTTCTAAATTCCCTGACCTGGGACTGAGAACTAATTAAACTGGGAGTCATCATACACCCACTAGTTTTATTCTTTTAGATTACGGCACCAGTTACCACTCTGCTACATAGTAAGTATCGGGCATTATTTTAATATTTACAAAGCCAGCTGCCCACTTACTTTGGGGAATTTTAACCCATTTATTTCTTTTAATATAGATACATTGAAGGACGAAAGCATTTCTGTGTTCCATTTCTGACCTACTAGGTGGCTTAAATTCTTTAAACAAAAACAGTATTAAAGAACAATTTGGTAGGTATTACATGCTTGGTTTGACTATAAATTGGGATTATGGCTCCCCTCACGGCTCCTTTGAATATCTTGCAATTCTCCCATTGACAGCTCACAACCCTGGGTCCCTTTACCAATCTGGAACTACGTGATCTCTCTTTCTCATTCTATCCTATTGACCCTCAACTTTTGTTATTTGTTCTTTAAACCTTTCTTTCTCCGCACTTATCTGTCAGGTATCAAAACTTGTACACAAAGAGGCTGAAATTATCAGTCAATAAATTCTAATGAGATGAAATAATAATATTTAACCTATATTTCTTAAAGAAAGATTGTAAATAGTGTGTGATGTTTAAAATGTTGTCGTCCTATGTGTATGTATATATATTTATGAGTGTATTTATGTTTGTTGAATCAACAGCCCTGAGGAAGTCCTTTTGATAAGGACGAAACGCGTCGGCTGTGTCTCAATCCCCTTGATTGTGTTTTAAAGACTTCATTGAAAATAAAGGAAGAAACTTGGAAGAATACCTGTGGACATGGATTTTATATAATTCTTTGTCTAAATTGTCATGTGGTGCACCTGTGCTATTATGTTAAAACCAGTATGAGTGCTCCTGGTAAGTCAGCGGAACTTCAATGTCTTCATATGGACAATATTCGTTCGGTATTTCACTCTCTGTGTAGAAATGAAATGTTTTTGTTCTTGCATTTGCAACTGGGAATGTAACCCATGAATAGAATACCTCTGTTCTATATGATTCATGTGCCTGAATCACGAAAGCTACCGGTCCACCCCTGGATGTTAGACCGTGTGCACCTAGTTTTATAATAACAGCATTTCTAACATTTTCTGCAATGGGAATTGCATCTGCATCTTCTTCGTCTGCTGAGAGATGCAGTTCTTGCACAACTCTATCCACGTTTACTGTTTCTTCAGTCATTGTTTTTTTTTAGAGAAGAAGAGCTTTTCAAGGGAACTAAGATAAGGTGTTTTGCACAGTTTAGGAACAAAGGGGCATATTCTCAAGGACTTATTGCCGATTTATCGGCACTTTAGCGCCGCAAAAGTGGCGATAGACTTATCTCCCTATTCTCAAGCTGGTGCAAACTGCCGATATCGCCAGTTTACCAGCGATAGCTGCTGCAAAAATCATCGCCACGGATGAGTGCGACAACTAACGCTAATGATATGCAGAGTAGGCGTTCCCGTGCAAAAACACACAAAGACATCACTTCGCGAGATTCTCAACGACCAGCCAGATCTGCGATGCGAACCAAGAACATTCGATAAGGCACGTTAGCAGCAGGGATTTAACACCTGCCTTTTGCTGGTGTTAAGCAGGACGACTACCTGCAGTATGAAAGGGAGACCAGCCCAGAGTCACATCTGAAGACCAACAGATGCCATGGAGCCAATGATCATGCAGCTCGGAGAACCAAGAGGGCCACAACACCCACCGCCACCACTCCCAGGCCCCCCCGGACCACTCCCCCCGGATTACCACCTAGGCAGTGCAGGACAGCGGACGACCCTAAAACGCACCAGCCCCAGAGACTCAACGCCAGAGGAAGCCATTGGCCAACACAGGCTCAAAAGGACAACCATCCGCCGCATCCTGACCCACATTGCCCACAGGCTGATGGTACTGTGAGAAGTTGGCCTGGTATATGCTGTCCACTAATTATAGTGGGCACCTTGCACCAGTCCAAACAACTCCAAATTGGAGATAGGTTAAAGACAACCTTTATTGAAAGCTATCCTAGTGGTAGCTATGGAGAGCAGCCTTCAGGCTAAGTCTTGAAGGAATGTAAAGCAGCTTGTTTTACCAGTCTATAATCTCTTGAGTGACCAAATGAAAGAGGACCACACCAGGTATATATATAAAATATATGTATTTAGTCTTAACCACACCCCTCTAGTCTCTTTATGAGGCTAGAGTTCGAAGTACATAAGTTACAAGGCAAATATCAGCAGTTATTAGCACAATACACGTTTGAGCCTTAGGGCGTACCAAACCATATACTAAAATAGTGGTATAAGAACAACGACTGAACTAGACACAAGGCCTAGAGCCTGTAGAAGTGCTTGGACCCCAAGGAACCACCCAAGGTAGTGACACAGGGGACCCACGGGGGACGCGTGCAGTGTGAGAAGTTAACGGTGGCTCGCGGCTGTGTTCTCACACTGCACGCTGTCCCCGTGGGTCCCCTGTGTCACTACCTTGGGTGGTTCCTTGGGGTCCAAGCACTTCTACAGGCTCTAGGCCTTGTGTCTAGCTCAGTCGTGGTTCTTATACCACTATTTTAGTATATGGTTTGGTACGCCCTAGGGCTCAAACGTGTATTGTGCTAATAACTGCTGATATTTGCCTTGTAACTTATGCATTTCGAAATCTAGCCTCATAAAGAGACTAGAGGAGTGTGTTTAAGACTAAATACATGTATTTTATATATATACCTGGTGTGGTCCTCTTTCATTTGGTCACTCAAGAGATTATAGACTGGTAAAACAAGCTGCTTTACATTCCTTCAAGACTTAGCCTGAAGGCTGCTCTCCATAGCTACCACTAGGATAGCTTTCAATAAAGGTTGTCTTTAACCTATCTCCAATTTGGGGTTGTTTGGAATGGTGCAAGGTGCCCACTATAATTAGTGAAAGACACACAATTGATGGACAGAATGCAGAACAAATCAAAACATTCACCCCCAGTCAAGAGATCTGGGATAAATCCATCATTCTTTTGCTCACCATGCTACCCCAGTTTAGACCTGGCCAAATGCAAATCAGTCTTGACCCTGTGCCTCATGGGAACAGTCCAGCCCGAACTGCCAAGCCAGGTCCTCCCTGGACCGGAAACAAGCATCCTAGGACCGATTTCGGGGTTTCACCCCTCTTCAGCCAGGATAGCTTGATTCCAGTGGCACAGTGAGCCCGGGACCCACGTCTGGGCATACCTGGCGCACTTAGGGAGAGAAAGCAAAGACACACAATTGATGGACAGAATGCAGAACAAATCAAAACATTCACCCTCAGTCAAGAGATCTGGGTTAAATCCATCATTCTTTTGCTCACCATGCCACCCCAGTTTAGCCCTGGCCATATGCAAATCAGTCTTGACCCTGTGCCTCATGGGAACAGTCCAGCCCGAACTGCCAAGCCAGGTCCTCCCTGGACCGTAAACAAGCATCCTAGGACCGGTTTCGGGTTTCACCCTCTTCAGCCAGGATAGCTTGATTCCAGGGCACAGTGAGCCCGGGACCCACGTCTGGGCATACCCGGCGCACTTAGGGCGAGAAAGCAAAAGACACACAATTGATGGACAGAATGCAGAACAAATCAAAACATTCACCCCCAGTCAAGAGATCTGGGTTAAATCCATCATTCTCTGTACTGGGGTGAATGTATGACATTGTTCTGCATTCTGCCATCAACTGTTGTTTTTGCATTTGTCACCCCGAGTGGGATGGGTATGCCCAGACGTGGGTCCTGTGCCCTCCATGCCACTGGAATCAAGCTATCCTGGCTGAAGAGGGGTGAAACCCCGAAACCGGTCCTAGGATGCTTGGTTCCAGACCAGGGAGGACCTGGCTTGGCAGTTCGGGCTGGACTGTTCCCATGAGGCACAGGGTCAAGACTGATTTGCATATGGCTGGGTTAAAACTGGAATGGTATGGTGAGCAAAAATGATGGATTTAGGCCCAGATCTCTGTACTGGGGTGAATGTATGACATTGTTCTGCATTCTGTCCATCAACTGTTGTTTTTGCATTTGTCACCCCGAGTGGGACGGGTATGCCCAGACGTGGGTCCCGTGCTCTCCATGCCACTGGAATCAAGCTATCCTGGCTGAAGAGGGGTGAAACTCGAAACCGGTCCTAGGATGCTTGGTTCCAGTCCAGGGAGGACCTGGCTTGGCAGTTCGGGCTGGACTGTTCCCATGAGGCACAGGGTCAAGACTGATTTGCATATGGCTGGGTTCAAACTGGAATGGCATGGTGAGCAAAAAAACGATGGATTTAGGCCCAGATCTCTGTACTGGGGTGAATGTATGACATTGTTCTGCATTCTGTCCATCAACTGTTGTTTTTACTAAAATTAGTGGACAGCATATACCAGGCCAACTTCTCACATTGGTGTGCAGCGTGTGAGATTCCAGCTTGCTTTTGTTTTACCAGATAATCTCAATTGAATTGATCAACTGAAAACCACTAAAGGTACCTAAGGTACATATAAATACAAGCTTAGTATGCAGTAAGTTCTACTGAACTTAGAGTTGTGTGTTAAGGGCTAGCACATCCTTTCTACAACTCAAGAGAGTTTAGTAGGCCACACTAGAGTAGGTAGTGCATACACCACACCTCACTAGTAATGTCTTCAGGGCCAGGAACCAGTAGGTCCCTGCCAGAAGCCAGTGGGCTTCTACCCTCCAAATATGACAACCTCCCATTCATGGAATTGAGAGAGTTGTGCAAGATTAGGAAACTGAAGACAGGCAAAAGTGCCAACACCCAACGTCTCATGGAGATACTACTGCTGGATGACCTCAGAAGAACCATAGGGCCTGAAGGGGTAGGCAGAGAGGTTGGGGCAGAAGATGAGGAAGGGACCAGGGATGAAAATCCCCAGGACCTGACCTCTGAAACTGGCCAGGAAGGTGACAATGACCTTGACCTGGAAAACCCAGCTATTCCTGTGGAGGAAGAGGGGGATCAGAATGACCTCACCTTTGTCCCACCAGGAAGAGTTCTGAGTGTGCCTAGAAGGTCTAGATCTCCTTCTCAGGAGTCTAACCACTCTGACACCTCAGTAGGGACCTCTGTTTCCTCTCATAGGAGAGAATCCTCCAGTGAGAGGAAAGAGAGACTGCTCAAGTATGGAAAAGCTCAGTTGAGACTCAGAAGAGAGCAGTTGGCTATAGACAGGGAGTCCCTAGAGCTTGAAAGGCAAAGAAAAAAGTTGGGACTAGAGTCCCATGGTGGCAGCAACTTCCCTAGTGGTAGGGAAAGGTCTTATGACCATATAAACCTGAGCAAGATTGTCCCTCCCTACCAGAGTGGCGATGACATCCACAAATGGATTTCTGCACTGGAGAGGGCCTGTGAAGTACAGAGGGTCCCTCAGGAGCAGTGGGCAGCAATCTTGTGGCTCTCCTTTGCAGACAAAGGTAGAGACAAGCTCCTCTCTGTTAGAGAAGAGGATGCTGATAATTATCCAGTCTTAAAAAGTGCATTAATTGATGGGTTTGGCCTAACAACTGAACAATACAGGTTAAAGTTCAGAGATACCCAAAGGCACAGAATCAAGACTGGGTGGACTTTGTTGATTGTTCTGCTAAGGCTCTGGAAGGTTGGTTAGTGGGCAGTAAGGTATGTGACTTCAAAGTATTGTACAATCTTATCATGAGGAGCAGATTCTTAATAACTGTCAAAATCAGCTGTTGCATCAGTACCTGGTGGACTCTGATCTGACCTCTCCCCAAGAATTGGGAAAGAAGGCAGACAAATGGGTCAGAACCAGGGTGAGGCAGAAGGTACAGAACCAAGGTGGTGACCCAAAGAAGCAAGATTCTAAGAACTCTGACAAGGGTGGGGAGAAGGGTAAAGACCAGAAGTCTTCACAAGGACCCCAAAAATCTTCTTCAGGTGGGGATTCACAGTCTAACAAAGGGAAAGGCCAAAAGAAACCATGGTGCAAAGTTTGTAAGCAAAAGACACACTGGACCAGTGATTGCACCAAGTCCAAAGACTCTGTTCCACAGCCCCCACCAATGCCCCTAAGGCACCTGTTCCCCCTAGTGAAGTTACAATTGGTGGTGGGAATACACAAGCCAAGAGTTTAGTAGGGTTGACCCTGGGTAAGGAGATGAGCTCTGGCCTAGTCAGAGAACTCACTCAGGCTGTCCTAGTCTGTGATGGAGGCATGGATGTGACCTCCTCTGTGAGTCCCAGTAATCTGGGCAAGTACAGACAACAGCCATTAATAATTGGAAAAGAGGCTTTGGCATTTAGGGACACAGGAGCAAGTGTCACCATGGTGACACAAGATCTTGTGGATCCTGGGCAGATTATACTTGGTGAGATGTACCAAGTGACCAATGCTAACAATGTCAGAACAGACCATACTCTGGCAGTTGTTAACTTCTCCTGGGGAGGGGTAACTGGCCTTAAGAAGGTTGTGGTAAGTGCAGACCTACCAGTTGAATGCTTGCTTAGCAATGACCTAGAAACTTCAGCTTGGGCAGAAGTGGAGCTCAGGACCCATGCAGAAATGCTGGGCATCCCTGCAGATGTGTTTGCTGTGACCAGGTCACAGAGAAAAATGCCTAACACTGAACAGGCCTTGGATCCTGGAACAATGGACCAAGTGCCATCCAAGAGGAGGAGTAGTAGGGTAAAGGCAGTGCCTTCCCCCTTGGCTCAGAAGGAAGATCAGTCTCTTCAGGGAGATGATCCCATTCCTGAGAAAGGAACTGTCCCAGAGGAGCTTGAGCCTGATCAGGTTGAGTTCTTGGGGACAGGGGGCCCTTTCAGGGCAGATCTGAGCCAGGAGCAGCAGAGCTGCCCCTCTCTTGAACCCCTCAGACAGCAAGCTGCTGCTGAGGCTGCTGGGAATGCTAGTGGTCCCTATAAAGTGTATTGGGATGATGGACTCTTATACTCAGAGTGTAGAGACCCCAAGCCTGGTGCCACTAGGAGGTTGGTTATACCTCTGAAGTTCAGGGGCTTCCTATTGACCCTAGCCCATGACATTCCTTTAGCAGGTCACCTGGGCCAGAACAAGACTTGGGACAGAATTGTCCCTCACTTTCACTGGCCCCACATGTCTGAAGACACCAAGGAGTTTTGTCGCTCCTGTGTAACCTGCCAGGCCAGTGGCAAGGCAGGTGGCACTACAAAGGCCCCCTGATACCACTACCTGTGGTGGGGGTTCCCTTTGAAAAGGTGGGGATTGACATTGTTGGTCCATGGATCCCCAAACAGCATCTGGGCACAGGTTTATCCTGGTGGTGGTGGACCATGCCACCAGGTACCCAGAGGCTATTCCCCTTAGGACCACTACAGCACCTGTAGTGGCAAGAGCCCTCCTGGGAATTTTCTCAAGAGTGGGCTTCCCTAAGGAGGTTGTATCAGACAGGGATCCAAACTTTATGTCTGGATACTTGAAGGCAATGTGGAAGGAGTGTGGTTTGACTTACAAGTTCACCACACCCTATCACCCACAATGCAATGGTTTAGTTGAAAGATTCAACAAAACCTTGAAGGGCATGATTAAAGGGCTCCCAGAGAAGCTTAGGCAAAGATGGGACATACTCTTGCCCTGCCTTTTATTTGCATACAGGGAGGTGCCTCAAAAGGGGGTTGGCTACAGCCCTTTTGAACTTTTGTTTGGTCACCCTGTCAGGGGTGCATTGTGTCTGGTGAAGGAAGGATGGGAGTTACCTCTCAAGCCCCCAAAGCAGGACATAGTGGACTATGTACTTGGTCTCCGCTCCAGGATGGCTGAGTACATGAAAAAGGCAACTAAAAACCTTGAGGCTAGCCAGGAACTCCAAAAAGCCTGGCATGACCAAAAGGCTGTACTGACTGTTTACCAGCCAGGGCAGAAGCTGTGGGTGTTGGAGCCAGTAGCCCCAGCAGCTCTCCAAGACAAATGAAGTGGACCCCATACCATTGTTGAACAGAAGGGTGAGGTTACCTATTTAGTAGACCTAGGAACCCCCAGGAGTCCCCACAGGGTTCTCCATGTCAACAGATTGAAACCATATGTGGACAGGGCAGACATGGGCTTGCTCATGGCTACTGATGAGGGACAGGAGGAAGAGAGTGACCCACTCCCTGACCTGCTCTCACAGAACCCTGATGATGGTTCAGTGGATGGTGTAGCCTTGGCAGGCAGCCTCACTGCCCAGCAGCAAACTGATTGCAGACAGGCGCTCAATCAGTTCAGGCATATGTTCTCTCTGACACCAAGTCAGACCACCTGGTGCACTCATGAAGTGGACACTGGGGACAGTCTGCCTATTAAAAATATGATTTATAGGCAACCTGAACATGTCAGGGACTGTATCCGGACAGAAGTCCAGAAGATATTGGATTTGGAATTTATTGAACACTCAGATAGCCCTTGGGCTAGTCCAGTGGTCCTTGTGCCAAAACCTCACACCAGTGGTGGGAAAAGAGAGATGAGGTTTTGTGTGGACTACAGGGGTCTCAATGCAGTCACTAGGACTGATGCCCATCCAATACCCAGGGCAGATGAGCTAATAGACACTTTGGCCTCAGCCAAGTATCTAAGCACATTTGACCTAACAGCTGGCTACTGGCAGATCAGGCTAGTTGATGATGCAAAGCCAAAAACAGCATTCTCAACCCCTAGTGGGCATTATCAATTTGTGGTAATGCCCTTTGGTTTGAAGAATGCACCTGCCACTTTTCAGAGGTTGGTGAATACAGTTCTTACAGGTCTGGAAGCCTGTAGTGCAGCATATCTAGATGATATTGCTGTCTTTAGCTCCACCTGGGAGGATCACCTGGTCCACCTCAGAAATGTTTTGCAGGCCCTGCAGAAAGCAGGCCTCACTATCAAGGCCACAAAGTGCCAGATAGGGCAGAGTCAGGTTGTGTACCTGGGCCACCTTGTGGGCGGAGGCCAGGTTCAACCATTGCAGAGCAAGATCCAGACCATCATGGACTGGACTGCTCCAACTACCCAGACTCAGGTGAGAGCCTTTTTAGGCCTGACTGGGTACTATAGGAGATTTGTCAAGGGGTATGGATCAATAGTGACACCCCTGAATGACTTAACTTCCAAGAAAATGCCCAATAAGATTCAGTGGACAGTTAGCTGTCAAAAGGCATTTGATGACCTGAAGCAGGCCATGTGCACTGCTCCCATTCTACAGAGTCCTGATTACTCCAAGACGTTCATTGTCTAAACAGATGCATCTGAATTGGAGGTAGGGGCTGTACTGTCACAATTGAATGAAGAAGGTCAGGATCAACCAGTAACTTTTATTAGCAGAAGGCTGACCCCCAGAGAGAAACGTTGGGAAGCCATAGAGAGGGAGGCCTTTGCTGTGGTTTGGGATCTGAAGAAGCTGAGGCCATACTTGTTTGGCACTCACTTCCTTGTTCAAACAGACCACAAGCCCCTCTTATGGCTAAAACAGATGAAGGGTGAAAACCCCAAACTTTTGAGGTGGTCCATTTCCCTACAGGGGATGGACTATACAGTGGAACATAGACCTGGGAGTATCCATGCCAATGCAGATGGACTCTCCAGATATTTCCACTTAGAACATGACGACTCAACTGGTCTAGGTTAGTTTAATGTCCCTACATTTGGGGGGGGGTTGTGTAGGAGAGTAGGATCTGCCTCTTATGGTTACCCCCACTTTTTGCTGATGCTTCACTGTATTTTTGACTTTAGTCTGGCTGGGGCCCTGTTATTCAGGTCCCCAGCCTAGCTGTTTCCTCTCTAAATGGATTCCAGGTACCTTAGGTACTTCTCTGATTGGATTCTGGGGTGCTCTTATAAGTCACTAGTATTTGGTATACTATGTACCCAGGGCATAGGTACCCCAGAGGCCTACCAGGGGCTGATGCATGTATTGTGCCACCCCTGGAAGGCCCTCCAAAATGACACCACAAGTCTGCTACTGCAGCCTGGGTAAGGTGGTGCATGCACCCCTTACAGTGGTATAGGCTACCTATATCACTACCATTGCACACACATATAAACCTATAAGTCACTCCTATGGCAGGTCTTAACAATCCTGAAGGCAGAGTGCTTGGTTTTTATGTGAGAGGGTGCCCCTGCATGAGCAGAGCCCCTCTGCAGCATTCGGAGTCCCTCCTCTGATGCTGTTTGTGGTGCAGCCTGACCATATACTCTTAAGTGCATTATAAACTCGCGTTAAATGCTAACTTTGGGATGGCTGCACGGAAACATGTTGTGTTTGGTGTCAAACATCTTGGAATACTACCCCCCCACCAGTTCTGGTGGAGGGGGTAGCATTCCACCCTTCTAGAGGGAGAGACATGTACACACCGGCATACCCGGTACTAACTTTACAGAGCCCTGGCATCACAAAATGGATGCTGCAGCCACAGACACGGGTCTGGCCTCCTGCTGCTGACCGAAACTCCAGCAGGGGAGGCCTGGACAATAGGTTTCCTGTTGCAGGGAGGTGTAACCACCTCCCAGACAGGCTGATGTGTATTGGGGCTGTGTGGGTGCACTCTCAGAGTGCTTTGAATTCCAGCACTGGGGGCACATTTGGTGTCCCTGTGCATACCCCAGTTCAAACCGGTTCAGGGGCTTCCAGCCCCTGCTCTGGCACAAAACTGGACAAAGGGAATGGGTGTAACCACCCCTCTTCCCTGACCCACCCATAGGTGGGTCCCCAGAGAATGTCCAACCCCCTAACTTAGTATAAGTATGGGACCCCAGTCCTTAGGACTGTAGATTACTGTGGACAAAACTCTGAAGCCGAATCCTGGACTTTCGATGCTCTACTTCAAGATTAGAGGACTGAAGAATCTCCCTTGGGGTCAAGGAGTGACTCCCCTGCTTGGCAGGCACCTAAGAAGCAATTGTCCGGTCTGCATCGCTGAAGCTCCCACCAGACGCTGAAGTCTATGCAACACCAGAGGTAGTTTTACAGACTTCCCCGAGGTTGCCCTGAGTCCCCAGCGAAGCTGAGGCCCGTAGCTGTCGTGGGTAACGAGGAACCGTGACCCCTGGGCACCAAAAACTTTTGCAAGTGCATCCTCTTTCTGGTCTCCCACGAAGTTGTGCTTTGGGCTTCAAGTAGCCCCCTCCTCCAGCACTGAGTGCACCAAAGATCATTGGCCTCCACTCCACGAGTCTCCCATGAGCCAGCTCCAAGTGCGTCCACTCAAGGCTCCTTTGCGGTCGCTAGTCCGTTTGCTAGTGGACCCTCCCGAAGGCAACTCTTCTTCTGCTTGGGCTTTCCTGGTTTATCCAGACGTGCCCTGACTTACCCTTGCTGGGAGAGTCCCTCAGACCTTGCTGGTCTGCACTGCAGCCTTTTCTTTGTCTCCCCATGACTTGCTGTTGCCAAGGCTTGTTGAGTCCATTATGGTCGCCGACACCGCAGCACTCGACAAACTTCGTGGGACAGCTCGAATCCAGCTCCTGGTTGTCGTCGACGCCTCCTGGACCTCGTGGCTGAAGAGTCAAGGCACCCGTCAACTTACCTGAAGCACCCAACATCTGAGGGCATTCGATTATCGTGCCCCTGGTCACTGGCTAGTGACCCAGACTCTGTCCCCTCTGCTTTCAGGTCTTCTTCTTCCTCGATCCAGGCTTGGATCTCACCGGACACTCTTCCTCTTCACGGCAGCAGCACTTTCAAGAAGATAGCCATTGAAAACGACGACGATTCCCAACACCTTTTAACACGTATGCACCCGGCTTCCCTGGGTGAGGTAACTCGAGTATTTCGGTACTCACGTGGGTGTGGGCCCTAGAAACTCTTAAGTTTAAAGGGGCTAACTGAAAGTCCTCTCCGAAGTGTCCTCTTTCTTTAAAATTGCAACCGCGACTTTCCCCATAGAAGTTAACGGTGGCTCGCGGCTGTGTTCTCACACTGCACGTGTCCCCCGTGGGTCCTCTGTGTCACTACCTTGGGTGGTTCCTTGGGGTCCAAGCACTTCTACAGGCTCTAGGCCTTGTGTCTAGCTCAGTCGTGGTTCTTATACCACTATTTTAGTATATGGTTTGGTACGCCCCTAGGGCTCAAACGTGTATTGTTCTAATAACTGCTGATATTTGCCTTGTAACTTATGTACTTCGAACTCTAGCCTCATAAAGAGACTAGAGGGTGTGTTTAAGAATAAATACATATATTTTATATATATACCTGGTGTGGTCCTCTTTCATTTGGTCACTCAAGAGATTATAGACTGGTAAAACAAGCTGCTTTACATTCCTTCGAGACTTAGCCTGAAGGCTGCTCTCCATAGCTACCACTAGGATAGCTTTCAATAAAGGTTGTCTTTAACCTATCTCCAATTTGGGGTTGTTTGGACTGGTGCAAGGTGCCCACTATAATTAGTGGACAGCATATACCAGGCCAACTTCTCACAATAATCTCTTGAGTGACCACGACTCTGGGACACGTTCTGATTCTAAAGGGAAACAAAAGTTGTCATGTTTTGCGGCTGACAGAAACTACTCCCTTCTTGTTATCCAAGGAGTTTCTAGTGGCCTCTGAGCTAGCTGGCACAAGTAATTAAGTTTAATATACTCGATAGGGACATACTGACCTTAGTCCTATGTCAAACCTATAGGGGATATTATTCCAATGCGCAGAGCCTATTAGGGAAATAGGAGCTACACTACATGGCGCCCAACGGTTTGGTAAGGCGGTAATTTAACGCTAGATACGGAGTAACTCAGCTGTGCTTTTTCTCTCAGAGACCTCTACCCATATACTCCAAAAGACGTCTGGAGTGGGCAGGGTTAAGTATCCGGCACAGCAAAATAGGGAAGCACCCTATATATATATAGCTGTTTGGTTTGCTCAACGTTGAAGGATACAATGTTCCAAAATATTGTGCACCTTATCTTTTTGTTTCCTTGAAACTTGTTCTACATTTTTCAAAAAACAAAAATGTCCATACACGGGGACAATAACACCGAAACCGGTGGAGCTGCGGCTGACCCAGTCGTAACAGCTTTTAACTTTACAGGTTTAAATGAAACCGAGGAGGGTGTTATAGACATCCATCCAAACTTAAGAAGAGCCATCACTCTAAAACTTATAAAACACGGTCTACCACCAAGAGGCGGTAGAGCAGTTTTCGTGATAGAGGCACACAAATCTTTTCAGACAGAGGTATTCTATTCATGGATAGTATTCCCAGAATCAAATCCAGTAACAAAAGTGTTTCACTTCTATAAAGAAGATGAACCACCAGAGGAATATATTCCTTTCGAGGATATTAAAATTCCATTAACATACCAGGAGCATCAGCTCTGGTTTAAAGGCGCCCTAAAACATCACAGAAACATTACAAGGCTCGGTCCACTAGGTAGACCAGGAGCAACACGGCCGATTCTAGCCGGCTACACACCTCCTCCTAACATTGAAGAAATGTCAGATGAGGAATTACTTACTCAACTACAAGAGTTAATAAAAATCTACAGACAATTGGTCCAATATGTCATGCGGACTTTCACAGTCCAACCACCATTAACACTTCCAAATCAGACCCCTCATCAGGGGACTACACTAAAAATTACACCACAGACTCTCTACTCAGTCATGGGTAAAATGCCCACAAAACGTGAGCAAATTCCATTCTGGATAGCTCAAAAAATTACTCAAATAGAAGCAGTATTTCCAAATACTAGCCCGCATGAGAAACACAGAATCCTAACAATCAGTTTACCGATGGGGATCACACCACAACTGGAAGACTGTACCACTTGGGGCTCAGTCTTTGCTGCCATCTATACTAAAACACATGGTATTCCATCAATTGCGGTAATACCTGATGTCCTAAAACAAATTCAAAATGAATACGGGGCAGAGCCTGCTCTGAATTTAGGTATGAAATTACTGAAAAATTTCGACCAGGTCTCAACAATAATATTATCTAATATTAAAGGGAGGCAGCAGCAGTGGCGATCCGCCAACGATTAAGGGAATTTGATGTTACAGAACATCAAACTGAACTACCCAGAATAATTGAACAATCCTATGCAGAATTAGGCAGACATAGTTTGGATGGAAGACCAGTGAAGCCAAAACTATCTGAAAGTCCTGAGAAGGACTCAATTAAACAAACTCCTACATCTTCTAAAAAGAAGTGGGAGACTAATAAACAAAATTCAAAGGAGAAATGTTCTCAATCCCGAGGTAGGTCTCCTCAAAAGGAGCCCTCTGAAAGGAGGTATAACCTCAGGAACAGGGATAATTTAAGAAAACCTGACAGGTATCAAGATACTGATACACGTTCCTCTCGTCCCTTTCAGATCTCATCACAGACTTCGGAAAGAAAAGGACGGACAGAACATAGAGAAGAATGCGTGAAGTCCAAAGAAGATAAACACGCTCCAAAACATAACACAAAACCTCAATTCTCCAAAAAGAAAGTAGCAGGTCTCAAGATCAGACATGCTGAGGATACTGAGAACACAACTCAAGAACGGAGAATGGGCTCAGACAATGCTGGACAGTGCAGCAGAAGTCACAATAGCTCGCCAGAACCTGAAGGAACTTCTGGAGATAGTGGACTTGAATGAGTACATCACAGTAGAGACTGTAGATACCAGGGTTAGTACTCCACAAAGATTATATGAAATAACACTCCTAATGGAGAGAGACAAACCTAGACAGGTAAAAGCACTCTTTTGGGAAAAACTTTCAAGGGGCTATGACATACTTCTAGCAGAAAAGACTGGCCACCACAATTTGTCAGGGAGTGCCCACACGGCGAGGACATTATTATGCCTGCCTTCTCCAACCAGATTCCAATTCATCTAAAATATACATATGCCAGGAAATGGGCAGTAGCCCAGGCCCCAGCATTATATAAAAATCATGTAGGATGGGATGAGGACTCACCTCACCATAAAATACATCTGAAACATGAACCAACTGCACAAAGGCAGTACCCAATAAAGCAAGAAGCTAAAAAACAGGTCAGGAGATCTTAGATCAACTTGAATACCAAGGGGTGATTGAAACATGCACCTCCTCAATGAACAATCCTTTGTTTCCTGTCTCCAAACCAGACAATACCTATCGTCTAGTTTTGGATTACAGACACTTAAACACTTGTTGTAAAACATTTGCAGTGCAAAATGCACATAGCACAGCATTAATGAATAACATTGTGCGTAAAAATATAAAACCACATTAGATATCTCAAATGGTTTCTTTTGTCAAAACATAGCACCTGAAAGCAGGTACTTAACGGCATTCTCCATAATGGGGACCCAGCGTCACTTTTGTTGACTCCCACAAGGTTTCAAGAATAGCCCAGGTTTATTCTCAGAGAGGATAACGGAGTTACTACAAATTTATGACAATGAGGCATTGTCCTATGTAGATGACATCTATCTGACAGACGATGACCTGGAAAAACACTTGAACAGGGTGAGCACCATTATATTGGGCTTCGCCTCTGAGGGCTACAAGTTCAACTTTAAAAAGTCCAGAATTGCCCATCTCAATGTCCTATTTCTGGGATATGAGCTTTCAAGTGAAGGCAAGAGCTTGGCAGCTAACTTTTTAGAAAAGTGTGCGCTTCTCCAACCTCCAAAAACGCTAAAAAACTTACAATCCATCCTGGGTTTCCTAAATTTTGGAAGAACATACATTCTAAATTATGCGGAAAGGGTTAAACCTCTCTACGCACTAATTAAACCTGATTTTTCAATCAAAAATTGGACACAAGAACACACAGAAATCTTGCGTTCACTACAAGCTAATATGTTAGCAACAAATCACTTACAAACACGCGTAAGTCAACGCAATTTGGTGATCTGAATAATTTCGGGTCAATATGGATTCACATACTTAACCTTCAATGAGGGTGAGAAAATACCAATTGCATACTGTTAGACTTGGCATCTTTTGGCGTGTTTCCCCTGACTTTTTGCTTTCTGACCTCCCGGTTTTGACTCTGTTTTTGCTGGTGTGATGATTCTGCGCACTTTCCTCACTGCGGTCCAGTGGGAAAGTGCAAGTGCTCCTGTATAAAATGTGTTATGGATTGGTGTTTCCATGATTGGCCTATTTGGTTTATGTGTCAGTCCCTTGTAAAGTGCACTGCGAGTGCCAGGGCCTATAGACCAAATGCTGTTGGTGGGCTGCAGCACTGGATTGTGCCACCCACGCAAACAGCCCGTAAAGTGTAACTCGGGCCTGCCACCGCAGAGCCTGTGCGCAGCCTGGGGCTGCCATGTCGACTTGGCAAGTGCACACACTTGCAAGTCCCTAAACCTTCCCTTTGCTGCATGTTAGTCACCCCTAAGGTAGGCCCAAGGTACCCCTGTGGGCAGGGTGCGTTGTACGCGAAAGGTAGGACATGCCCGAGTGTGTGCGGCATGCCCTGATAGTGAATTACAGCCTAGTTCGTTTTCACTATTGCAAGGCTACCCTGTTCCCCTAGGCCAGAACGGGCGGTTTTGATTATTACAGCTTATAATCCTAACTGACCCGGGAACATGGTAGAAATTCGAGAGTATGCCTGGACTCAGAATGATAAAATGCAGCTTTTAGTAAGGTTGGTTTTACCATTCTGGGTTTGAAAATACCACTTTTAGAAAGTGGGTATTTTCTTGCCTAACCATCCAAGCCTGCCTCTGCGAGGTTGTGTATTCCGTGTCTGGAATGTGAGTGACCGGGGCTGGGGGATGCCAGGAGACAGGGTGAGTCAGCGCAGGGCTGAATAGCCAGATCGACCTGTAGATGGGTGGGAGGGGTCGCACCTGGGCCCTGAATAGGACAGTGCCTTCCCTCCACAATGCTGGCTCCACCTCCTGTGGTGCGTCTGATGTCCCTGGCCTACTCACTGAAAGAAGGGACGGAGACTTGTCAACAAAGTGCTCCAGAACTGGTTTGGACTAGGCAAAGGCCTCTCTGCCTTCAGAGAACAAAGGAATTTGGGATATAAATATTGGGGCCCTGACCCCATGAATTTAGATCTCGCTGGGATCAAGGAACCTGCCAAGACGAAGTGCTGGAAGAGCTGCCAGGAGGAGTACTGCCCCTTTGCTGTGTTGTTGCTTTGTTGGGTTGGCCTGCAGCTGCTGCTTCTGCCTTGGGCAGTGAAAGGACTGGACTGAACTTTCTACAAACTTGTGCTGAGTATCTCCAAGGGCCAGGAACCGAGCTGGCCTCCTGTTAAGAAGTCTCAGGGACTGCAAAGACTTCACAAGCCTCTGGGTACCGCTTCTGGAACGCTGTTTCAGTTGCCACAGAGGAAGGGAACTGCAACCGACTCCGTCAACCGAATCCATCCCTGGCCGGTGACCTGTTTGCACCGCAGACCGCATCGCCCCGCTTCGCATCGCAACCCTGGTCTCACCGTGGCGGCGTCCGACGCCGCCGACATCGAGCCGCTGCTTGCACCGTGACCTGTGGGCACCGCAGTTCGCATCGCATCGCTTCACTGGGCCAGCCGGACCAGACCGACACTGTCGCTGCAACTGGCTCAAGAGTCGAGACTGCACCGCATTGGGGGCACCGCTCGCACGTCTGCGACGCACCGCCCGACTCGCACCGCTGTCCGGCGCCAGCTCCCGCACTCCGGCTAGGTCGCCTGCATCGCAACCTGTCAGCACCGCATCGAGCATCGTCTCGCCCTGCATCGCACGCCTTGGACTCACCGACTCCGTCTGCACGACGCTCATCGAGCCGCTGCCTGCACCGCATCGAGGGACACCGCACCTTGCATCGCTCCGTCTTGCACCGCAACCGCGACGAACGCCCGACCGGCTCGTACACTCCGTACCAGCCACAACGAGAAAAGGTACTGTGACCGAGTCTGTTCACGACTCTGCTGGCCCGTATCGACGCGGTCGGCTGGAACTGTTAGACTCTGTGGTTTTCAGCATCACGGTAGGCTCGGACGGAGCTACCGACTCGTACGAACTTTGCTTTTGTGCTATTCCTGCAAAGAAGAAGTTAACGTATTAAGTATTCATTCGTAAAGTATAGTATTGTGGATTTTTGTCGTAATTGGTCTTGTCTTGAGTATATAAAATATTGGTTATTTTTCTAAACTGGTGTGGTGTCCGTTTGTAGTGCTTACACTGTATTACTGTTGGTTATGTGCAAATGCTTTACACACTGCCTCTGAATTAAGCCTGACTGCTCGTGCCAAGCTACCACGAGGGTGAGCAGGGGTTACTTCACGAGTGTAACAACCCTTACCCTAACTAGGAAGAAGGGTCCCTACTTGGACAAAGGTGCAAGCCCTTGCCAACTAGAGATCCCATTTCTAACATTGGTTGTCAGCGGTGAGGATAGGACTTGTGTTTGCACTTGACTTACAGTGATTGGTGTGCACTACTACCATATCGCAGACCATTACGTACCACATACTGGTTCTTTTTCTTTTGGCCTATTTTTGATCTTGCCAGTTTTCAACTCACAACTTTTGTCATGCCTGAATCAATTGCATCATCCGTTGCATCTCTGGAAGTTATCTTTGAGGAGGACAGGTTGGAATCCTACGCCGTAAAGGAATTACGAGCGATTTGTAAAAACCTGAAAGTCCAAATTAAAGGCCTCACAAGGAAGGAGGAGCTACAGAAGGCGCTGAGGGCCTGGGTAGCAGCCAGACATGCCAATGGGCAGCCTGGTGATCTCAGTGAGGAGGCGGAGGAGCCTATTTCCAGGGTGGATGTGCTTTTGGGTAGGGGAACCCGCCAGGTCAGGCAGCAGCGGTCTGTCCCCAGAGGAGCTGGAGGACAGGCGGGAGGCAAGGCAGTTCGAGCTGCAGAAGCTCAGGCTGGAGAGTGAGCGGGAGGAGAAGAGATTGGCCATAGAAGAGAGGAAGATGCTCTTAGAGCATGAGAGAGAACTGAAGGAGCTAGAACTTAGGAGTAAGTCAGGCTCAGATGGTGGCAGCAATTCATCCAGAAAGGCAGACAGGATTGTGCACATTCCCAAGAACGTAGGCAAGGAGTTCAAGAAGGGGGATGACATACAAAGGTGGTTCCAGGGTTATGAGGCAGCCATACACATGAATGGGGTCCCTGAGGAGAATTGGGGAGCAGGATTGTGGCCACTTTTCCCGGAAGAAGCAAGGGATGCTCTGATAGCTTTGGGTAAGGGGTATCACCTCACCTATGCTGACATGAAGGATGCCCTTCTCACGAAGTATGGTCTTACTCCTGAAAAGTACAGGGATCAGTTCAGGTCCAGTAAGAAGTCTGATGTCAACACTTGGTTGGAATGTGTGGATGTGTTCTGCAGGTCTCTGGATGGTTGGGTGAAGGTCAGTAGTGTAACAGATTTTCAGGGGCTCTACAACTTGATTGCATGGGAGCACTTGTCTAGTCTATGTTTTGCAGATCTGCGCCAGCACCTAGTTGATAGTAAGCTAACTGACCCCAGGAAGCTTGCTATGGAAGCGGACCGCTGGGTGAGTACCAGGGTCCACAAGAAAGCGTTTGGGGAGACTCAGCCAAAGGTGGGCAGGGTCCCCAGCAGAAAGGTGGGGGACAAGGGTAAAGCACAGGAGTTCTCTAAAGGGCCCCAAACTAGTACCCAGGGTAAAGGTTCCCAGCCCCCGGTGATAAGAAGAAAGGGGTCTCTACAGGAAGCCTGTTGAGACCGGCCCCACGCAAGTGTTATGCATGTGACCAGGTAGGTCACTTTAAGAGGGACCCCAAGTGCCCGAAGGGGACACAGCCACCCACCGGTGGACAGTCCAAAGTGTTGGCTAGTGTAGCGCTTGGGGAGGAGGGGTGCCCACAGGAGGGTGGGGATCCCGCAGAAATGACCCTTGTCTCACTAGGGGACAGTGAGATGGTCCCAGGAAACCAGGTGCCCCCTAACACAAAGAAATATAGCACCTGGGTGACCATCAATGGGAACAGGGTAGAGGCTCTCAGAGATACTGGAGCCAGTGTGACCTCAGTCCGGTGTCACCTGGTGTCTGAGAAGCAAGTAGTCCCAGGAGCATTCCACCAAGTAGTTGCTGTCGACAACTCAGAGCGCCAATGTATGGTGGCGCAGGTTCCCTTTGAATGGGGGGTCTCAGGTCCCTTGAGGGTGGTTGTGAGCCCTACCATGCCTGTCGATTGTCTGCTAGGAAATGACCTGGAGCAGTCCTCATGGAAGGAGGTTGAGCTCAGGTCTCACTTGGAGATGCTTGGGTTGCCAGAGTGGGCATGCGTGTCTACTCGGTCAATGGCGGCCAGAAAGGGTGATCAAGAGGACTTGGAGCCTGAAACAGTGGCCCAAGTCCCTGCCAAGAGAAAGGGCAGGGGGCAGGAAACCGGCCCCGAAGTTCCCACGGACCGGGAGGAGGCGGACCTCGAGGGGACGCCCGGTGCCTACAGGGGAGCAGGTAGCCGAACTGGGAGACATCTCTGAGCTGACCCATTGGCAGCAAGAAGGGGTCCCACCAGGGAGGAGTTCTGCAGGGAGCAGAGCAGAGTGCCCTACTCTGGAGGGTCTGCGGCGGCAGGCTGCAGACCAGGCAGCTGGTAATCAGTCCGGGTCACATCTGATCTACTGGGAGAGCGGTCTCCTATACAGTGAGCCTAAGGTTGCTGAGCCTGGGTCAGCCCGTGTGCTGGTGGTACCCCAGCGCTTCAGGACCTTCCTACTGGGTCTGGCTCATGACGTGCCTTTGGCAGGACATTTGGGGCAGGACAAGACCTTTGACAGGCTTGTCACCCACTTCTTTTGGCCCCAAATGCAAAGGCAGTCAGATGCACACTGTAGGTCTTGCCAAACTTGCCAGGCAAGTGGTAAGAGTGGGAGGAAGGTCAAAGCTCCTCTCCAACCTTTTCCGGTTGTTGGAACACCCTTTGAAAGGGTAGGGATGGATATAGTGGGGCCACTGGATCCCAAGACAGCCATGGGCAACAGGTACATCCTGGTCTTGGTGGACCATGCCACCCGGTACCCGGAGGCAATCCCTCTCAGGACAACGACGGCGCCAGTGGTGGGCCGGGCGTTAATGGGGATCTTTTCCCATGTGGGATTCCCCAGAGAGGTGGTTTCCGATAGGGGGACCAATTTCATATCGAAGTATATGACATCCCTGTGGAAGGAGTGTGGGGTAACCTACAAGTTCACCACTCCTTACCACCCACAAGGAAACGGTCTGGTGGAGAGATTCAACCAGACCTTGAAAGGCATGATCAAGGGTCTAACAGAACCCATGAGGCGTAAGTGGGACGTCCTCTTGCCATGCCTACTCTTTGCGTACAGGGAGGTGCCTCAGAAGTCTCTTGGGTACAGCCCCTTTGAGCTCCTGTATGGCCACCCTGTCAGAGGACCTCTGAGTTTGGTGAAGGAAGGCTGGGAGGCGGCTCCCAGGAAAACTCCCCAGGATGTATTTAGCTACATGCTGGCCTTTAGAAACCAAACTGCCCGCTTCAGGAAACTCGCTCAGGCGAACCTAGAAGCAAGCCAGGAAGAAATGAAGAGATGGTATGACCAGAACGCCACTCTGGTCGAATTTCAACCTGGGCAAAAGTGTGGGTAATGGCCCCAGTGGCACCTTGTGCCTTGCAGGACAAGTGGACTGGGCCATATGAGGTAAAGGAGCGCAAAGTGACGTCACCTACCTGGTGGATTTGCAGGCTCCAAGGAACCCTTTGAGGGTCCTTCACGTGAACCGCCTCAAGCCCCACTTCGAGAGGTCCGAAGTGAGTATGCTCTTGGCGACAGATGATGGGGTGGAAGAGGAGAGCGAGCCTCTCCCTGACCTCCTGTCTACCAAGGAGCATGATGGGTCAGTAGAGGGTGTGATCCTCTCCCCTACTCTGACTCAGGAGCAGCAGGGGGACTGTCGCCAGTTGTTGGGACAGTTCGCCCCACTGTTCTCTCTGACTCCCGGTGTTACTCACTGGTGTACCCATGACGTGGACACCGGCGACAGCCATCCTGTGAAGCACAAGATTTACAGGTTGACTGACCGGGTCAGAGCCAGCATCAAGGAGGAGGTCTCTAAGATGTTGGCGTTAGGGGTGATTGAGCCCTCCCACAGTCCTTGGGCCAGCCCAGTGGTCTTGGTCCCAAAGGCTGCGGCGCCCGGTGCCACTCCAGAACTCCGGTTTTGTGTGGACTACCGTGGGCTCAATGCCGTCACCAGGACTGACGCGCACCCCATCCCCAGAGCTGATGAGCTCATTGATCGGTTGGGAGCTGCCCGGTTCCTCAGCACGTTTGATTTAACGTCTGGGTACTGGCAGATTGCCTTAACCGATGGGGCCAAGGAGAGATCAGCATTCTCAACCCCAGAAGGTCATTACCAATTCCGGGTGATGCCCTTTGGGTTGAAGAATGCCCCTGCCACCTTTCAGAGGTTGGTCAATCAAGTGTTGGCCGGGCTGGAGGATTTCAGTGCCGCCTACCTGGATGACATTGCTGTGTTCAGTTCCAGCTGGGAAGAACATTTACAGCACCTTGAGAAAGTGTTGAGGGCTCTGCAAGGTGCAGGCCTCACGATCAAGGCCAGTAAGTGCCAGATCGGGCAGGGTTCTGTGGTGTACTTGGGACACCAGGTAGGAAGCGGCCAGGTGGCGCCCTACAACCCAAGATTGACACCATTCTGGCTTGGGAACCCCCAAGACCCAGACAGAGGTGAGAGCCTTCTTAGGTCTCACCGGCTATTATAGGAGATTTGTTAAGGGCTATGGCACCATCGTTGCCCCCTTAACAGAGCTGACCTCTAAGAGGCAGCCCAGGAAAGTGATCTGGACTGAGTCCTGCCAGAAAGCTTTTGATGCCCTGAAGGCAGCCATGTGCACGGCGCCCGTGCTCAAGGCACCTGACTTCTCCAAGGAATTCGTCGTGCAGACTGACGCTTCAGAGCATGGTGTGGGAGCGGTGCTCTCACAACTGAACGAAGAGGGCCTGGATCAGCCTGTAGTCTTCCTTAGCAGGAGACTACTTCCCAGGGAACAGAGGTGGAGTGCCATAGAAAGGGAAGCTTTTGCTGTGGTCTGGGCGCTGAAGAAGTTGAGACCATACCTGTTTGGGACTCACTTCCGGGTTCAGACAGATCACAGGCCCCTCAGATGGTTGATGCAAATGAGGGCGAGAATCCAAAACTGCTGAGGTGGTCCATCTCCCTACAGGGAATGGACTTTACGGTGGAACACCGTCCTGGTACAGAACACGCCAACGCAGATGGTCTGTCCAGGTTCTTCCGCTTTAGTGAAGAGAACTCCAATGGGGTTGGGTAGTTCTCCCTACTTTCAGCTGGAGGGGACATGTGTTAGACTTGGCATCTTTTGGCGTGTTTCCCCTGACTTTTGCTTTCTGACCTCCCGGTTTTGACTCTGTTTTTGCTGGTGTGATGATTCTGCGCACTTTCCTCACGGCGGTCCAGTGGGAAAGTGCAAGTGCTCCTGTATAAAATGTGTTATGGATTGGTGTTTCCATGATTGGCCTATTTGGTTTATGTGTCAGTCCCTTGTAAAGTGCACTGCGAGTGCCAGGGCCTATAGACCAAATGCTGTTGGTGGGCTGCAGCACTGGATTGTGCCACCCACGCAAACAGCCCGTAAAGTGTAACTCGGGCCTGCCACCGCAGAGCCTGTGCGCAGCCTGGGGCTGCCATGTCGACTTGGCAAGTGCACACACTTGCAAGTCCCTAAACCTTCCCTTTGCTGCATGTTAGTCACCCCTAAGGTAGGCCCAAGGTACCCCTGTGGGCAGGGTGCGTTGTACGCGAAAGGTAGGACATGCCCGAGTGTGTGCGGTATGCCCTGATAGTGAATTACAGCCTAGTTCGTTTTTCACTATTGCAAGGCTACCTGTTCCCCCTAGGCCAGAACGGGCGGTTTTGATTATTACAGCTTATAATCCTAACTGACCCCGGGAACATGGTAGAAATTCGAGTTTAGTATGCCTGGACTCAGAATGATAAAATGCAGCTTTTAGTAAGGTTGGTTTTACCATTCTGGGTTTGAAAATACCACTTTTAGAAAGTGGGTATTTTCTTGCCTAACCATCCAAGCCTGCCTCTGCAAGGTTGTGTATTCCGTGTCTGGAATGTGAGTGACCGGGGCTGGGGGATGCCAGGAGACAGGGTGAGTCAGCGCAGGGCTGAATAGCCAGATCGACCTGTAGATGGGTGGGAGGGGTCGCACCTGGGCCCTGAATAGGACAGTGCCTTCCCTCCACAATGCTGGCTCCACCTCCTGTGGTGCGTCTGATGTCCCTGGCCTACTCACTGAAAGAAGGGACGGAGACTTGTCAACAAAGTGCTCCAGAACTGGTTTGGACTAGGCGAAGGCCTCTCTGCCTTCAGAGAACAAAGGAATTTGGGATATAAATATTGGGGCCCTGACCCCATGAATTTAGATCTCGCTGGAATCAAGGAACCTGCCAAGACGAAGAGCTGGAAGAGCTGCCAGGAGGAGTACTGCCCCTTTGCTGTGTTGTTGCTTTGTTGGGTTGGCCTGCAGCTGCTGCTTCTGCCTTGGGCAGTGAAAGGACTGGACTGAACTTTCTACAAACTTGTGCTGAGTATCTCCAAGGGCCAGGAACCGAGCTGGCCTCCTGTTAAGAAGTCTCAGGGACTGCAAAGACTTCACAAGCCTCTGGGTACCGCTTCTGGAATGCTGTTTCAGTTGCCACAGAGGAAGGGAACTGCAACCGACTCCGTCAACCGAATCCATCCCTGGCCGGTGACCTGTTTGCACCGCAGACCGCATCGCCCCGCTTCGCATCGCAACCCTGGTCTCACCGTGGGCGACGTCCGACGCCGCCGACATCGAGCCGCTGCTTGCACCGTGACCTGTGGACACCGCAGTTCGCATCGCATCGCTTCACTGGGCCAGCCGGACCAGACCGACACTGTCGCTGCAACTGGCTCAAGAGTCGAGACCGCACCGCATTGGGGGCACCGCTCGCACGTCTGCGACGCACCGCCCGACTCGCACCACTGTCCGACGCCAGCTCCCGCACTCCGGCTAGGTCGCCTGCATCGCAACCTGTCAGCACCGCATCGAGCATCGTCTCGCCCTGCATCGCACGCCTTGGACTCACCGACTCCGTCTGCACGACGCTCATCGAGCCGCTGCCTGCACCGCATCGAGGGACACCGCACCTTGCATCGCTCCGTCTTGCACCGCAACCGTGACGAACGCCGACCGGCTCGTACACTCCGTACCAGCCACAACGAGAAAGGTACTGTGACCGAGTCTGTTCACGACTCTGCTGGCCCGTATCGACGCGGTCGGCTGGAACTGTTAGACTCTGTGGTTTTCAGCATCGCGGTAGGCTCGGACGGAGCTACCGACTCGTACGAACTTTGCTTTTGTGCTATTCCTGCAAAGAAGAAGTTAACGTATTAAGTATTCATTCGTAAAGTATAGTATTGTGGATTTTTGTCGTAATTGGTCTTGTCTTGAGTATATAAAATATTGGTTATTTTTCTAAACTGGTGTGGTGTCCGTTTGTAGTGCTTACACTGTATTACTGTTGGTTATGTGCAAATGCTTTACACACTGCCTCTGAATTAAGCCTGACTGCTCGTGCCAAGCTACCACGAGGGTGAGCAGGGGTTACTTCACGAGTGTAACAACCCTTACCCTGACTAGGAAGAAGGGTCCCTACTTGGACAAAGGTGCAAGCCCTTGCCAACTAGAGATCCCATTTCTAACACATACAAATCTCATTTGTACACACAAGCGGAAATGCGCTTCAGTTCAACTGAAAAAATTCTGACAGCAGTTCAAACCGCTGTAGCAAAAGAAAGAGCTCTAGCCCAAGGGAAACACATTATTGTCGTTACCCCAGTGCCTGCATTAGAAGCGGTCACAAAAGCAAGCATTCCAAATGCTAAAGCATTACATCCAAAATGGATACAATGGGTTAATTCTCTTGCTGCAACAGATGTTGAATATGTTTTTGATCCTGATTTAAAAACACAAGCATTCCTGCAATATGAACAAGAATGTCCTCTGCCCACTGAAATTCTGCCTCTCAATCAGTACGAATTCGTAATTTACACTGACGGATCCACACAACCCGCAACAGGGGGTAAGCAAGCTTACAGTGCAGCGTGTGCAATCGTTAAAGGTCGCATGCGAGATGGCATCTTCAGACCTATGGTCACAAAAACTCAATCTCTAGAAGATTGTACAGCTCAGCGAGCTGAGCTACAAGCATTCAAACTGGCACTTGAAACTACAGATCGCGAATTCCCCACACTAATCGTGTGCGATTCTTTTTACTGTGTGCAGTCGTATAATGAATATATACAAAACTGGCTTGAAAACGGGTTCAAAGATGAGAAAGGTAGCACAATAAAGCACAAAACGCTTTGGGAACAAGTAGTTCAGTTGAAAAACGAACTACCAAAGGCTCACGTGATCCACACACTGAGTCATCAACGTGATGGCGTTGACATTGCAGGGAATTCATTGGCTGACGAGGCCGCAATGGGGGCTGTTCAGACGGCTTCCGTAGCTGCGATCACTCGTTCAAAAACAAAAATAGACAGTGAGATAATGTTGGCTGTCAATGCTACAAGCAAAGGCATTGGTGCAGCGTTACCAAAAAAATTTCCACTCAAGTACTCTTATGTAATTGATGCGAACAACGTTCCTTTTGCTCGAATCCCTGGAGTGGGGGATAGGGTAATTCCAAACAAGGAACACAGATTAGGACTAATCCTAGCAGCACACGAAGGGATAGCTTCTGCCCATGCAGGTGTTTCTGCAACAGTATCTTTACTCAAGCAAAGATATTGGTGGCCTGGCATTAGGAAACAAACTAAAAACTATGTTTTGGAATGTGATATATGCCAACAGATGAAAGTCTCCACAGTGAAACGCCCTGCGCAGACACCCCTGTTAATTTCAGACAAACCATTAGCTTGTGTTTACCTGGACCACTGCGGTCCCTTGCAAAGGGATGGTAACTATAAATATATCATGGTTGCAGTGGATTCATGCTGTAGGTTCCTATGGATATGGCCTCAGCGCTCGGCTGACGCTCGAACTGTTATAAAAGATTTGCGAGTCTTTATCGGCACATACGCAATAGGCACGCTACATTCTGACCAGGGCCCTGCGTTTAGCTCTCGGGCTTACAAAGAAGCCATGGCCAGCCTGGGCGTTGCATTGCGGTACTCCTCTCCATTCCATCCTGAGGGAAATTCGGTTGTGGAAAGGAAAAACCGGGACATAAAGCAGTCTATAACAGCTAGGGTATTAGGTTTGGGTGATGGGTGGGTCAAACATCTTAATGGGGTCCAACGCTCATTGAACAATCTGCCAAGAAGTTCTCTAGGGGGGGTCACTCCATATGAGATCCTATTTAGAACAAGAATGTGGGTACCAGATCTCGATGACGTAGGCACAGTGGTGGAAAATAAAACATTTGATATCAAAGATCGTTTGGCTGTTTTACAGGAACTGAATGAGTTAAGAACGAAACAAAGCAACGTATTCCTACAGCCAACCACCACTGGGGAAAAACAGACTGTCCCAGCAAGACCTGTCTGGATTCCAAAAGTTGGGGATCTAGTCAGAGAAAAGATTGCGGACAAGAAGGAATTTGGACCTTCTTACAGACAACCAGTACCTGTCCTAGCAGTTCAAGGAACAAGAACAGTACTTCTGCCGCCCCTTGCTGGAAGAAAGGAGAAAAGATTTGTGTCCATCGACCTCATCAAACCACAGTATGTGGCCAATACTAAATAGTAGGCCTCGTGGACTCCGACCTAGTAGCAAACGCACTCCTCTCGCTATTATCCAAGAGGTTCAGACTGAAAGACTGATAACAGTCGAAAATTCAGCAGTAACAGATGAAGGACTGAGCAACAATGCTATGGAACTCATCCCTCTTGAAACTCAAGTAACAGTTCGTCCAAATATGAGAACACAGTCCCGGGCACACGTATTGAGGATATGAATGGAACAAGGAGTCTCGTTTAAGATCAAATAGCTTGGGTCGACAACAGAGTAATTGTTGAAAGTTATTTAATGAGGCAACATCAAAAGAAAGCAACCAGCCGACACGTGTTTCGTCATATGGGAATGATCGCGTGACTCTTCAGGGCTGTATTGGCAGTGACGAGTTAAATGCCTGTATAGCTTGGTATAAAGGAATATGGTTCCACAAGGCCAGTAAGAGATAAAAAAAAAACTGGTCGGGGTATCCAAGAGGACAGGTCTGGCCCTATGTAGAGACGTGACCTGGAGGTCAAGAAGCCTGTGAAGGTGAGCAAGGGCGGGTGCGCACTGAGTGACAGTACCAGAAGACCATCCAGTGTCCGTACCGAGGGAGAGTAAAGGCGGGTGAGCCGTGTGCTGGCGGGATAAAAATAAAACCTGGGTAAATCACGATAAAAGGAGTCCTGGTTGTAGGAGCAAGGTGGCGGGTGCGCCGAACAGATTTCAGCGTGGTGGATGCCGAAAGAAACTGGTCTCGTCTTTATGCACTTCTGTTGCTTTTTCTGCACTTCTCTTGCTTCTTTCTGCACCTCTCTTGCTTCTTTCTGCACCCCTCTTGTGTCTTTCTGCAGCCCTCTTCCCTCTTTCTGCACCTCTCTTGCCTCCTTCTGCACCTCTCTTGCCTTTTTTCACAGTTCTCTTGCCTCTTTCTGCACCTCTGTTCCTTCTTTATGTACTTCTCTGGCCTCTTTCAGTACCCCTCTTGCCTCTGTCTGCACCTCTGTTGGTTCTTTCTGCAGTTCTCTTGCCTCATTCTGTAACTCTCTTGCCTTTTTCAGCACTTTTCTTGTATCTTTCGGTACCCCTCCTGCCTCTTTCTGCACTTCTGTTGCTTCTTTCTGCACTTTTCTTGCTTCTTTCTGTACCACTGTTCCCTCTTTCTGCACCTCTCCTGCCTGTGTCCGCACCTCTCTTGCCTCTTTCTGCACTTCTCTTGCCTCTTTCTGCACCCCTCTTCCCTATTTCTGCACCTCTGTTACTACTTTCTGCCCCTCTGTTCCCTCTTTCTTCACCTCTCCTGCCTATTTGTGCAGCTCTCTTCCATATTTCTGTAGTTCTCTTGCCTCTTTCTGCATCCCTCTTGCATCTTTCTGTACCCCCTTCCCTCTTTCTGCACTTCTCTTCCCTCTTTCTGGGCCCCTCGTTCCTCTTTCTGCACCTCACTTGCCTCTTCTTGCATCTCACTTGCCTCTTTCTGCACTTCTCTTCCTTTTTTCTGGACCTTTCTTGTTTCTTTCTGCAACTCTTGTGTCTGTTTCATCACTTCTCTTGCTTCTTTCTGCAACTCTGTTGCTTCTTTCAGCTCTTCTCTTGCCTCTTTCTGCACTTATCTTGCTTTTTTCTGCACCTCTGTTGCTTCTTTCTGCACCCCTCATCCCTCTTTATGCACCTCTCTTGCTCTTACTGCATCCCTGTTCCCTCTTTCTGCACCTCTCTTGCCTCTTTCTGCACCTCTGTTGTTTCTTTCTGCACTTCTCTTGCCTTTTTCTATACCCCTCTTGCCTCTTTCTGCACATCTGTTGCTTCTTTCTGCACCCCTCTTCCCTCTTTCTGCACCTCTCTTGCCTCTTTCTGTACCTCTGATGGATCTTTCTACACTTCTCTTGCCTCTTTTTGTGCCCCTCTTGCCTCTTTCTACACTTCTGTTGCTTCTTTCTGCACTTCTCTTGCTTCTGTCTACAACTCTCTTGCTTCTTCATGCACCCCTCTTGCCTCTTTCTGCACCCCTCTTCCCTCTTTCTGTACCTCTCTTACCTCTTTCTGCATCCCTGTTCCCTTTTTCTGCACCTCTCTGGCCTGTTTCTGCACCTCTCTTGCTTGTTTCTGTACCTCTCTTTCCTCTTTTTGCACCTATCTTGCCTCTATCTGCACCTCTGTTGGTTCTTTCTACACTCCTCTTGCTTCTTTCGGCACCTCTCTTACCTCTTTCTGCAACCCTCTTCCCTAGTTCTGCACCTCTCTTGCCTCTGTCTGCACCCCTGTTCCATCTTTCTGCACCTTGTTTGCCTGTTTGTGCAACTTTCTTGCATCTTTCTGCAGTTCTTTTGCCTTCTTCTGCACCTCTTTTGCTTCTTTGTGCACTTATCTTGCCGCTTTCTGTACCCCTCTTGCCTCTTTCTGCAGCCATTTTGCTTCTTTCTGCACTTTTCTTGCTTCTTTCTGCTCCCCTATCTCCTCTTACTGCACCCCTCTTTCCTATTTCTGCACCTCTTGCCTCTTTCTGCACTTCTCTTGTCTCTTTCTGCACCACTGTTGTTTTTTTCTGCTCTTCTCTTGCTTCTTTCAATACCTCTCTTGCTTCTTTCTGCACCCCTGTTGCCTCTTTCTGCACTCGTCTTTCCTCTTTCTGTTAGATTTCAAATTCCCTTTCCTATGATGCCTCTGCGATGATGTTTTAGATTAGCAGTGTGTGGCTAAATTACATGCATTGATGTGCGCATCCAGTATCCCGTCAGGTATTCCTCGCAGTATGCAGGCCTCATTAGCCAGTGTGACTCCATTTTGTATTTCGCAATCACTAGAACTGCTTTGGCTGTGTTCGCCTTAGGCCTATTTCCTAACCTGCTTGCCTCAGCAGAACACTGTACTTTGTGATTATTTTCTCTGCCCAAGGCTGCAACTCGACTCACTAATGAAATGTTATTTTTCCCTTTGCATACCAGCTTCAATGTGTAACTCTGCTCCCACGTTAGGAGATGCTGAGACTCAGCCCAGTGGCCTTGGGTCGCTGATAGTGCACCCATCTGGCAGGGGTTAGCTCATATTTCTGTGCCTCCTTTGTTTGTGCCTGGCTGTGGCCGGTAACTTTCCATGGGAGGCGTGGCCGAAGTCTCCCAGTAGGGTTTATCTTGTATTGTAGAAAGCTGGGGAGTCAGTCCCCCTCAGCAGACATCTTCTGGTGCTGGCCTGACTGGGCTCCTCTGCAGAGTATATGCATGGAATAATGTGTAAGTTTCTGACCGACTCATCATTCTTGGGAAGGCATAGCAGGTGGTTGTATATAACCGCCACGTCCTTCAGATGGCCTCCGAACAGGGACAACGTGAAAGGGTCCCCTCACTCGTAATCGGGTCGTAGGGGCCGGGGTGGTGTCTGGTCGGTCGGGCGGATCGGGGCCTCTCACATACAAGACCGAGCTTGGTTCTCGCAGCTGCTCCGCCCTCCCGATTGGACGGATCCTCGGCTAGTGGCCCTTGGCCGGGGTCCTGAAGGCGAAACCTTGGAGCTGACCATTTGGTCCGGAGAGTCGGCAGTGGAGAATAACTTGCTTGACCTGTGTGCACCAGGTGAGTGATTTGGTTCTTGGGAAAATGGCACCATTCTTGGTTGGCACGAGCCTGCGGGCTGTGTCCTGGTACAGTCTCTGACTGTCTTGTTTGAACGGCACAAGCCGACGGGCTGTGTGTCCTGGTACAGTCTGCGGACTGTCTTGTCTTGGACTTGGTGGGTCTGCGGACCCTTGAGGGACACAGAACGCTTGAGAGCAGTCTACCGGGCCAACTGGTAATTGGACTCTTTGTGAAAAGGTCCGGGACTGTTCACAGGCAATCTGCCAGACCAACTGGTAATTGGATTTGCTCTTGAAAAGGTCTGGGGCTGAGGCCTGTCCTCTTGTATTGGTACAGTCTCTGGACTGTCTTGGGTGCAGTTTGCGAACTGCCTTGCTTGAATGACACGAGTCGACAAACTGTGTCTTGGTGCGGTTTAATACTGTCTTGGTTTGTACTTGGCGGGTCTGCGGACCCTTGGAAAAGACACAGAGTGTTCATGAACTGGAAATTTGGCCCGTGCTCAAAAAGGTTTGGGTCTGTTTGCAAACAATCTGCCAGGCCAACTGGAAATTTTGTCTATGCTTGCAAAAGGTCTGGGGCTAGAGCCTGTCTTCTTGAACTTGGTACAGTCTCTGGGCTGTCTACTTGTCTTGGTGCAGTCTGTGGACTGTTTTGTTCTGATGCAGTCTCAAAGCTGACTTGTGGTTTGATTGTTGTGTTTGAGTGTTATGAGGTTTGTGGACCGACGTCGGTGGTGGTGCTTGTGAAATGCTTGTTTGAGTGAGTAGCGACTGTGCTCTTCGTGTGGAGGTAAGGATGCCTTGCTTCAGCAAGCTGTGTTGTGTGGGCCCTTCTTGACAATGTCTGAAATGAGCTTAATTTGGTCTTTTGTTGTCATTGTGCTCTGCAGATGCCCATTGGAAGGATGACATTTTAAATTTTGAAGAATAAAAAAATAATAATACATAAATAGAAATATGGTTTGATCAGAAATACTAGCAAGAATGTACATTTGTTTTGATATAGGAAGAGTGCAACATGAGAAAAATGTAAGGAAGGGATGCGCATTTAAATTGAAAACAGTATTGTGAGGATTCAAGGTAATGTATCTTTGTGCTCAACAGACACGTATTCTAAAGGTGCAGTAAGGAGAGGTGAAATACATGTTCGTAATTCAGCAGCGCTGAATGTGCTCTCTCTCTATGAAAAAGGGGGGGGGAGACAGGAGTTCTGGGAAGGAAAGCAGTGTGTTTGTATTTAGAGCTTTCCAGCTTCAGACACAAACTGCTAAGTGGGTGTGTTTCATTTGGATTTGCCCACAATGGAACGTGTATTTAATTTGGAAAAAAGTGTTTCAAGCTCTTCGGGCTGTAAGTGTTTAGCTGAATAAAAATATTTTCAAAGTTGAAAGACATAGTGTAGGAGAGTAGGATCTGCCTCTTATGGTTACCCCCACTTTTTGCTGATGCTTCACTGTTTTTAGACTTTAGTCTGGCTGGGGCCCTGCTATCCAGGACCCCAGCCTAGCTGCTTCCTCTCTAAATGGATTCCTAGTACCTTAGGTACACTTCAGATTGGATTCTGGGGTGCCCTTATAAGTCCCTAGTATATGGTATACTATGAACCCAGGGCATAGGTACCCCAGAGGCCTACCAGGGGCTGCAGCATGTATTATGCCACCCCTGGAAGGCCCTCCAAAATGACACCACAGGACTGCTACAGCAGCCTGAGTGAGGTGGTGCATGCACCACTTACTGAGATATAGGTTCACTATATCTCACCCTATCACTGCACATATACACCTATCAGTCACCCCTATGGCAGGCCTTATCAATCCTGAAGGCAGGGTGCTTGGTTTTATGTGAGAGGGTGCCCCTGCATGAGCAGAGCCTCTCTGCAGCCTTCGGAATATCCTCTCCGGGGTTGTGTGTGGTGCAGCCTGACCATATACTCTTAAGTGCATTATCTTAAACGGTAAATGCTAACTTTGAGATGGCTGCACGGAAACATGTCGTGTTTGGTGTCAAACACCTTGGAATCATACCCCCAAACCAGTAACTGGTGTGGGAGTATGATCCCACCCTTCTAGAGGGAGAGACATGACAGCACCGGTCTACCCGGTAGAGACTTTACAGAGCCTGGCATCACAAAATGGATGCTGCAGCCACAGACGCGAGTCTGACCTCCCACTGCTGACCGAAACTCTGGCAGGGGAGGCCTGGACAATAGGTTTCCTGGTGTAGGGAGGCGTTACCACCTCCCAGACAGGCTTTAGTGTATTGGGGCTGGGTGGGTGCACTCTGAGTGCTTTGAAGTCCTGCACTGGGGGCACATTTGGTGTCCCTGTGCATACCCCAGTTCAAACCGGTTGCAGGGGCTGCCAGCCCCTGCTCTGGCATGAAACTGGACAAAGGGAATGGGTGTAGCCACCCCTCTTTCCAAACCCTCCCTTAGGTGGGTCCCCAGAGTTAGTCCAACCCCTTTCTTAGGTATAAGTAAGTAACCCCTGGCAACAGGACTTTAGATATCCCTGGACGAAACTCTGCAACTGAATCCAGGAACTTCGACGCTCTACTAAAGACTAGAGGACTGAAGAAATCTCCCTTGGGGTCAAGGAGTGACTCCCCTGCTTGGCAGGCACCAACAAAGCATTTTCCAGTCTGCATCTCCGAAGCTCCCGCTGGACTCCAAAGTACCTGCAGCCCAGGAAGAGGATTTCCAGACTTCTCAGAGGCCGACCCGAGTCCCCAGCAAAGCTGAGACCCACAGCTCTCACGAGTGATGTGGAACCGGAACTCCTGGACACAGTGTACATTTGCTAGTGCATTGACTTCTCGACATCTCTTGAAGTCCTGCTTTGGGTTACTTATAGCCCAGCCCCTGAGTACCATTTTCACTGACGATTGTGAGCCTACACTCTACAAGTGTTCAGTGGGCCCGCTTCTTGCATTTCCACTTGAGGCACCTTTGCGATCCCTGGTCCGTCGACTGGTGGGTCCCTGTGAAGGCAACTCTGACATTATTTGGGTTTTCCTGGTTGCGCCAGACGTGCCCTGACTCCCCACTGAGTGGTGAGTCCCTCAGACCTTGCTGGTCTGCCCCGAAGCATCTTTCTCCTTTCTGTGTGAGTTGCTGTTGCCAAGGCTTGTTGTGTTCAATACGGACACCAATGCTGCAACACTCGACATCCTTTGTGGGACAGCTCGAATCCAGCTCCTGGTCATTGTCGACATCTCTGGGACCACGTGGCTGAAGAGTTAAGCTTCACCTCTTTCACCTGACACACCCAACATCGGTGGGCATCCGCCTATCGTGCCCGTGGTCACTGGCAAGTGACCCAGACTCTGTCCCCTCTGCTTTCATGTTCTTCTCATCTCTGATCCAGGCTTGGATCTCTTCGGACACTTTGCATCTTCCCGGCAGCAGCACTTCTTCGCAGGCTGCCATTGAAATTCACGACGCGACCCGACACCATTCGACACCTATGCACCCGGCTTCCCTGGGTGAGGTAACTCAAGTACTCCAGTGCTCACGAGGCTGGTAACCCTAGAACTGTCTAAGTCCAAGAGGGTTTTCTCCTAGTCCATTTCTAAGTGTCCTTAAACTCTAAAACTCTGACCGCGACTTTCCCATAGACTTTAACGGAGCTCGCGGCTGTGTTCACACCCTGCACACAGCCCCCGTGGGTCCCCTGTGTCACTACCTTGGGTGGTTCCTTGGGGTCCCAGCGATTCTACAGGCTCTAGGTCTTGTGTCTTCTTAAGTCGTGGTTCTTATACCACTTTCTTAATATATGGTTTAGTACGCCCCTAGGGCTGATCGTATATTGTGCTAATTTACTGTGCTATTTGACTTGTAACTTGTGTACTTTGACCTCTAGCCTCATAAAGAGACTAGTGGGTAGTGTTTAGTAATAAATACATATACTTTATATATATACCTGGTGTGGTTCTCCTTTCATTTGGTTATTCATGAGATTATAGACTGGTAAAACAATTAGCTTTATACTCCTTCAAGACTTAGTCTGAAGGCTGCTCTCCATAGCTACCACTAGGATAGCTATCAATAAAGGTTGTCTTTAAACCTATCATCAATAAAGGTCGTTTGGACTGGTGCAAGGTGCCCACTAGAACTAGTGGACAGCATATGCCAGGCCAACTTCTCACATTGGTTGCAGCGGTGGGATTCAAGCTTGCCTTTGTTTTACCAGATAATCTCAAGTGTATAACTAACTGAAAACCACTAAAGGTACCAGAGGTACATATAAATTCAAGCTAGCAATACAGTAAGTTCTACTGAACTTAGAGTTGTGTGTCAAGGGCTTAGCACACCCTTTCTACAACTCAAGAGAGTTTAGTAGGCCACAGTAGAGTAGGTAGTGCATACACCACACCTCACTAGTGATGTCTTCAAAGCCAGGAACCACTGAGTCCCTGCCAGAAGCCACTGGGCTTTCCCCATCCCAATATGACAATCTCCAATTCTTGGATTTGAGAGCATTGACCAATGCTAGGAAGATGAAGCCAGGAAAAACTGCAAACACCCAACGCCTCATAGAGATGCTAGTGTTAGATGATCTCAGGCAGGCCTCAGGGTCTGAAGAGGTAGGAAGAGGGGGTGGAACAGCACCAGAGGAAGGGCCCAAGGGTGAAGAAACCCAGGACCTGACCTCTGAAACTGGCCAGGAAGATGACAATGATCTTACCCTGGAAAATCCAGCTCCTCCTGCAGATGAGGAGGAGGATCAGAATGACCTCCCCTTTGTGCCACCAGGAAGAGTTGTGAGGGTGCCTAGAAGGGCAAGATCTCCTTCAGAGGAGTCTAACCATTCTGACACCTCAATAGGGACCTCTGTTTCCTCTCATAGGAGGGAATCCTCTCATGAAAGGAAAGAGAGACTGCTCAAAGTATGAGAAGCTCAGCTGAGGATCAGAAAAGAGCAGTTGGCTATAGACAGGGAGTCCCTAGAGCTTCATAGACAAAGACAAAGGTGGGACTAGAGTCCCATGGTGGCAGCAACTTCCCTAGGGATAGGGAAAGGTCTTATGACCATAGAAACCTGAGCAAGATTGTCCCTCCCTACCAGAGTGGGGATGACATCCACAAATGGATAACTGCACTGTAAAGGGCCTTTAAAGTTCAGAGGGTCCCCCAGGAGCAGTGGGCAGCAATCTTGTGGCTCTCCTTTGCAGACAAAGGTAGAGACAAGCTCCTCACTGTAAGAGAAGAGAATGCTGATGATTACCATGTCCTGAAGAGTGCACTGATAGATGGGTTTGGCCTAACCACTGAGCAATACAGGTTAAAGTTCAGAGATACCCAAAAGGCACAGACACAGGACTGGGTGGACTTTGTAGATTGTGCTACTAAGGCTCTGGAAGGTTGGTTACTGGGCAGTAAGGTGTGTGACTTCAAAGGATTGTATAATTTATTCACGAGGGAGCAGATTCTTAATAACTGTCAAAATCAGCTGTTGCATCAGCACCTGGTAGACTCTGATCTGACCTCTCCCCAAGAATTGGGAAAGAAGGCAGACAAATGGGTCAGAACCAGGGTGAAGCAGAAGGTACAGAACCAAGGTGGTGACCAGAAGAAGAAGGATACCAAAAACTCTGACAAGGGTGGGGAGAAGGGTAAAGACCAGAAGTCTTCTCAAGGGCCCCAAAAATCTGCAACTGGTGGGGAATCCCAATCTACCAAAGAAAAAGGCCAAAGGAAACCTTGATGCAAAATCTGTCAGCAGAAAACTCACTGGACCAGTGACTGCACCCAGGCCAAAGACTCTAATCCAGCCACCATTGCCCCTAAGGCAACTGTTCTAACCCTGGGCGTAGTTCGCGAAGTAGCGCTACGCGAAGCTACGCGAAGTGCTCTTCGCACTACGCGAGCTACGCGTAACACTACGCGAACTGCGTAGTGCGCTGTTCGCGATGATTGCACAGTGCCGGATGCTTGTCCGCACTGTGCAATCATTGAACGGCATCTTGCACAGTGCGAGCTGTCTTTTACTGCCGCTCGAGTAGATTTTTACTCGGCGGCAGCTTTCTCAACGCGGACTGGTAGTTTCTTATCGCGAGCGGTCGCGAGCATACGCGACCACTCGCAATGAGAAACCTGACCTCCCCGCGTTGAGAATCTCGCCGGGAGGTTTATTTTCCACGCTCGCGATCGGCAATTTGATGTTGCTGATCGCGAGCGAGGAAAAAGTCTCGCCGGGATGTCATTTTGCTTGCTCGCGGTCGCCAACTTGACGTTGAGGACCGCGAGCAAGCAAAATGACCGCTGCACTACGGCGTGTTTGCACTGTGCTACGTGCAATTCGCGTAGTGCGAAGTTTCGCAAACTTCGCAAACTACGCGAGCGTAGCGTAGTGCTTTGCCCAGGGTTAAACTGTTCCCCCTAGTCCAGCTACAAATGGTGGTGGAAATACTCAGAATAAGGGTGTAGTAGGGTTGACCCTGGGTACTGAGATGGACTCTGGCCTAGTCAGAGTACCAACTCAGGCTGTCCTAGTCTTTGATGGGGGCATGGATATGTCCCCCTTTGTGAGTCCCAAAACCTTGGGCAAATACAGACAACAGCCTTTAATTAATGGAAGAGAGGCTTTGGCATTCAGGGACACAGGAGCAAGTGTCATAATGGTGACAAAAGATCTTGTGGATCCTGAGCACATTATACTTGGTGAAATGTACCAAGTGACCAATGCTACAATGTCAGAACAGACCATTCTCTGGCAGTTGTTAACTTCTCCTGGGGAGGGGTAACTGGCCTTAAGAAGGTTGTGGTGAGTGCAGACCTACCAGTCGAATGCTTGCTTGGCAATGATCTTGAAACCTCAGCTTGGGCAGAGGTGGAGATCAGGACACATGCAGAAATGCTAGGGATCCCTGCACATGTCTTTGCTGTGGCTAGGTCACAGGCAAAAATGTCAAAAGCTGAACAGGCCCTGGATTCTGGAATAATGGACCAGGTGCCTTCCAAGAGGAGGAGCAGTAGGGTTAAGGCAGTGCCTTCCCCTTGGCTCAGGAGGAAGATCAGTCTTTTGAGGAAGATGATCTCAGACCTGAAGAAGGAACTGTCCCAGAGGAGCTTGAACCTGATCAGGTTGAGTTCTTCGGGACAGGGGGCCCTTCCAAGGCAGATCTGAGCCAGGAGCAGCTGAACTGCCCCTCTCTTGAACCCCTCAGACAGCAAGCTGCTGCTGAGGCTGCTGGGAATACTAGTGGCACCCATAAGATGTATTGGGATGATGGACTCCAGTACTCAGAGAGTAGAGACCCCAAGCCTGGAACAGCCAGGAGGTTGGTTATACCTCTGAAGTTCAGGGGCTTCCTATTGACACTAGCCCATGATATTCCTTTAGCAGGTCCCCTGGGCCAGAACAAGACTTGGGACAGAATTGTCCCTCACTTTCACTGGCCCCACATGTCTGAAGACACCAAGGAGTTTTGTCACTCTTGTGTAACCTGCCAAGCCAGTGGGAAGGCAGGTGGCACCACAAAGGCCCCCCTGATACCACTACCTGTGGTGGGGGTTCCCTTTGAGAGGGTGGGGATTGACATAGTTGGTCCCATGGATCCCCAAATAGCATCTGGGCACAGATTTATCCTGGTGGTGGTGGACCATGCCACCAGGTACACAGAAGCCATTCCCCTTAGGACCACTACAGCTCCTGTGGTGGCCAGGGCCCTCCTGGGAATTTTCTCAAGAGTGGGCTTTCCTAAGGAGGTAGTATCTGACAGAGGTACAAACTTTATGTCCAGCTACTTGACTGCAATGTGGTAGGAGTGTGGAGTGAATTATAAATTCACCACACCCTATCACCCACAATGCAATGGTTTAGTTGAGAGATTCAACAAAACCTTAAAGGGCATGATTAAAGGGCTCCCAGAAAAGCTTAGGCGAAGATGGGACATACTCTTGCCCTGCCTTTTATTTGCATATAGGGAGGTGCCACAGAAGGGGGTTGGCTACAGCCCTTTTGAACTTTTGTTTGGCCATCCTGTTAGGGGTCCATTGTGTCTGGTGAAGGAAGGTTGGGAGTTACCTCTCAAACCCCCTAAACAGGACATAGTGGACTATGTACTTGGTCTCCGCTCCCGGATGGCTGAGTATATGAAAAGGCAACCAAAAACCTTGAGGCTAGCCAGGAATTACAGAAAACCTGGCATGACAAAAGGCTGTGCTGACTGTTTACCAGCCAGGGCAGAAGGTGTGGGTGCTGGAGCCAGTGGCCCCAGAAGACCTCCAAGACAAGTGGAGTGGCCCCCATACCATTGTTGAACAGAAGGAGAGGTTACCTATTTGGTAGACCTGGGAACTCCCAGGAGCCCCCATAGGGTGCTCCATGTCAACAGGCTGAAGCCATATGTGGACAGGGCTGACAGGGGCTTGCTCATGGCAACTGATGAGGGACAGGAGGAAGAGAGTGATACACTCCCTGACCTGCTCTCACAGAACCCTGATGATGGGTCAGTAGATGGTGTAGCCTTGGCAGGCAGCCTCACTGCTCAGCAGCAAACTGATTGTAGACAGGTGTTCAATCAGTTCAGACACTTGTTCTCTCTGACTCCAAGTCAGACAACCTGGTGCACTCATGAAGTGGACACTGGGGACAGTCTGTCTGTTAAAAGTAAGATTTACAGGCAACCTGACCAAGTCAGGGACTGTATCAGGACAGAAGTCCAGAAAATGTTGGAACTGGGAGTTATTGAGCCCTCAGATAGCCCTTGGGCTAGCCCAGTAGTCCTGGTGCCTAAACCTCACACCAAAGATGGTAAGAGAGAGATGAGGTTTTGTGTGGACTACAGAGGCCTCAATGCAGTCACTAGGTTTGATGCCGCACTACATACTAAACAAGCTAAATCTAAAACTTTTAAAATGTTCCTATTAAACTGCCGGTCGTTACCCAAGCATGCGGTTGAAATCTGCATTCTTCTGGAAGAAGAAGAACCTGAAGTGTTGTTTTTGACGGAAACCTGGCTAAACCCCAGCTCCGACCCTGACATTGTCCAGACACTCCCCCCTGGATACTTAATTCAGAGGCTTGACCGGCCAACAGGGAGAGGGGGCGGGATTGCTATCATCCATAAAACCCCCCTCACCTGTCGAATGTCTGGAAATTTGATCCCAGACTGCGAGAACACCTTCTTTTCTATAGGTTTTTCTCCTCTGCTCACCTTTTCAGGTCTTTTGATATACCGGCCACCCGGCTCCCCAGCACAATTTTGCAACTCTTTACCTGATTTGGCCGCAAATATGGCCAGCTCTACGGCCAATTTTACTCTATTGGGAGACTTTAATCTCCACTTTGATGACCCCTTACAGCTGGGGGCAACAGAGCTTAAGAAGGATCTTGTAGCTTATCAGCTCCAACAAAAAATCATTGAACCCACCCATGTAAAAGGACACTTATTGGACCCCATCTTTTCCAACCTTGAGGACCTAATTGGGGGGAAACCTACCCCCGTGCCATGGTCGGATCACTTCCTCATCCCTCTCCTGTGGTCACCTCCGGTGATAGGTTCATACTCGAAGTTAATTCGTACAAGCTCCCGTCCTTGGTCCGAACTGCCCTTGGAACAATGGATTGTAGAGCTAGAAAAAACCAAGCCAGCCTTGACCTCTGATGTTGTCACCGCTAATGAGAACTTCAATAAGTGGATTCGAGACTCCCTAGACCGGCTGCTCCCTGAAAAATTGATGCAAATTAAAACAGGAAGCAACAGACAAGCATGGTTCTCCCCAAAACTTCAGGCCTTAAAGCAGACCTGCAAGAAGTTTGAGAGATTATGGAGGAAGGACTTCTCTGGAGATAAGAAGTCAAAATACGGAGAGGCGATAAAAGTATATAAAGCAGAAATCAAACTAGCTCAGGCTGCCTATTATGAAGAAAAAATCTCGACAGCGTCTAATTCCTCCCGCGAGATCTTTCGAATTGCAAAAGCACTGCTTAGAGTCCCCCCCCAGTAACTCCTAACACCACAGGCTTACGCTGTGATGATCTAGCGGAGTTCTTTCTTGACAAAGTTAAATCAATCTTTACTTCCTTTTCCCCGACCAATGGTTGCATTGTGAGCCCAATTACCTATGGTACCCAACCGCTCATGGACACCATCCCTCTGATGGATCACGCAGCTCTAGAGCGTATCTTGGCCCAGGTAAAAAGTGGTTCACCAAAAGATCCTGCCCCTTTAAAAATACTGAAACAGGCCTTAGGAGTCATCTCCCCTGTTTTTTAGAATTGATTAACGCTTCTTTTTCCTCGGGAGTGGTCCCTCCTTTATGGAAGGAAGCAATGGTGAAGGCACTCCTCAAAAAACCTAGCCTTGATCCAACTGCCCTGGGGAACTATCGTCCCATATCTCTTCTTCCCGGTATCAGCAAAATTGCAGAAAAACACACTAACTCAGCGCTGTCTACTTTCTTGGAGACTCACAACCTTCTCCATCCATCCCAGACAGGCTTTCGACCTTGTCAGGGAACATAAACAGCCCTGTTGTCAGTTGTGGAAGAGTCTAAAAGGATCGTGGACTCCGGAGGCACCGCTGTGGTCATCCTATTGGACCTCAGCGCTGCCTTCGACACGGTCAACCACCGTACCCTGGTACATAGACTCAGGAAACTGGGAATAACTGGAGTTGCTCTTGACTGGCTACAATCCTTCCTGAGTAATAGATCTTTCCAGGTTTTTGACAATGAGGAGACCTCCAGACAGCTGCCCTTGTGTTGTGGAGTCCCTCAAGGCTCATCCTTGAGCCCCACCTTGTTTAACGCCTATTTGTGTTCGTTAGCAGAATCAGTGTCACCTTTTGGCGTACACATAGTGACCTATGCTGACGACACACAACTGGTAATGGGGCTCAATAGAGCCGACAACTCCTTATCCAACCTTCATTGTTGTCTGGAGGAAACAGCCAAATGGATGAACGACTCCTTTCTGAAATTGAATGGGGACAAAAGTGAGTTGATGATTTTAGGTAATCGATCTCCTCTCGATCTCAACCTAATATGGCCGATCTCCCTAGGTCCTGTTCCCGCTCCCAAGACTCAGCTAAAAAGTCTGGGTATTTGGCTGGACCATGATTTTAACTTCAGGACACAGGCTCGCAACTTAGCAGCTACGCGCTACGGTATCCTGAAATTGTTGTGAAAGATTCTTCCTCTCCTTCCATTTCAAGCTAAAAAAACCATGGTTCAGGCGTTGATCTTGTCTCGTCTGGACTATGGGAACGCCCTCTACTTGGGTGCTCCCACTTCGACCCTATCCAAACTCCAGACCATCCAAAACTGGGCAGCCAGAATACTTCTGGGTATCCCTAAATTCCAGTCAGCAAAATCCGCATTGAACTCTCTTCATTGGCTTCCAATTAGGGAGAGAGTTGAATTCAAAGCAATGTGTATTATCCACAAGTCCTTAGCAGGAAAGGGCCCCGCCATCAATGACTCCATCATTCAGCCCTATCGGGCAAAAAGATGCCTCCGTTCAGATGACATGAATCTTGTCACTGTACCCAAGATCAGGAAAGCCCGTAGTGGAGGCCGGCGTTTTGCATTTAATGCCGCCAAGCTATGGAATACCCTTCCTTCGTATCTTCGTAAGGAACCCAACCATCTTGTCTTTCGTAAACTTTTAAAGACTTGGCTATTTCCTTAGTCTGGCTGTCTTTCTTTTGTTAGCTGTTTCTAGTGCTGGGATGCCTTCGGGTAGCCATGCGCTATACAAATGTTTGTTTCATGCCCATCCAATCCCCAGGGCAGATGAGATAATAGACACTTTGGCCTCAGCCAAGTATCTAAGCACATTTGACCTGACAGCTGGCTACTGGCAGATCAGACTAGCTGATGATGCAAAGCCAAAAACTGCATTTTCTACCCCTGGTGGGCTTTACCAATTTGTGGTGATGCCCTTTGGTTTGAAGAATGCACCTGCCACTTTTCAGAGGTTGGTGAACACAGTCCTTAAAGGTCTGGAAGCCTATAGTGCAGCATATCTAGATGATATTGCTGCCTTTAGCTCCACCTGGGAGGATCACCTGGTCCACCTCAGAAATGTTTTGGAGGCCCTGCAGAAAGCAGGCCTAACTATCAAGGCCACTAAGTGCCAGATAGGACAGAGTCAGGTTGTGTGCCTGGGCCACCTTGTGGGTGGAGGAGGCCAGGTTCAACCCTTGCAGAGCAAAATCCAGACCATCATGGACTGGGTTGCTCCAACTACACAGACTCAGGTGAGAGCCTTCTTAGGCCTGACTGGGTATTACAGAAGATTTGTCAAGGGGTATGGATCAATAGTGACACCCCTGAATAACTTAACCTCTAAGAAAATGCCAAAAAAGGTTCAGTGGACAGTTAGATGTCAAAAGGCATTTGATGACCTGAAGCAGGCCATGTGCACTGCTCCCATTCTGCAAAGTCCTGATTACTCCTGAAAGTTCATTGTGCAGACAGATGCATCTGAGTTGGGGGTAGGGGCTGTACTATCACAGTTGAATGATGAAGGTCAGGATCAGCCAGTAGCTATTATTAGCAGAAGGCTGACCCCCAGAGAGAAACGTTGGTCAGCCATTGAGAGGGAGGCCTTTGCTGTGGTTTGGGCTCTGAAGAAGTTGAGGCCATACTTGTTTGGCACTCACTTCCTTGTTCAGACAGACCATAAGCCCCTCTTATGGCTAAAACAGATGAAGGGTGAAAACCCCAAACTTTTGAGGTGGTCCATTTCCCTACAGGGGATGGACTATACAGTGGAACATAGACCTGGGAGTAGCCATGCCAATGCAGATGGACTCTCCAGATATTTCCACTTAGAACATGGAGACTCAACTGGTCAAGGTTAGTTTAATGTCCCTGCGTTTGGGGGGGTTGTGTAGGAGAATAGGATCTGCCTCTTATGGTTACCCGCACTTTTTGCTGATGCTTCACTGTTTTTAGACTTTAGTCTGGCTGGGGCCCTGCGATCCAGGACCCCAGCCTAGCTGCTTCCTCTCTAAATGGATTCCTAGTACCTTAGGTACACTTCAGATTGGATTCTGGGGTGCCCTTATAAGTCCCTAGTATATGGTATACTATGTACCCAGGGCATAGGTACCCCAGAGGCCTACCAGGGGCTGCAGCATGTATTATACCACCCCTGGAAGGCCCTCCAAAATGACACCACAGGACTGCTACAGCAGCCTGAGTGAGGTGGTGCATGCACCCCTTACTGAGATATAGGTTCACTATATCTCACCCTATCACTGCACATATATACCTATCAGTGACCCCTATGGCAGGCCTTATCAATCCTGAAGGCAGGGTGCTTGGTTTTATGTGAGAGGGTGCATCTGCATGAGCAGAGCCCCTCTGCAGCCTTTGGAATCTCTTCTCCAGGGTTGTCTGTGGTGCAGCCTGACCATATACTCTTAAGTGCATTATCTTAAACGGTAAATGCTAACTTTGGGATGGCTGCACGGAAACATGTCGTGTTTGGTGTCAAACACCTTGGAATCATACCCCCACACCAGTAACTGGTGTAGGAGTATGATCCCACCCTTCTAGAGGGAGAGACATGGCAGTACCGGTATACCCGGTAGAGACTTTACAGAGCCTGGCATCACAAAATGGATGCTGCAGCCACAGACACGAGTCTAACCTCCCACTGCTGACTGAAACTCCAGCAGGGGAGGCCTGGACAATAGGTTTCCTGTCATAGGGAGGTTTTACCACCTCCCAGACAGGCTTTAGTGTATTGGGGCTGGGTGGGTGCACTCTCTGAGTGCTTTGAAGTCCTGCACTGGGGGCACAATTGGTGTCCCTGTGCATACCCCAGTTCAAACCGGTTGCAGGGGCTGCCAGCCCCTGCTCTGGCATGAAACTGGACAAAGGAAATGGGTGTAGCCACCCCTCTATCCAAACCCTCCCATAGGTGGGTCCCCAGAGTTAGTCCAACCCCTTTCTTAGGTATAAGTAAGGAACCCCTGCCAACAGTACTTTAGATATCCCTGGATGAAACTCTGCAACTGAATCCTGGAACTTTAATGCTCTACTAAAGACTAGAGGACTGAAGAAATCTCCCTTGGGGTCAAGGAGTGACTCCCCTGCTTGGCAGGCACCAATGAAGCATTTGTTTGTCTGCATCTCTGAAGCTCCTGCCAGACTATGAAGTACCTGCAGCCCAGGAAGAGGATTTCCAGACTTCTAAGAGGCTGACCCGAGTCCCCAACAAAGCTGAGACCCGCAGCCCTCACGAGTGATGTGGAACCAGAACTCCTGGACACCGTGCACATTTGCTAGTGCATTCACTTCTTGACATTTCTTGAAGTTCTGCTTTGGGTTACTTGTAGCCCAGACCCAGAGCACCATTTGCACTGAAGATTTTGAGCTTACACTCCACGAGTGTTCAGTGGGCCCGCTTCTTGCATTTCCACTTGAGGCACCTTTGCGATCCCTGGTCCGTCAACTGGTGGGTCCCTGTGAAGGAAACTCTGATTTTATTTGGGTTTTCCTGGTTGCTCCAGATGTGCCCTGACTCCCCACTGAGTGGTGAGTCCCTCAGACTTTGCTGGTCTGCTCCGAAGCATCTTTCTCTTTTCTGCGTGGGTTGCTGTTGCCAAGGCTTATTGTGTTCAATCTGGACACCAATGCTGCAGCACTCGACATCCTTTGTAGGACAGCTCGAATCCAGCTCCTGGTCATCGTCGACATCTCTGGGACCTCGTGGCTGAAGAGTCAAGCTTCACCTCTTTCACCTGAAACACCCAACATCGGTGGGCATCCGCCTATCGTGCCCATTGTCACTGGCAAGTGACCCAGACTCTGTCCCCTCTGCTTTCAGGTTCTTCTCATCTCCAATCCAGGCTTGGATCTCTTCGGACACTTCGCATCTTCCCGGCAGCAGCACTTCTTCGCAGGCTGCCTTTGAAATCGACGACAGCGACCCGACACCATTCGACACCTATGCACCCGGCTTCCCTGGGTGAGGTAACTCGAGTACTCCGGTGCTCACGAGGGTGGTAACCCTAGAACTGTCTAAGTCCAAGAGGGTTTTGTCCTAGTCCATTTCTAAGTGTCCTTAAACTCTAAAACTCTGACCGCGACTTTCCCATAGACTTTAACGGAGCTTGCGGCTGTGTTCACACCCTGCACACAGCCTCCGTGGGTCCCCTGTGTCACTACTTTGGGTGGTTCCTTGGGGTCCCAGCGATTCTACAGGCTCTAGGCCTTGTGTCTTCTTAAGTCGTGGTTCTTATACCACTTTCTTAATATATGGTTTGGTACGCCCCTAGGGCTAATCGTATATTGTGCTAATTTACTGTGCTATTTGACTTGTAACTTGTGTACTTTGACCTCTAGCCTCATAAAGAGACTAGTGGGTAGTGTTTAGTAATAAATACATATATTTTATATATATACCTGGTGTGGTTCTCCTTTCATTTGGTCATTCATGAGATTATAAACTGGTAAAACAATTAGCTTTACACTCCTTCAAGACTTAGCCTGAAGGCTGCTCTCCATAGCTACCACTAGGATAGCTTTCAATAAAGGTTGTCTTTAAACCTATCATCAATAAAGGTCGTTTGGACTGGTGCAAGGTGCCCACTAGAACTAGTGGACAGCATATGCCAGGCCAACGTCTCACACATAGCATGTGAATTCAGTTTGTGGCCGGCTTGCCATGACCTTCGGTGTGATAAGGAAGGCATTCCCAAGGAGGGGGCTCATCGAGTAGGAGGACTGAAAGCAGCAGACAGGACAGGAGAGACGCTGGGAAGAGTGTTCTTGTGAAGGGAGGGCTCATTCAAGGAGCAGCTTCTGTGTCAGACAGAGACAGGCTGAGCTGCATAGCGCAGAGCCAGGTTTTTTTTTTGTCTGAAAGGCAGAATGCCAGGAAAAGATGTTAATTGGGAACGGACTAAAGGAACAACACAAGAGCTAGAAGAATAGGTTCATGGTTTGGAAAAAGTATCCTTGTGCCATCTTTATAACAGATTTGAGCATTGGAAGAAGAAATGTAAATTTAAATATGATGCAGCAAATGGAAAGGCGCAAAATAGAGAGAAATGCAGGTGCAAAATGTGCCAGTTCAGCAAATGCAAATGTCAGTTCAGAAACAGGTACCAATGACAGGAGTTTTCAAGCCCAGATGCTCCCATAAAATATGGAAAATGCTAAAATTAATTTAAATAAGTTGTCCAGAGCAAATATGGAATATTTCCAGAAACAAAAAGAGAACACATTTCAACAGGTTACTGTATTTGAAAATGGGCGTTTTAACATTAACAATTCTGTATTTACCAAGGGGCACATGCATCAAAGGTTTTTGCGATCGCAAACGGTGCGAATCGCAAAAATCGGCCGTTTGCGATCGCAAATTGGCCTTTGGAGATGCATGAAAGTGTTTCCTATGCGCAATTTAAGAATTCGCAATTAATTGCGAATTCCTAAATTGCGATTGCATTAAGGAATCGCAATTTGCGATTCCTTAAATGCAATGCTAAACACTTTCAAATAGCGATTTACGCTATTTGGGACCGCAAATTACAGACAAATCAAACTTGTCTGTAATTTGCAAAACCTTCGAAAAATGCTCTAAAATGCATTTTTTTAAGTTTTAGGTTACACACACACATGCCCTTGGGGCATGTGTGTGCGCAATATGGGTGCACATCACAATTTCAGGGGTGCAACAGGGTGTCATTTTGACACCCTGGCACCCTTGAAATGCATTCTCAATTTGCGATTCTCTAATTGCGAATCGCTAATTGAGAATGTCTTCCCATTCATTCCTATGGGCCTCTAGGCCCATAGGAATTAATGGGAGGTATTCCTTAATTGCGACTCGCAATTAGCGAGTCGCAATTAAGGAATGTTTAGGAATCGCTATTTTTATAGCGATTCCTACATGCATAGGCTTTTGCGATTCCTTAATTGCGATTCCTTAATAATCGCAATTAAGGAATCGCAAAAGCCTACCTTGATGCATGTGCCCCCAAGTCCATTGTGAAAACAGTGGAAGGTCCAGACTTAGTTATAGGAGTTTTAAAAGAGAAATTACAAAACCAGGGGCATATTAGCAAGACTGGCGATAAAATTATCGCCGTTTTAGCGGCAGGAAACTTCCGCTAAAACGGCGATAATTAGCTTGCTAATATGCGTTATAAGATTCAATAGAAGCCCAGGTTAGATGTGCAGGACATCTAACCTGGGCTTCTATTGAATTCTATAACGCTTATTAACAAGCCAATTATCGCCGTTTTAGCGGCAGTTTTCTGCCGCTAAAACGGCGATAATTTTATCGCCAGTCTTGCTAATATGCCCCCCAGTTTTAGAGAAGGTGGACGCGGAAATAGGCCCATTTGAGAAAAGTTCCCAATTTATTGTTTGTGATACAGGCCTCGCAGGAAAAGAATAAATTTGCAAAGTAAAAGCGCAGATTACTGTACACCCGATGATGTTAATTATCAGATTCCTGATTAAGATGCACATTTTAAAATGGCCCAGCCAGAGACAGCTGTAGCATTGTTTTCAGAAAAGTCAATTTGCAAATGCTGTCCTTTTCTTTCTGCTGTTTTTGTTCCTGCAGTGACGTTCAGGCTGTTCTGGTTGTTGCTGTCAGAGGAAAGATGAGGGAGGGAAGGCGTCATTTAGATTTTCATGGACAGGATTTGTGTCTCAAAAGAGGAATTTGATTGTTTATTTGCAGATTTGTTTTATTTGTGTTTTTGCCATAGCGACTTGGTTGAAGATATTGGGAAGTGATTGGTCTATATTGTTTCCTTATGTTATGAATTAAACATAGTACAGTGCTATGCGTGTATTGGTGGGTGTTTCAGTCACACATTAGTTTACCACATGCTTTGTGCTCTCTTCCTCCGATCATTGGACTTTTTATTGTGAATTTTTCATTTCAGTTGAGGCCTAGTTGTGGTGAGCATGTGATAAGTTTAGTAGTGTTTGTTTTCCCTCGAGTTTTTGCACTCATTTTGTGGGCAACAGGTGATGTAGAGCTGGGATCCTGCAGATTTCACGAGCCTTGATGTGTATGATTCCGGATTTGGTTGAGAAAATGTGCTGGTGAGGAGAAGGCTGGTACATTGTAATAGTCCTTTATTCGATTGTGTTTGCAATTGTGACTGACCTGTGTGCAGTTCAAGGGAAAAAATAAGAATGTGGCCCTCCAATTGTCAGCTACTCTGGCTATTTTTATGCTACTTCTGCTGCTCAATATTTTCTGTCACTGATATAAAGCGCATTCTTTGGCAGTATTGCTTATAGAATATATATAATAGGTCTTTGTCTGGAGTAACATTGGCTGGCAAAAGATATAGGCCCTGCTGTACCTTTTAGGACCATGCAGAAAGACACAGCATCTATAAAAAGTTTAAAATGCAGGGTAGTTCCCTGCTCTTTGTTTCAGAGTCAGACACACAACCAAGTTGTACGGACAGCACAGTTAGATAGTGTTAGACATGTCGTCCTTGGTGTGGTTTTACATGACTTTTTGCCTCTACCTCCTATGTTTTTGATGCTGTGCTGGATTTTGTTTTTGCTGGTTTAGATGTTGTGGGCATTTTGCCACTGCTGATCAGTGTCACAGTGCTAGTGTTTCCTGTGCAAATGGATATTGTGCTTAGTTCTCCCTGATTGGCATATTTGTTTTACTAGTAGACCCCTAGTGAGGTGCACACATGGTGCCAGGGCTGGTAAATAAACAGTTGCTAGTCAAGGCCCCCGGGGTGGGGTGTGGTGTGTGTAAAGAGCGGGATATGTACTGATGTGTGCTGGTGTGCGTATGTTGTGCCCTGGTGGTGAAAAGTTATCATATTCTTCTTTCAATATTGCAAGGCGGTCCTGCTGATAGGACGGAATGGAGAATTTTTTTGTAACATTGTGAGAGTATATCCTTCATAGGAATAAGATAGACAATAGGACTGAGCTCAGAATTTGATAATATATCTTTTGGTAAGTATGGTTTTAAAATCTGTGTTTGCAACAAGCACTTTTAGAACGTGGCTATTTTCTTGTTCAGTTTATTTGTGTGTTTCTGCCTGATTGTGGATAGACTGTTTGGTCTCAGTATGGTTGTGACTGAGAATGTGCATTTGGTATGGTGTCTTTGTGTGGTGTTTTATTGTGTTACTGTGAGTATTGCTACGAATACTTGCTTCATTGCCACTGGGATCAGACTATCTGCTCGTACCAAGTTCCTGAGAGGGTGAGCAGGGGTTGTCTGAAGAGAGTATTCCCATTGCTTTGATTAGAGGGAAGGGTGCCTATTTTGCACAAAGGTACTTACCTTTGCCAAAGACAATAGTTTTTCTTTAGCAGATAGTTCTTATATTTACTTTTGATTGACAGGGGAGGTTCTTTTTCAGTACAAGGGGTAAGTATTTTCGACAGGAGGTCACCTGCTTTGGTCACCTACTGTCGAAGGGGGGTAGGAGACTAGCTCCTGGGCAAATTAAGCGTAAGCAAATTAACAATGCATGAGGTGCATGGGGTGCATGCAACTAACACACTGTGTTTTTCTTTGTCTTCTGTGCTTGGTACATGTATTGTTGTGTCCTGTTTTGTGTTGTGTGTACACAAGACGGCTGTGCGTTTTACGTTTTCCTTGGCTTATGTGCTTATTATGTGTATTGTTGTGTGCTGTTTTGCGTGGTAAGTACGTAAGACAGCTTGTTGTTGTGCGCTTTCTCTCTCTTTTGAGCCTACCTGAGCTGTCTTAGAACGGCCATGAGACAATCGGTTGGGCTTGCTTTAGCCATTCATTTCACAGGATGCTGTGAATATGCTTTTGAATAAACAGAGACCCAGAACGTCACCAGTGCACGTCTAATTGGCTATAAAATAACACTGTTTGAACAAATTGTCAGGATTACAAAAAAAATAATAATAAGTACGCCATGTTACTGCCCCTCCTTTCTGTAAATTGATGGAATTGGAATTGGATGAAGATGAAAGGACGGGTAGACTAGACTGATGCTCCCTTATTCGATCCTTGAGGGTAGCTATATGTCGGTGTTTTTTGTTTAAAATTCCCAGGTGGCAACACCATTATTGCTCATGTTATTGCAACACTACATACGATCGCAGAGGCATCACAAGCCCCTTATCAGTTAGCCAGTGTAATTGAGCTGACAGCCCTTACTAGAGCTGGTGAATAGGTTGCTGGAGAATTCATGTACTTACTAAGTTATGCTTAATTTGTCAGTTATTCATGCAATAAGGATCTCTGTTAAATTCGCAGTTTTAGAGTTTCCTGCTACGCCTATAACATGAGAGCATGGTCATAAGCGCAAAATATAGGGGCATAGTCTCAAGGAGCTATCGCCGAGATAACGGCACTTTATCGCAGCCAAAGTTGCGATAAATTCATCGCCCCATTCACAAGCTGGTGTTAACAGCCCATAACACCAGTTTACCCACGATAGCAGCCGCAAAAAACATCGCCACAGATGACCCCGGCAACTATCGCTAATGAGATGCAGAGTAGGCGTTCCTGTGCAAAAAGCAGCGACAACACCACTCCTCAACATTCACAACGACCAGCCAGATCCGCGATAAGATCACAAAACATGCGATAAGGCACGTTAGCAGCAGGAAACTAACGCCTGCTCCGACCTGGTGCAAAGTCGGACGACAGCCTGCACCACAAAAGAGAGCCCAGCCCAGAGCCACACCTGAAGAACAACAGATGCCATGGAGCCACTGAACATGCGTGCCAGACACCCAAGAGGGCCACAACACCCACCGGACCACACCCCACCCCCCGGGCCCCACCCCGGGCACCCCCCACCTCTCCCGGAACAAGACACAGCACATCAACTGCACGGAAACATGAACACAAGCACCTGCCTGTTGTCACACAATTGCAACAATCAACATAAATGTGAGCACTGAAATCCTGATTCATACATACACCATTGAAAGACCAAACAAAATGTCACATTCTAATTTGGCACCAAACAACTATTCTGAGGAGTCATGGAGGGGCATCCCTGGACAATCTGTGACTCACAGCCTGCAAGACAGTATCCAGGATAATAAGGTGTGTCAGGCACCCATCAAAGGACAGGGAGAGAGAGAAAGAGAGAGAGAGAGAAAGAAAGAGAGAGAAAGAGAGAGACTGAACAAGGAGCGCAAGGCCAATCGGGCCCTTGGCTCATGCAAACATGCCAACAGCTGCGTGTGTCTCGAAATCTGCGCACCCCAAATCACAGGCCTGGCATCAAAGTCAGCACGAAGTCCACATCACAATTAAGACATGCAAGCAGTAGTCAGACTAAAATCAGGAATGAAAGCTCCTTTGTCTCAACACACAAGGCCGAAGGCCAACCAAACCCCCGACCTTGGTCCTGAATGCGGCTGGCACACCCTGCGTGAGATACCATACCAGCCTTCGACGACACCATGAACTGCGCTAATGAAACACCAACATGCCCACACCCCACACACACTTGTCCCTGCACGACCTATACCTGCAAGGGATGCCCTTGACACATTGGTCAAAAACTACCCATACATCCAAACGTTGCACACACATACAACTCATTGCCCAGAGCTGTGGCATATCGTCCACCGAACTTCCGCCGATCAGAGGAGTGCCGGTGCCATGAGACCAACAAACGCAATGGCATCCATTCCCAGGCACATGCACAACCCCTGTCACGTGGAACTGTACCGTGCACGAATGCTGCATCTGTTGGGATCCCTGCCAATGGCAGTGTTGCGAATCAGTTTCTGTCTGAGTTTCCGTCTTGCCTACGTCACCTGCGTCCAGCCCTGGTTCCACTGTCGATCATGCACATTCGAGTGGCCCATGGAGGTCTGCCTATCCAACACAACGGTAGCTGAATTGGACTATGACCTGACAGTGCGCCCCCTGTTGGCCCACGAACAGGAGTGTCACCTGGATAGCCGTGCATGGGATGCACTGATCCTTGGCATATGTGCTGGCAGTTGCGCATGGGAGATTGCACAACTCTTCGTGTGCAGTGACCACATCGAGGCGCTCCCCTATTGGGCTGTGTTGTGGATTGGGGAAACGACGTGGACTGAGCACATCTGCCCGGACCAGTTAATGGATTGGCTCACCCTGGTGTTCCTTGAACCCGACAACGACGTACTATTGGAACACATTGCACATGAAGCTGCGCTGGCATTCATGGATGAGTAACTACGTCCCTGCAGCCACATCGGATTGTCACCCACAGCACTGGTCCCAACACCTTGTAGCATCATGGGGAATGCTCACATATCCCACCACAACAGAGGACATGTCTGCCTTCGTCTGGACTCTGAATGCATGTGCGTGGAACTACACGTGTGTACACATACCTGTGCAAGGTGATGCAGTTCCATGGTCGGAGCAGCACAGCGTCGTTTGGCAACGTTACCAAGTTGGACACACTGCTGGGGGGAGAGAACACACATGGCAATGTAGCACGACATGTGAACTTGTCGGACCCTTTCACCTGATCACTGTCAGCAGAGCAGACAGTCGGCGCAGTCGGGTGGCAGAGCACTATGCAGACCCCATGGGCTGTGAGTCGTGCCCCCTCACACGGGGCAATGGGCTGACGCCAAACAACACATGACTCGTCCAGCAAGGCAAGGTGGGCTGAGACCGTTGCCATCCGTGATGATTGGTGTTCATTTTTGCCTCCCCATTTCCTGCACCTCAACATGTTCCCATGCTGCGTGTAAGTGTCTTAAGCATGTCCCTGCCTGTTGTGGCCGTTGCCTTGTCCGTACTGACACGCACATGCCAATAAAGTCTACGCAACACCACTGGTGTCTAACTGTGATGAGTGTTGATTAGATTGACCACTCGTGTGCCAGAATGAGCATCGTCCCTACACAGGAAGGAACTGACTGACACATGTACAATGGGGGTGGGTTCCTTTTGACAGCTCCACCTCTGTGAGCCAGACATTGTTTTGGGATAGTTGCTGGTAGACCTGTGCTCTTACGTGTCTTCAGCAATGTGAGTATGGTGTCCAACCTCTGACCATGTTGAGCAATGTTATAAATCATAACAGAATGTGTCCACACAGATGTGTGTGAGTAGGTATGCGACGTGAAGTTCTGTTGTCACATGTGATGTAGGACACCACTTCTGGCCTGCTACCGATTTGGTCATTCCTACACACAGCCCTATTCAATACATGGACTTGTGCCTACTTTGGGGGGTTGTGAGATTGTTGCTAATGTGCAATGGGGACACAGCTAGTACCCACCTTCACAGTCATCCAATTAGCCATGTGTCTTGGGGATAAACATGCGCATTGATGTCATTTACCAGGGTGTACCTTCTTGTGCAATCATTGTCCCTACATCCAGCCATACTTCCATACGTGAGTGAACATAGTCATGACACATCTGCATGATTTCGAATGTTTTATTCACATTCTGGTGAATGACGGAGATGGAGCTGTACATGGCCATCCAAGCCCACATAACATGGAAGCCCAGTAGTGGGCCAACCAGAGTCCTTTGGGGATTGAAAAGTGATTTGGAAGAGGGGGAGTGCAGTCTGCAGCAGGATTGCTGTGTAATTGTCAAGCAGTGGAGATATGGCAGTCCGTGTCGGGGTGAATGTCGCAGAGTGTTCCGGGGGTCAGTGGAAGGTGTTGTCCCAGGGCATGATGCATAGGGCAGAGCCAGGCAGGGCAAGCCATATGGAGGTGATGGATGTTACTGCCTCCTTCCTCACACAGTAATTACCATCCACATCTTACTCCTCTGATACTTCTTCTGTGTCGGGTGTGTCCGGTGTGTGTGGCGGTGTAATGGCTGCATCACTGTGTGCCACTGACACATCAGGGTGCGAAGGTGATGGGGCTGCATCACTGTGTTCCACTGACACATCAGGGGTCGGAGATGTGTGTGTCGAGGTTCCTGCAGCAGCCATCTGGAACAGGCTCAGTGGCAGCAATGGCAAGATGAGGATCTGCAAGACATGGAAGATCGCGTCTACATCTCGCTGGTGTTCAGCAGTGGCAGCCATACTTCCAGCCTGCATCGGCTCCATGGTCTCCATTGTCCTCCGCAACTGTGCCAACTCTGTGCTGTCATCGCTGGAGCCTGTCTGCCTAGGCAGTTCTTGTATCCGAGTAATGGACCCAGCGATGTCAGCCAAGGATTGTTGGTGGGCATGGTGCGGACAGTGGGTATCCGTTAGGGACTGTAGGTGCTCCCTGATGGGACTCAGGCACCCACGTATGGCATTGAGTTTGGCTGCCATGAGCTCAAAACCCAGCCGCAGCTGATCTGCCATCTTCTCCTGGCACCCTAACACACAGCATTTGAAATCCATGTGTTGGTCGTGGGGGTCCTGGGAGGCAGCCGTGGTGGTGTATGCTTCCTGCTGTGTGGTCTGTGCAGGGTGTGGGCTCACCGCGATGTAGCTGGGCTGCCCTGCTCCTGGAGGTGGGGTGAGGAGGCTGTCCACGAGCCGTTGGAGTGTGTCTGGGCAAATGTGCAGGGTGTCCTCTTCATTATCACTGAAGAGATGTGTGGTCTGCTCTGCAGGAGGTGTTGATTGTCCCTCTGCAATGTAAAGGGGAGATGCAGGTTAACAGTGTGTTCCATGTATGTTGACGCATTGTAGATGTTTACATTCAAACTGCATGACGATGTACATTGTGACTGTTTTGGTGAAGCTGGTTATTTGATGGGAGTCAGTGGACATTTCGACTACATGACGGATGTGTGGTTGTACTCGTACATTATCATCTCACAGTGTCATTGTTGGACTTGGCCCTTTTTGGCAGATTCACCCCTAAACTTTTTGCCTTTTCACTGACATGGTGTTGGTGGTTTTAGGCCTCTGGGCACTTTAGCACTGTGGTCCAGTGTAAAGTTTGTGCGCTCTCTGTGTTACATTGGTGAGATTGGCCTGCCCTCCCATAGGAATGCATTGGGGATTCCCTGATCAGTGTGTGTCAGTGGTAATTCATGGTATGGGAGGAGCAGAGTGGTCGAGTTTGGTATGTATGAAATTGTGGGAATAAATGCTGCACAATGGTGTGCGCATATTTATTACGACTATGGGAGAAATGCCACTTTTAGAAGTTGGCATTTCTGTGTGCTATGTATCTGCCTGCCTGATGTGAATTGCATGTCTGGCTTGTGAGTGACAGGGGCTGGGAGGTGTGTGTGGCTCCAGGAGGGGCAGGGTGAGTCAGCGCTGGGCTGAATAGGACATCTGTGCTGGGAGTAGTGGGAGGAGTAATCCCCTGACTCTGAATAGGAGTGTGCCTGCCCTGTACAATGCTGGCTCCGCCCCCTGTGGTGTGTCTGATCACCTAGCCCCCACCTGACGAAGGGGAAGAGGAGCTTGGAAAACAAAGTGCTCCAAATCCGCCCTGAACCAGTTGCATCTGGTTCCCCCATGCCCTGCACTACAGACAAAGGAAATGTTGGTATAAATATAGGGGCTGTGACCCCATGAAATTGTTCAGTGCTATGCTGGAGTGCTGTACCTGACTTGGGGGCGTGCTGCTGCTGGGGCCCAGGAGGAACCGCCAAGGGGGCTTATCTCCCTGCTGGAGGGCCCTGTGTGCTGGCCTCCCTGGGCCCAGCTGTGCCCCTGGTTGGACTTATGCTTGTTGATGAAAGACTCATGCTTCTAGCGCCTTGTGAGCGCTTTATTTTGATCTGATAAAGAGAAGGAGCACGAGGGCTCCGCAGCGCTGCGTTGCGATTTTTCCCCACGGAATCCCGACGTGGGGATTCCCCCTAATGGAGGGGAAAGAAGCGGGAGCCCACCCCGCATTTTGCCTGCTTAGTGGGAGCCTACCCCGCTTTATGGATATCGAGAATTGCAGGTGCCCACCCCGCTTATGATTTTATATATGCGGGTGCCCACCCCGCGTTGTTGGCCTTAGCGGGAGCCCACCTCGCGTTGTCCTGTTATGAATCACCGCCGCGGCCCTATTCAGCGCCGGATGTCAGGCGCATCTTCCTGGCCTGGGGCGGAGCCTATGGCCGGGAGGAGGAAGTCCCGCCTGCCGAGCGAAGCCTGTCGGAGCCTTTCGGGCTCCACGCTGGAGTCCCGTGTCCCTGGAGAGGGACCGGGTGATGGAGAGCCTGGTCGGGGCCGGCCTGGGGTGTCAGCCGGCCCACCTTCCGCCAACACCAGAAGAGCGGAGTCCAAATAAAGCGAGAGAGCCCCCGAGGAGTGGGGGCTCTCCTGTGAATGCTGCCCGGGACCGGAGGAGTATCCAAAGGAACTCCGGTGAGTGGGGATGCATGCGGGCACCTTACGAGTGCCAGTCCTTGTTTGTTCTTTACAACTGCACCGCAATCACGGGCAGTTGCATCTTGGGGGAATTTCTCGGGAACTCGGCTGATAGTGCCCGTCAGTACCGTGCCTATTTCCTGAGTGGACCCGCCGTTGCTGGCCGCTCCAACGATGGGGGCAATTCTTTCCTAGAGTCCCTGAGGGGAGGGGTGCATCGGGGCACATTGTCGGTGCACGCCCTCCGTGGCCACATTGTTGTTTGAGGGCCCAGAGGGGCCCGTGTTCTCCCCAGTTTGGCCAGTTTACAGCTGCCCGCTTGCTAGAGGGCAGCTGCACCAATGGGGGCAATTTGTTTACAGAGTCCCAGAGAGGGGCTCAGGTGGCACGTTGGTGCCAGGGCTAATTTGTACACAGCTGCCCCACCGGACAGTGGGCAGCTGCAACGTTTTGCATATTTCTTCAAAGGGCACAGGGAGTGCCCAGGCCCACGTTCTGTTCACAGCTGCACGGCAAGTAGTGTCAGCTGCTATGTTTAGGCCAACAGTTCTTTGGGGGCATTTTTGTATAAGATAGGAGTGAGGTACACTCCTTTGCCCCAGTGCAATCGCGCACGTGGATTCTGCTGCATTGGCAGCCACCCTGACATTTGGGACATAGGGCATTTGAGCCCCTTTGAGAAGGCCAGTTGGCCAGGGGGACTGTTAGGTTTGTAGGGCGCCAGGCCCTAATGTGATTTATGTGGTACTAGGAAATGTGATTCATGTCCTGAGAGTTATGCACCGTGATTGATGCCTCTAATGTGGTTTATGTTTAAGAGGTAATTTGCATTCTATGATTTATGTTTAGGAGGTTATTCCCTAATCTAAGAGTTCTGTTTATGTGCTACTGCATAATGTATTTATGCTGGTGAGGTTATTGTCTAATGCGTTTAGACTTATGAGAAGATTGCATAATGTATTTATGCTGGGGAGGTTATTGTCTAATGCGTTTAGACTTATGAGATGATTGCATAATGTGTTTATGCTGGTGAGGTTGGCGCAGAATGTATTTCACGCCTAAATGTGATGCTGCTTGTGTGTGTGTGTTGCGCAAACGCTTTACACATTGCCTCCGGGAAAAGCCTGACTGCTCGTGCCAAGCTACCAAGGGGGTGAGCAGGAGGTATCTTCGGTGTGTAATTCCCTTGACCTGACTAGAGTGGTGGTCTATGCCTGGCTTTGGCGCAAGCCTTAGCCAACCAGAGATCCCATTTCTAACAGTCATGCATTGCCAGATGTGATTGGCCAGTTTCTACGCACGAGAGGCACCAGTTGTGTCCTCTGTCCTGTGGTGTAGGGGTTACACTCTGTCCCACATTGTCGTCAATGTTGATGTACTGTGATTGCTATGTGTTTGTGCTGCATTGTTGGCGATTCGCCCCTGCAGCTCTACATTGGCGGACCCTTATCCCTTTGAGTCGGTGTGCATTTGACTTGTGTGCTTTTCGGGTGCTGGGATGTTTGCGACTTGGGTCATTTGTGCTACTGGAGATATTTGGTACTCTTGTGCATTGTTTGTCTGCAGATGTGTTCTTGACGTCATGGGTCGTAGGTGCACGTCGATGTGTCAGAGTGTGACCTGCTCCTTTACGGATGTGGTCCACACTCGGCCACCTCGGTGTCGTCTCGTGCACCATGTCATGTATTGTGACTTCAGCCATGCTATCTGTCATGCAGTGTCACTTGCATTGTCAGTGTGGCTCACAGAGCCGCTGCTTTTCTGGATTCAGCACATGTGCATGGGTAGGTTGTGGCATTGGTGATATGGAGGGGGGCCCATTTGTGCACATTGTGGACGGGGGCCTACTTGGTGTTTCTATGTGTGCTGCAGTGTGCCAAGGGTATCAGGGACATGTTCCACACTCATTGCGGGTATGCAGTGTGCTGCACATGATTGTGCATGTGTGCCATTGTGCCCATATGCCCCGTCTCCCCAGTCCCTGGTCGTTACTCACCCTGTTGCTGTTGGGTCAGGTCATTTCAGGCTGTGTCCAGACCCCCAACTCCTTGCACTGTCTCCACACTGATGACTGTGGCCACCATTTCCTCCAGCTCATCCAGCTCCTCCTGTGACGCAGGACTCCCACCTCCAGTCGCCTTTGCTGCCTTCATGTTGGCAGAGAGTTTCTGTTTGGTTTGGCTGTGCACTTCATGCCAGCGCCTCTTGACCTCCTCGACACTCCGACTGCATTCACTTTGGTGACGATGGACTGCCATATTTCCGTTTGTGTTGCCAATGATGCAGTGGAGGTGACGAACAGTTGTTGGTAGTGTTCTATCACCTCCGTGACGGTGATCCGGTCTTCCTGTGGACTGAACCCCGTCTTCCTCTTCCTCTTCTCCTTGCCCTCCCCCGAACACGGGGTTCCATGCTGGTCCTCCATGGGGCTTGTCGAGTTCGGCTTGTCCTCTGCACTCGGTCCGGGTGCATCCATGGTGCTACGCAGTTTGGATTGTTTTTTTTTTTTTGCTTTTATAATGCATTTTCACGCATGACGTGTGGGTATTGCAGGCCTGTCGCTGGTTTTCGCTGATTTTGGTATCGCGCTTTGTGGCATCCCAACTTTTTGGGCAATCGTGTTTCGCATTTTTTGTTTGTCGCGTTGGTTTTTATGCGGCCATTTGGCGGCATATCATGCTGCTATTGCATGATGCCGAGGGGTTGGGAATTGGACGTTAAGATGGTGTTATTTTCTCGCGATGGACTGCGATATGCAAAGTTGCTTTAAGCTAAATTTGCGAAGATTATAACACGTTCTTGAGAATATGCCCCACAGTTGTTCTTATTCGAGAAAAATAATTCTAGAAGTGTCTGCAGTCCTGCACAGTAGCGAAAGTTCACAAGTAGAAGAAGTGCTGTGATCTCTATGACTTATTGAACACAAGCTTGCTAAGACAAGAAAGACAAAGGAGCCATTGCTTTGAAATGTTCTCTTTTTGAGGTTCTTTAGACGAATAATATTGGAATGCACAGATGCAATGATTCAAAACATGTCCGAATTATTCTTTCAGGGCTTAGTAACCGAATTTAGGCTTACCCTACTGCTTGGGATTGGGAGAAAAAAATGTAATTGTGTAACGTTTTACCCTTGTCAGTTCACTAAAAGTTCGTTTTATACTCGCTAATAGGTCCGGGATGCCCTTCAGTCATTGGGAGAGAGAGGGGTCGGACGTGATGCACAGCCTGGCTGCTCATTATAGAACACCTATGATCACGACCAAGGCGAAGCTGCAGAGCAAAGACATGCTGGACAAGGCACTACCACTGAGAAGAAAAATAAAAGAGAGAAGGGCTATCCAGGAGCCCCAGCCTGTTGGTCTACTTGTGCCTGAGTCCCAGCTCATCGAGCCTAGTCAGTAGGCTCACCTGTGTTTGAGTCTCTGCCCCTTGGTCCATCTTGAGTCTGACCTTCCTTCTTCATTTGACCCCCTTTTTGTGTACAGTACAACATCCGCCCGACGGAGGAACAGTGTACCATGGTAGAATAGGGTTAGTAGGGATGGACTTCATGGATGAAGAATAGGGTGCGGGGACCCTGTCTAAGGTACCAGCAATAGAGTAGAGGAAGAGAGTTTGATGCATTGTTTGGAAAGTCAACAAATGGGGCAAAGGAACTGTGATTCCAGAGAGAGAAATATCTTGCCCTGCAACGTGGGATCTGGATCCGAGCTGGACGCACAGCTCCACCGCCGGTGCTCAATAGCACTTACGCTAGATGAACAATAGGAGCCTACCAGTGATGGCTCTCTGAAAAGACACTGGACAGAAGATTTTTGCCCATCCTCTCGTTCTCTGGCCACCAATTCTATTGTGTTGTATTTCTCTCCCAATCACCATGTATCTGTTTGGTTCCCCAATTGACAAGGAAAACAGCTCTTTTGCATCTCCCCACTCAGAGCAAAGTTAGTACATAGAAATATCAGTTGCATCCATAGTTGTTATTGTGTTAATAATAGCGTAAGACTATCCTACCCCATGGACGAAAAGTATCCTGTGTATTCCAAGGATTATACAACGCCAGTTGCTCTTGTGAACATGCTTATTACTTTGGCTCCTCACACAGGAGCGCATCAGAGGACACAACGTGATATTATAGTTGCTCAGATTGGTGTACCTTCGATTCAGTTCTCCAGTCCTCAATAATGCATTTAGTGATTCTTATCCTACAAAAGGATGTGTATATTAGGCCGAGACCTTCCATGATAGTTAGTATGATAAGTTTGTTTTGTATCCCACTGTATTTGCTGCCTCATCTATGAATTGTGCCCATCCTCAGTTATAATATGTGGTACGACAAATAGACCCTTGTATACACTGTCTCCCAGTTTGTTGCATTTACTGCGTAGGTACATTAACTGCTAAGGAAAGGACATACATACAGTACAAGTGCAGAGGTTATGTTTCAGAAGGAGATAGAAGGGTTGTTGAGCGTTGATGCAGATCTATTTTAGGTCAATATGTCTTTTATAGTTTCCCTGCCCCATGATAATGAACATTTGTGTATTTTGATGTAGTCTGACTATGACACAGTTGAAGAACACAGTGGCACTCCAAGGGTATATGTCTAACCCTGGGCGTAGTTCGCGAAGTAGCGCTACGCGAAGCTACGCGAAGTGCACTTCGCACTATGCGAGCTACGTGTAGCACTACGCGAACTGCGTAATGCGCTGTTCGTGATGATTGCACAGTGCCGGATGCTTGTCCGCACTGTGCAATCATTGAAAACGGCATCTTGCACAGTGCGAGCTGTCTTTTACTGCCGCTCGAGTAGATTTTTACTCGGCGGCAGCTTTCTCAACGCGGACTGGTAGTTTCTCATCGCGAGCGGTCGCGAGCATAAGCGACCACTCGCAATGAGAAACCTGACCTCCCCACGTTGAGAATCTCGCCGGGAGGTTTATTTTCCACGCTCGCGATCGGCAACTTGATGTTGCTGATCGCGAACGAGGAAAAAGTCTCGCTGGGATGTCATTTTGCTTGCTCGCGGTTTCCAACTTGACGTTGAGGACCGCGAGCAAGCAAAAAATGACCACTGCACTACGCTACGCTACACGTGTTTGCACTGTGCTACGTGCAATTCGCGTAGTGCGAAGTAGCGCAAACTTTGCAAACTACGCGAGCGTAGCGTAGTGCTTTGCCCAGGGTTATATATGTCTAGACCAGTTGAAAAGGAGGGTGCCTTACATCCAGAAGATTATATGCATGTTGATATACTTGTACTGTCTCGTTTCCCTTTACTATTTGGGTGACCATGCATTCCCTTTCTCCCCCTTAGAATTGTAAAGACCCTGCCGGACAGCAATAACGGTTTTAGCCAACACTGCTAAAAGGAGGGTCTGTTAGATTTCAAATTCCCTTTCCTATGATGCCTCTGTGATGCTGTTTTAGATTAGCAGTGTGTGGCAAAATTACATGCATTGATGTGCGCATCCAGTAGCCCATCAGGTATTCCTCGCAGTATGCAGGCTTCATTAGCCAGTGTGACTCCATTTTGTATTTCGCAATCACTAGAACTGCTTTGGCTGTGTTCACCTTAGGCCTATTTCCTAACATGCTTGCCTCAGCAGAACACTGTACTTTGTGATTATTTTCTCTGCCCAAGGCTGCAACTCGACTCACTAATGAAATGTTATTTTTACCTTTGCATACCAGCTTCAATGTGTAACTCTGCTCCCACATTAGGAGATGTTGACACTCAGCCCAGTGGCCTTGGGTCACTGATAGTGCACCCATCTGGCAGGGGTTAGCTCATCTTTCTGTGCCTCCTTTGTTCGTGCCCGGCTCTGGCCGGTAACTTTCCATGGGAGGCGTGGCCGAAGTCTCCCAGTAGGGTTTATCTTGTATTGTAGAAAGCTGGGGAGTCAATCCCACTCAGCAGACATCTTCTGGTACTGGCCTGACTGGACTCCTCTGCAGAGTATATACATGGAATAAAGTGTAAGTTTCATTCTCTACTGTCTGACCAACTCATAATTCTTGGGAAGGCATAGCAGGTGGTTGTATATAACCTGCGTGGCCCTAGAGGGCCACGTCCTTCATTTCTGCACATCTCTTATCTCTTTGTATACCTTTCTTGTCTCTTTGTGCACCTCTCTTGCCTTTTTCTACACTTCTGTTGTCTCTTTCTGTACCTCTGTTGCTTCCTTCTGCACTTCTCTTGCCTCTTTCTGTACCTCTGTTGCTTTTTTAGCACTTCTCTTGCCTCTTTAGCCACCCCTCTTGTCTCTATCTGCACTTCTGATGCTTCTTTCTGCATTTCTCTTGCTTCTTTCTGTACCTTTCTTGCTTCTCTCTGCACCTCTCTTGTCTCTTACTGCACCTCTCTTACCTCTTTCTACACCCCTGTTCCCTCTTTCTGCACCTCTCTTGCCTCTTTCTGCACCCCTCTTGCCTCTTTCTGCACCTCTGTTTTTTCTTTCTGTAGTTCTCTTGCATCTTTCTGCACCTCTGTTGCTTCTTTCTGCACCCCTCTTGCCTATTTCTGTACCCCCTTCCCTATTTCTGCATCGCTCTCTCCTCTTTCTGCACTTCTTTTCCATCTTTCTGGGCCCCTCGTGCCTCTTTCTGCACCTCACTTGCCTCTTAATGCATCTCAATTGCCTCTTTCTGCACTTCTCTTCCTTCTTTCTGCACCTTTCTTGTTTCTTTCTGCAACTCTCTTGTCTGTTTCATCACTTCTCTTGCTTCTTTCTGCACATCTGTTGATCTATCAGCTCTTCTCTTGCCTTTTTCTGTACTTCTTTTGCCTGTTTCTGAAACTCTCTTTCTCTTTTATCACTTCTCTTGCTTTTTTCTGCACCTCTGTTGCTTCTTTCTGCACCCCTATTCACTCTTTCTGCACCTCTCTTGCCTCTTACTGCATCCCTGTTCCCTCTTTCTGCACCTCCCTTGCCTCTTTCTGCACCTCTGTTTCTTCTTTATGCACCCCTCTTCCCTCTTTCTGCACCTCTATTACCTCTTACTGCATCCCTGTTCCCTCTTTCTGCTCCTCTCTTGCCTCTTAATGCACCTCTGTTGGTCCTTCCTGCACTTCTCTTGCCTCTTTCTGTACCCCTCCTGCCTCTTTCTGTACCCCTCTTCACTCTTTCTGTACCTCTCTTGCCTCTTTCTACACCTCTGTTGGTTCTTTTTGCACTTCTCTTGCTTCTTTCTGCACCTCTCTTGCTTCTTTCTGCACACCTCTTGCGTCTTTCTGCACCCCCTCTTCCTGCACCTCTCTTGCCTTCTTCTTCATCTCTCTTGCCTCTTTCTATGGTTTTCTTGCCTCTTTATACATCTCTGTTGCTTCTTTCTGTACTTCTCTTGCGTCTTTCAGCACCCCTCTTGCCTCTGTCTGCACCAATGTTGTTACTTTCTGCACTCCTGTTCCCTCTTTCTGCACCTCTCCTGCCTGTTTGTGCAGTTCTCTTGCATCTTTCTGTAGTTCTCTTGCCTCTTTCTGCACCTCTGTTGCTTCTTTCTGCACCCCCCTTGCCTATTTCTTTGACACCTTCCCTATTTCTGCACCCCTCTCTTCCCTTTCTGCACTTCTTTTCCCTCTTTCTGAGCCCCTCTTGCCTCTTTCTGCAATTCACTTGCCTATTACTCCATCTCAATCGCCTCTTTCTGCACTTCTCTTCCTTCTTTCTGCACCTTTCTTGTTTCTTTCTGCAACTCTCTTGTCTGTTTCATCACTTCTCTTGCATCTTTTTGCACCACCGTTGCTTCTTTCTGCACCCCTCTTCCCTCTTTCTGCACCTCTCTTGCCTCTTACTGCATCCCTGTCCCCTCTTTCTGCACCTCTCTTGCCTCTTTCTGCACCTCTGTTTCTTCTTTCTGCACCCCTCTTCCCTCTTTCTGCACCTCTCTTGCCTCTTACTGCATCCCTGTTCCCTCTTTCTGCTCCTCTCTTGCCTCTTAATGCACCTCTGTTGGTCCTTCCTGCACTTCTCTTGCATCTTTCTGTACCCCTCTTGCCTCTTTCTGTACCCCTCTTGCATCTTTTTGCACCACCGTTGCTTCTTTCTGCACCCATCTTGCCTCTTTCTGTACCCCTCTTCACTCTTTCTGTACCTCTCTTGCCTCTTTCTACACCTCTCTTGCTTCTTTCTGCACACCTCTTGCGTCTTTCTGCACCCACTCTTCCTGCACCTCTCTTGCTACCTTCTTCACCTCTCTTTCCTCTTTCTATAGTTTTCTTGCCTCTTTATACATCTCTGTTGCTTCTTTCTGTACTTCTCTTGCATCTTTCAGCACCCCTCTTGCCTCTGTCTGCATCAATGTTGTTACTCTCTGCACACCTGTTCCCTCTTTCTGCACCTCTCCTGCCTGTTTGGTCAGTTCTCTTGCATCTTTCTGTAGTTCTCTTGCCTCTTTCTGCACCTCTGTTGCTTCTTTCTGCACCCCTCTTGCCTATTTCTGTGACACCTTCCCTATTTCTGCACCCCTTCTTCTCAATCTGCACTTCTTTTCCCTCTTTCTGGGCCCCTCTTGCCTCTTTCTGCACCTCACTTGCCTCTTACTCCATCTCAATTGCCTCTTTCTGCACTTCTCTTCCTTCTTTCTGCACCTTTCTTGTTTCTTTCTGCAACTCTCTTGTCTGTTTCATCACTTCTCTTGCTTCTTTCTGCACCTCTGTTGCATCTTTCAGCTCTTCTCTTGCCTCTTTCTGCACTTCTTTTGCTTGTTTCTGCAACTCTCTTGTCTCTTTTATCACTTCTCTTGCTTTTTTCTGCACCTCTGTTGCTTCTTTCTGCACACCTCTTCCCTCTTTCTGCACATCTCTTGCCTCTTAATGCATCCCTGTCCCCTCTTTCTGCACCTCTCTTGCCTCTTTCTGCACTTCTGTTTCTTCTTTCTGCACCCCTCTTCCCTCTTTCTGCACCTCTCTTGCCTCTTACTGCATCCCTGTTTCCTCTTTCTGCTCCTCTCTTGCCTCTTAATGCACCTCTGTTGGTTCTTCCTGCACTTCTCTTGCCTCTTTCTGTACCCCTCTTGCATCTTTTTGCACCACTGTTGCTTCTTTCTGCACCCCTCTTGCCTCTTTCTGCACCTCTCTTCACTCTTTCTGTACCTCTATTGCCTCTTTCTACACCTCTGTTGGTTATTTCTGCACTTCTCTTGCTTCTTTCTGCACCTCTCTTGCTTCTTTCAGCACCCCTTTTGTGTCTTTCTGCACCCCCTATTCCTGCACCTCTCTTGTATCCTTCTGCACCTCTCTTGCCTCTTTCTTTAGTTTTCTTGCCTCTTTATACACCTCTGTTGCTTCTTTCTGTACTTCTCTTGCTTCTTTCAGCACCCCTCTTGCCTGTGTCTGTACCAATGTTTGTTATTTTCTGCACTCCTGTTCCCTCTTTCTGCACCTCTCCTGCCTGTTTGTGCAGTTCTCATGCATCTTTCTGTAGTTTTCTTGCCTCTTTCTGCACCTCTGTTGCTTCTTTCTGCATCCCTCTTTCCTATTTCCTTACCCCCTTCCCTATTACTGCCCCCTCTCTCCTCTTTCTGCACTTCTTTTCCCTCTTTCTGGGCCCCTTTGCCTCTTTCTGCACCTCACTTGCCTCTTACTGCATCTCAATTACCTCTTTCTGCACTTCTCTTCCTTCTTTCTGTACCTTTCTTGTTTCTTTCTGCAACTCTCTTGTCTGTTTCATCACTTCTCTTGCTTCTTTCTGCACCTCTGTTGCATCTTTCAGCTCTTCTCTTGCCTCTTTCTGCACTTCTTTTGCCTGTTTCTGCAACTCTCTTGTCTCTTTTATCAATTCTCTAGCTTTTTTCTGCACCTCTGTTGCTTCTTTCTGCACCCCTCTTCCCTCTTTATGCACCTCTCTTGCCTCTGACTGCATCCCTGTTCCCTCTTTCTGCTCCTCTCTTGCTTCTTAATGCACCTCTGTTGGTTCTTGCTGCACTTCTCTTGCCTCTTTCTGTAGCCCTCTTGCATCTTTTTGCACCACTGTTGCTTCTTTCTGTACCCCTCTTGCCTCTTTGTGCAGCCCCTCTTTGCTCTTTCTGTACCTCGCTTGCCTCTTTCTGCACCTTTGTTGGTTCTTTCTGCACTTCTCTTGCTTCTTTCTGCATCTCTCTTGCTTCTTTCTGCACCCCTCTTGCGTCTTTCTGCACCCCTCTTCCTGCGCCTCTCTTGCCTCCTTCTGCACCTCTCTTGCCTCTTTCTATAGTTTTCTTGCCTCTTTATACACCTCTGTTGCTTCTTTCTGTACTTCTCTTGCGTCTTTCAGCACCCCTCTTGCCTCTGTCTGTACCAATGTTGGTTCTTTCTGCAATTCTCTTGCCACTTTCGGTACCTCTATTGCTTTTTTGTGCGCATCTCTTGCCTATTTCTGTACCTCTCTTGCCTCTTTCTGCCCTTCCATTCCCTCTTTCTGCATCTCTCTTGGCTCTTTCTGCACCCCTCTACTCTCTGTCTGCACCTCTTGCCTCTTTCTGCGCTTCTCTTGCCTCTTTCTGCACCACTGTTGTTTTTTTCTGCACTTCTCTTGCTTCTTTCTGCACCTCTCCTGCTTCTTTCTGCACCCCTGTTGCCTCTTTCTGCACTCGTCTTCCCTATTTCTGCACATCTCTTGTCTCTTTGTGCACCTTTCTTTCCTCTTTGTGCACCTCTCTTGCCTTTTTCTACACTTCTGTTGTCTCTTTCTGCACCTCGGTTGCTTCTTTCTGTACTCCTCTTGCCTCTTTCTGTACCTCTGTTGCTTTTGTAGCACGTTTCTTGCCTCTTTCTGCACCCCTCTTGCCTCTTTCTGCACTTCTGTTGCTTTTTTCTGCACTTCTCTTGCTTCTTTTTGTACCTCTCTTGCTTCTTTCTGCATCCCTCTTGTCTATTTCTCCACCCCTCTATCTTCTTTCTGCACCTCTCTTACCTCTTTCTGCAACCCTGTTCCCTCTTTCCACACCTCTCTTGCCTCTTTCTGCACCTCTCTTGCCTCTTTCTGTACCCCTCTTGCCTCTTTCTGCACCTCTGTTGCTTCTTTCTGTACTTCTCTTGCTTCTTTCTGCACCTCTCTTGCTTCTTTCTGCACACCTCTTGCGTCTTTCTGCACCCCCTCTTCCTGCACCTCTCTTGCCTTCTTCTTCACCTCTCTTGCCTCTTTCTATGGTTTTCTTGCCTCTTTATACATCTTTGTTGCTTCTTTCTGTACTTCTCTTGCGTCTTTCAGCACCCCTCTTGCCTCTGTCTGCACCAATGTTGTTACTTTCTGCACTCCTGTTCCCTCTTTCTGCACCTCTCCTGCCTGTTTGTGCAGTTCTCTTGCATCTTTCTGTAGTTCTCTTGCCTCTTTCTGCACCTCTGTTGCTTCTTTCTGCACCCCCTTGCCTATTTCTTTGACACCTTCCCTATTTCTGCACCCCTCTCTTCCCTTTCTGCACTTCTTTTCCCTCTTTCTGAGCCCCTCTTGCCTCTTTCTGCAATTCACTTGCCTATTACTCCATCTCAATTGCCTCTTTCTGCACTTCTCTTCCTTCTTTCTGCACCTTTCTTGTTTCTTTCTGCAACTCTCTTGTCTGTTTCATCACTTCTCTTGCATCTTTTTGCACCATTGTTGCTTCTTTCTGCACCCCTCTTGTCTCTTTCTGCACCCCTCTTCACTCTTTCTGTACCTCTCTAGTCTCTTTCTGCACCTCTGTTGGTTCTTTCTGCACTTCTCTTGCTTCTTTCTGCACCTCTCTTGCTTCTTTCTGCACACCTCTTGCGTCTTTCTGCACCCCCTCTTCCTGCACCTCTCTTGCCTTCTTCTTCACCTCTCTTGCCTCTTTCTATGGTTTTCTTGCCTCTTTATACATCTCTGTTGCTACTTTCTGTACTTCTCTTGCGTCTTTAATCACCCCTCTTGCCTCTGTCTGCACCAATGTTGTTACTTTCTGCACTCCTGCTCACCCTCTTTCTGCACCTCTCCTGCCTGTTTGTGCATTTCTCTTGCAACTTTCTGTAGTTCTCTTGCCTCTTTCTGCACCTCTGTTGCTTCTTTCTGTACCCCTCTTGCCTATTTCTGTGACACCTTCCCTATTTCTGCACCCCTCTCTTCTCTTTCTGCACTTCTTTTCCCTCTTTATGGGCCCCTCTTGCCTCTTTCTTCAACTCACTTGCCTCTTACTCCATCTCAATTGCCTCTTTCTGCACTTCTCTTCCTTCTTTCTGCACCTTTCTTCTTTCTTTCTGCAACTCTCTTGTCTGTTTCATCACTTCTCTTGCTTCTTTCTGCACCTCTGTTGCTTCTTTCTGCACCCCTCTTCCCTCTTTCTGCACCTCTCTTGCCTCTTACTGCATCCCTGTCCCCTCTTTCTGCACCTATCTTGCCTCTTTCTGCACCTCTGTTTCTTCTTTCTGCACCCCTCTTCCCTCTTTCTGCACCTCTCTTTCCTCTTCCTGCATCCCTGTTCCCTCTTTCTGCTCCTCTCTTGCCTCTTAATGCACCTCTGTTGGTCCTTCCTGCACTTCTCTTGCATCTTTCTGCACCCTTCTTGCCTCTTTCTGCACCCCTCTTTACTCTTTCTGTACCTCTCTTGCCTCTTTCTGCACCTCTCTTGCTTCTTTCTGCACACCTCTTGCGTCTTTCTGCACCCCCTCTTCCTGCACCTCTCTTGCTACCTTCTTCACCTCTCTTTCCTCTTTCTATAGTTTTCTTGCCTCTTTATACATCTCTGTTGCTTCTTTCTGTACTTCTCTTGCATCTTTCAGCACCCCTCTTGCCTCTGTCTGCACCAATGTTGTTACTCTCTGCACACCTGTTCCCTCTTTCTGCACCTCTCCTGCCTGTTTGTGCAGTTCTCTTGCATCTTTCTGTAGTTCTCTTGCCTCTTTCTGCACCTCTGTTGCTTCTTTCTGCACCCCTCTTGCCTATTTCTGTGACACCTTCCCTATTTCTGCACCCTCTCTTCTCAATCTGCACTTCTTTTACCTCTTTCTGGGCCCCTCTTGCCTCTTTCTGCACCTCACTTGCCTCTTACTCCATCTCAATTGCCTCTTTCTGCACTTCTCTTCCTTCTTTCTGCACCTTTCTTGTTTCTTTCTGCAACTCTCTTGTCTGTTTCATCACTTCTCTTGCTTCTTTCTGCACCTCTGTTGCATCTTTCAGCTCTTCTCTTGCCTCTTTCTGCACTTCTTTTGCTTGTTTCTGCAACTCTCTTGTCTCTTTTATCACTTCTCTTGCTTTTTTCTGCACCTCTGTTGCTTCTTTCTGCACCCCTCTTCCCTCTTTCTGCACATCTCTTGCCTCTTACTGCATCCCTGTCCCCTCTTTCTGCACCTCTCTTGCCTCTTTCTGCACCTCTGTTTCTTCTTTCTGCACCCCTCTTCCCTCTTTCTGCACCTCTCTTGCCTCTTACTGCATCCCTGTTTCCTCTTTCTGCTCCTCTCTTGCCTCTTAATGCACCTCTGTTGGTTCTTCCTTGTGAGAAGTTGGCCTGGTATATGCTGTTCACTAATTAAAGTGGACACCTTGCACCAGGGCAAATCGACTCTTATGGTAGATAGGTTTAAGACAACCTTTTAAAGAAAGCTATCCTAGTGGTAGCTGTGGAGAGCAGCCTTCAGGCTAAGTCTCGGAGGAATGTAAAGCAGCTTGTTTTACCATATAATCTCTTGAATCACCAAATGAAAAGACACCACACAGGTATATATATCAAATATATATGTATTTATTTCTAAATAACTCTCTACTAATCTCTTTATGAGATTAGAAGACAAACATATGCACAAATCAACGTTTCACAATAAGTTAAGCACAAAATATGGCTGGGGCCCTAGGGGCGTACCAGACCATATACTAAGTAAGAGACTTAGGGACAACGACTTGCAGGGAGACAAGGCCTAGGGCCTTCAGAAGTGCTGGGGCCTCACGAAACCACCCAAGGCAGGTAAGTAAAGGACCCACGGGGGACGCGTGCAGTGTAGATACACAGGCGCAGATCGCCGTTGACTTCAATGGGGCAAGTCGCGGTTGGAAATAAAGAGTTTTAGGATACTTCTATAGAACCTACAAGCAAGTCACTTACAGGGTAAGTCGTTCTAGGGCCCACACCCACAGGAGCACCGTAGTGCTGGAGTTACCTCACCCAGGGAAGCCGGGTGCACAGGTGTCCTTTGGTGTCGGGTCGCGGCGTCGTTTTCAATGGCGAACAAAGAAGACTTGCTGCTTGCGGGAGCTGAAGAAGTGTCCGGTGGAATCCAAGCCTGGATTCTGAAGAAGGATGACCTGAAAGCAGAGGGGACAGTGTTCAAAGTCACTTGGCAGTGACTCGGGGCAAGGAAGATGGATGCCCACCGTCGTCGAGTGATTCAGGTCGGTTGCGGGTGCCTTGACTCTTCAGCCACGTGGTCCAGGAGGTGTCAACGATGACCAGGAGCTGGATTCGGTGTGTCCCTCGATGTCTGCAGCTGACTGCGGTATCGGCAACTCGATCGGAGCCAACAAGCCTTGGCAGCCGCAAGTCTCGGGGAGATGAAGAAAAGTCGATGGCGCAGACCAGCAAGGTCTGTGGAACTCACCCAGCAAGGGTAAGTCAGGGCAGGCCTGAAGCAATCAGGGGAGCCCTTTGGTTTCTTTAAGAAGTCTTCTGGGGACCCACAAGCCAGCGGGCAAGGGATCGCGAAGACACCTCGGGCGGAATCACTCAACAGGGGCCCACGGTCACTCGGGATGGTGTAGGCCTCTGATCTTCGGAGGGATTCCTGCTGGAGGTTGGGACCACACGTGGTCCAAAGCACAGGTTCGTAGAACGTTGTGAAGGGGTTGTACTCGACAATAGTGCACGGTACCCAGGGGTCACGGTTCCTCATTACTCGTGGGGTCCACTTGCCTCAGCTTCACTGGGGACTCACGATGGCCTGGGAGAGGTCAGGAAATCCACTTTCTGGGCTGCAGGGACTTCGGACTCCGGCGGGAGCGGCGTAGTTTGCGACCGTCGTTGTCGTTTTTGGTGCCTGCCAAGCAGGGGAGTCACTCCTTGACTCCAAGGGAGATTCTTCTGTCTTCCAAAGGTAGTGGAACGTCGAAGGGCCAGGATTCTTCTGTAGAGCATCATCCAGGGGTTATCTGCTTTGCAATGGCAAGGTTCCCCCTCTTATACTAAAAAGAGGGGATGGACTAGCTCTATGACCCCACCTATGGGAGGGTCAAGGGAGGGGTGGCTACACCCACTTCCCTTTGTCCAGTTTCGCGCCAGAGCAGGGGCAGGTAGCCCCTGAGCTGGTTTGAACTGGCATATGCACAGAGGAGCCTTTGCTCCCCCAGTGCAGGACTTCAAAGCACTCTAAGAGTGCACCCACCCAGCCCCAATACACATTATCCTGTCTGGGGAGGTGGTCACACCTCCCTGCAACAGGAAACCTATTGTCCAGGCCTCCCCTGCCGGAGTTTCGTCCAGCAGCAGGAGGCCAGACTTGTGTCTGTGGCAGCAGCATCCATTTTGTGATGCCAGGGCTTCAGAAAGAAGTTACCGGGTAAGCCAGAGTTAACATGTCTTTCCCTCTAGAAGGGTGGAATGCTACCCCCGCCGCCAGGATTGGTGGGGGGTAGTATTCCAAGATGTTTGACACCAAACACGACATGTTTAGGTGCAGCCATTCCAAAGTTAGCATTTTACCGCAAGGATATAATGCGCTTAAGAGTATATGGTCAGGCTGCACTAATACAGCATCAGAGATGGTCTCCGAACGCTGCAGAGGGGCCCTGCTCATGCAGGGGCACCCTCTCACATAGGAACCATGCACTCTGCCTTTAGGATTGATAAGGCCTGCCTTAGGAGTGACTTATAGGTTTATATGTGTGTATGTATTTAGTGATATAGGTAACCTATATCACAGTAAGGGGTGCATGCACCACCCTACCCAGGCTGCAGTAGCAGACCTGTGGTGTCAGTTTGGATGGCCTTCCAGGGGTGGCATAATACATGCTGCAGCCCCTGGTAGGCCTCTGAGGTACCTATGCCCTTGGTACATAGTATACCATATACTAGGGACTTATAAGGGCACTCCAGATTCCAATCAGAGATGTGCCTAAGGCACATGGAAACCTTTTACAGAGAAAGCAGATAGACTGGGGCCCTGAATAGCAGGATCCCAGTCCAACTAAGTCATAAACCAGCAAAACACCATAAAAAAAGTGGGGGCAACCATATAGTCAGATTCCACCTTCCTACATAACCCCCCAAACGAAAGGAGATAAGGCTAACCTTGGCCAGTTGAGCCTTCATTGACTAAGTGGTCATATAAGGAAGCACCTGCACTAGCATGGTTGCCCCCTGTCTTATGGTCCACTAAGCAATCCCTCACCCTAAGGGTATGAGAGGGTCTCCACCATGGGGAATCACTACCTGTGGTGGGCTTAGGTAAAGTACAAGGCTGGTGAGGTGTCTGAGTAGGGAAGTGAGGCCCTAGGAATGTTGGCCTCAGCTTCCTCAGATCACTGGTCACCATGTATGCCTGTCTTTCCATGACTGAGTTGCACTTTGCTCTAAGGGTCAACCTTTGGCTGCCTACAGCTGGGGGTTGGGTCCCTTTGGATGGACTACTGGAGGGACATGGTCGGTTTGGAACCTTCTGGTCCCAGGTTTGCCCTTGCCTACCAGAGTCCTTCTGGGGAGGTCCCTACATAAAGGTATGGGGGATCCCTCAGTGTGTAGAGGAATTTTCACCTGGCTAGGGCTACTAGACTGGGTGCCCCTAATCTGCTGATGGGGGCTTCCTCTGGACAGGGGGCCCTGGGGGTCCACTGACCTCCCTGACCTCTGCAGCCCTGGGCTGACTGAGGCAGGGTAGAGAGGGGCAGGTTACCTGCTCCAGACGGGGTACCACCTTGGAAGGGTCCTCTGCCATCAGGGGTGTGGCCAGGCCAGGCCTGACTACCTCTGTGGCAGTTCCTTCACTAGGGGTAGGGTCAGTTCCCTGAGGAGGCTGACCCTTACCTACTGTCTGGGGGAAGAAGACTTTTCTTCAACCCTTGTGCTCTCTTTTGGGGGAGAGTGGGCCATTCTTTCAGGCTCCATCTCTCCAAATTCTTGGGCTGGGGCTGTGGCCATCACAGCCCCACTAACCTTTACAGGGACGCCCAACATCCTAAGATGGGTTTGGTGTTCCACTTCAGCCCAGGCTGAAATTTCCAGATCATTGCCCATCAGGCAATCTACAGGTAGGGTTGGGGACACTGCCACTCTTTTGGGCCTGTGACCCCTCCCAGCTGAGATTGACTATGGCCATGGGGTGATCTGTTCTGACACCATCAATGTTGGTCACCTGGTATTTAAACTCAGGTAAAAGCTGGTGAGGGGGGACTAGTTTCCCTGCCACCATGGTGACACTAGCCCCTGTGTCCCTAAATGCCACAGCTTTCTGACCATTAATTATTGGCTCCAATCTGTACCTGCCCAATGCTATGGGACCCATGGTAAAGGTGGCAAATCCTATACCACCATCAGAGTCAGAGGAGTCTGTTGAGGGGTCCCTGTCTAAACTAGGGCCCACCTCTGTTCCTCTTGCAAAAGCACCTAACTTTTTGGGTGCACTACTCCCAACTGGAGGATTACTACTGGTAGTACCAGGAGGGGTGGTAGTAGTTGTGGGAGGAACATTTTCTTTATTGCCAATCCTGGGGCAACTGGGATCAGTTTTCCAGTGCCCAGGCTTTTACAGACATGGCAATAGGGTTTCTTTTCAGGAGAGGAAGGAGTTTGGGACCCACCCCCAGAAGAGGAATTTTGGGGCCCTGTAGGGGACTTATCCTTAGATTTATCCGCACCTTTCTCTTGGGACTTAGTAGAATCTTTCTTCTGGTCACCACCCTGATTTCTAGTTTTTACTCTGGTTCTGACCCACTTGTCTGCCTTCTTTCCCAATTCTTGGGGAGAGGTCAGATCAGAGTCCACCAGATACTGGTGCAAAAGCTGGTTTTGACAATTATTAAGGATCTGCTCCCTCATAATCAAATTGTACAATCCTAAAAGTCCTGCACTTTGTTGCCATGTATCCAACCTTCCAGAGCCTTTGTAGCACAATCTACAAAATCAACCCAGTCTTGAGTCTGAGCTTTTTGGGTGTCTCTGAACTTCAACCTATACTGTTCAGTGGTTAGGCCAAACCCATCTATCAGAGCACTCTTCAAGACTGTGTAATTGTCAGCATCCTCTTCTCTTACAGTGAGGAGCTTGTCTCTACCTTTGTCTGCAAAGGAGAGCCACAAGATTGCTGCCCACTGCCTCTGGGGGACCTTCTGAACTTTACAGGCCCTCTCCAGTGCAGTTATCCATTTGTGGATGTCATCCCCACTCTGGTAGGGAGGGACAATCTTGTTTAGGTTTCTATGGTCATAAGACCTGTCCCTATCTCTAGGGATATTGCTGCCACCATGGGACTCTAGTCCCAACTTTCTTCTCTCCCTGAGGAGATCTAGGGATTCCCTATCTAAAGCCAGTTGCTTTTTTCTGATTTCCAGCTGAGTTTCCTCATACCGGACCAGCCTGGCTCTCCTCTCATGAGAGGATTCCCTCCTGTGAGAGGAGACAGAGCTCCCTATAGAGGTGCCAGAGTGGTTAGACTCCTGAGAAGGAGATCTAGACTTCCTGGGCACACTCTTAATCCTTCCTGGGGGACAAAGAGGGCATCATTTTGATCATCCTCATCATCATCCACAGGAGGGATTGGGTTTTCCAGGTCAGGGTCATTGTCACCCTCCTGGCCAGTTTCAGAGGGGGGCTGGGGGTATTGGTACCCCTGGCCTCCTCCTCTTCTTCTGCCCCACCCTCAGCTCCTACCCCTTCAGTCCCTACAGGCTTACTAAGGTCATAAGCCACCAACAACTCCTTGAGGTGTTGGGTGGTGGGGCTTTGGCCTGTCCTTATTTTTCTCAAGTTGCATAAAGCTCTCAATTCCAAGAATGGGAGTGTATCATACTTGGAGGGTGGAAGCTCAATGGCTTCCTGCAAGGATTCTTTGGATCCTCCCCTTAAAGACATTCTAGTGTTGTGCAGTGTTGTACTACCTACACTAGTTTGTGGCCTACTGATCCTAGCTTGAGCTGTGGAAAGGGTGTGCTATCCCTTGGCACCCAGCTCTAAGTTCAGTAGAACTTATTGATACTAAGCTTGACTTTATATGTACCTTGAGTACCTATAATGGTTTTCAGTTAGTAATTCAAATAGAGATTTTCTGGTAAAACAATGGCAAGCTGGAATCCCACACGCTGCCCACCAATGTGAGAAGTTGGCCTGGTATATGCTGTTCACTAATTAAAGTGGACACCTTGCACCAGGGCAAATCGACTCTTATGGTAGATAGGTTTAAGACAACCTTTTAAAGAAAGCTATCCTAGTGGTAGCTGTGGAGAGCAGCCTTCAGGCTAAGTCTCGGAGGAATGTAAAGCAGCTTGTTTTACCATATAATCTCTTGAATCACCAAATGAAAAGACACCACACAGGTATATATATCAAATATATATGTATTTATTTCTAAATAACTCTCTACTAATCTCTTTATGAGATTAGAAGACAAACATATGCACAAATCAACGTTTCACAATAAGTTAAGCACAAAATATGGCTGGGGCCCTAGGGGCGTACCAGACCATATACTAAGTAAGAGACTTAGGGACAACGACTTGCAGGGAGACAAGGCCTAGGGCCTTCAGAAGTGCTGGGGCCTCACGAAACCACCCAAGGCAGGTAAGTAAAGGACCCACGGGGGACGCGTGCAGTGTAGATACACAGGCGAGGATCGCTGTTGACTTCAATGGGGCAAGTCGCGGTTGGAAATAAAGAGTTTTAGGATACTTCTATAGAACCTACAAGCAAGTCACTTACAGGGTAAGTCGTTCTAGGGCCCACACCCACAGGAGCACCGTAGTGCTGGAGTTACCTCACCCAGGGAAGCCGGGTGCACAGGTGTCCTTTGGTGTCGGGTCGCGGCGTCGTTTTCAATGGCGAACAAAGAAGACTTGCTGCTTGCGGGAGCTGAAGAAGTGTCCGGTGGAATCCAAGCCTGGATTCTGAAGAAGGATGACCTGAAAGCAGAGGGGACAGTGTTCAAAGTCACTTGGCTTTGACTCGGGGCAAGGAAGATGGATGCCCACCGTCGTCGAGTGATTCAGGTCGGTTGCAGGTGCCTTGACTCTTCAGCCACGTGGTCCAGGAGGCGTCGACGATGACAAGGAGCTGGATTCTGTGTGTCCCTCGACGTCTGCAGCTGACTGCGGTGTCGGCAACTCGATCGGAGCCAACAAGCCTTGGCAGCCGCAAGTCTCAGGGAGATGAAGAAAAGTCGATGGCGCAGACCAGCAAGGTCTGTGGAACTCACCCAGCGAAGGTAAGTCAGGGCAGGCCTGGAGCAACCAGGGAAGCCCTTTGGTTTCTTTAAGAAGTCTTCTGGGGACCCACAAGCCAGCAGGCAAGGGATCGCAAAGACACCTTGGGCGGAATCACTCAACAGGGGCCCACGGTCACTCGGGACGGTGTAGGCCTCTGATCTTCGGAGGGATTCCTGCTGGAGGTCGGGACCACACGTGGTCCAAAGCAAAGGTTCGTAGAACGTTGTGAAGGGGTTGCACTCGACAATAGTACACGGTACCCAGGGGTCGCGGTTCCTCGTTACTCGTGGGGTCCACTTGCCTCAGCTTCGCTGGGGAGTCACGATGGCCTGGGAGAGGTCAGGAAATCCACTTTCTGGGCTGCAGGGACTTCGGACTCCGGCGGGAGCGGCATAGTTTGCGACCGTCATTGTCATTTTTGGTGCCTGCCAAGCAGGGGAGTCACTCCTTGACTCCAAGGGAGATTCTTCTGTCTTCCAAAGGTAGTGGAACGTCGAAGGGCCAGGATTCTTCTGTAGAGCATCATCCAGGGGTTATCTGCTTTGCAATGGCAAGGTTCCCCCTCTTATACTAAAAAGAGGGGATGGACTAGCTCTATGACCCCACCTATGGGAGGGTCAAGGGAGGGGGTGGCTACACCCACTTCCCTTTGTCCAGTTTCGCGCCAGAGCAGGGGCAGGTGCATGTTTAGGTGCAGCCATTCCAAAGTTAGCATTTTACCGCGAGGATATAATGCGCTTAAGAGTATATGGTCAAGCTGCACTAATACAGCATCAGAGATGGTCTCCGAACGCTGCAGAGGGGCCCTGCTCATGCAGGGGCACCCTCTCACATAGGAACCATGCACTCTGCCTTTAGGATTGATAAGGCCTGCCTTAGGAGTGACTTATAGGTTTATATGTGTGTATGTATTTAGTGATATAGGTAACCTATATCACAGTAAGGGGTGCATGCACCACCCTATCCAGGCTGCAGTAGCAGACCTGTGGTGTCAGTTTGGATGGCCTTCCAGGGTGGCATAATACATGCTGCAGCCCCTGGTAGGCCTCTGAGGTACCTATGCCCTTGGTACATAGTATACCATATACTAGGGACTTATAAGGGCACTCCAGATTCCAATCAGAGATGTGCCTAAGGCACATGGAAACCTTTTACAGAGAAAGCAGATAGACTGGGGCCCTGAATAGCAGGATCCCAGTCCAACTAAGTCATAAACCAGCAAAACACCATAAAAAAAGTGGGGGCAACCATATAGTCAGATTCCACCATCCTACATTCCTGCACTTCTCTTGCCTCTTTCTGTACCCCTCTTGCATCTTTTTGCACCACTGTTGCTTCTTTCTGCACCCCTCTTGCCTCTTTCTGCACCTCTCTTCACTCTTTCTGTACCTCTATTGCCTCTTTCTACACCTCTGTTGGTTATTTCTGCACTTCTCTTGCTTCTTTCTGCACCTCTCTTGCTTCTTTCAGCACCCCTTTTGTGTCTTTCTGCACCCCCTATTCCTGCACCTCTCTTGTATCCTTCTGCACCTCTCTTGCTTCTTTCTTTAGTTTTCTTGCCTCTTTATACACCTCTGTTGCTTCTTTCTGTACTTCTCTTGCTTCTTTCAGCACCCCTCTTGCCTGTGTCTGTACCAATGTTTGTTATTTTCTGCACTCCTGTTCCCTCTTTCTGCACCTCTCCTGCCTGTTTGTGTAGTTCTCATGCATCTTTCTGTAGTTTTCTTGCCTCTTTCTGCACCTCTGTTGCTTCTTTCTGCACCCCTCTTTCCTATTTCTTTACCCCCTTCCCTATTACTGCACCCCTCTCTCCTCTTTCTGCACTTCTTTTCCCTCTTTCTGGGCCCCTCTTGCCTCTTTCTGCACCTCACTTGCCTCTTACTGCATCTCAATTGCCTTTTCTGCACTTCTCTTCCTTCTTTCTGTACCTTTCTTGTTTCTTTCTGCAACTCTCTTGTCTGTTTCATCACTTCTCTTGCTTCTTTCTGCACCTCTGTTGCATCTTTCAGCTCTTATCTTGCCTCTTTCTGCACTTCTTTTGCCTGTTTCTGCAACTCTCTTGTCTCTTTTATCAATTCTCTAGATTTTTTCTGCACCTCTGTTGCTTCTTTCTGCACCCCTCTTCCCTCTTTCTGCACCTCTCTTGCCTCTGACTGCATCCCTGTTCCCTCTTTCTGCTCCTCTCTTGCTTCTTAATGCACCTCTGTTGGTTCTTGCTGCACTTCTCTTGCCTCTTTCTGTAGCCCTCTTGCATCTTTTTGCACCACTGTTGCTTCTTTCTGTACCCCTCTTGCCTCTTTGTGCAGCCCCTCTTCGCTCTTTCTGTACCTCGCTTGCCTCTTTCTGCACCTCTGTTGGTTCTTTCTGCACTTCTCTTGCTTCTTTCTGCACCTCTCTTGCTTCTTTCTGCACCCCTCTTGCGTCTTTCTGTACCCCTCTTCCTGAGCCTCTCTTGCCTCCTTCTGCACCTCTCTTGCCTCTTTCTATAGTTTTCTTGCCTCTTTATACACCTCTGTTGCTTCTTGCTGCACTTCTCATGCGTCTTTCAGCACCCCTCTTGCCTCTGTCTGTACCAATGTTGGTTCTTTCTGCAATTCTCTTGCCACTTTCTGTACCTCTATTGCTTTTTTGTGCGCATCTCTTGCCTATTTCTGTACCTCTCTTGCCTCTTTTTGCCCTTCCATTCCCTCTTTCTGCATCTCTCTTGGCTCTTTCTGCACCCCTCTCTCCTCTTTCTGCACCCCTCTTTTCTCTGTCTGCACCTCTTGCCTCTTTCTGCGCTTCTCTTGCCTCTTTCTGCACCACTGTTGTTTTTTTCTGCACTTCTCTTGCTTCTTTCTGCACCTCTCCTACTTCTTTCTGCACCCCTGTTGCCTCTTTCTGCACTCGTCTTCCCTATTTCTGCACATCTCTTGTCTCTTTGTGCACCTTTCTTTCCTCTTTGTGCACCTCTCTTGCCTTTTTCTACACTTCTGTTGTCTCTTTCTGCACATCTGTTGCTTCTTTCTGTACTCTTGCCTCTTTCTGTACCTCTGTTGCTTTTGTAGCACGTGTCTTGCCTCTTTCTGCACCCCTCTTGCCTCTTTCTGCACTTCTGTTGCTTTTTTCTGCACTTCTCTTGCTTCTTTTTGTACCTCTCTTGCTTCTTTCTGCATCCCTCTTGTCTATTTCTCCACCCCTCTATCTTCTTTCTGCACCTCTCTTACCTCTTTCTGCAACCCTGTTCCCTCTTTCCACACCTCTCTTGCCTCTTTCTGCACCTCTGTTGCTTCTTTCTGCACTTCTCTTGCTTCTTTCTGCACCTCTCTTGCTTCTTTCTGCACACCTCTTGCGTCTTTCTGCACCCCTCTTCCTGCACCTCTCTTGCCTTCTTCTTCACCTCTCTTGCCTCTTTCTATGGTTTTCTTGCCTCTTTATACATCTCTGTTGTTTCTTTCTGTACTTCTCTTGCGTCTTTCAGCACCCCTCTTCCCTCTGTCTGCACCAATGTTGTTACTTTCTGCACTCCTGTTCCCTCTTTCTGCACCTCTCCTGCCTGTTTGTGCATTTCTCTTGCAACTTTCTGTAGTTCTCTTGCCTCTTTCTGCACCTCTGTTGCTTCTTTCTGCACCCCCTTGCCTATTTCTTTGACACCTTCCCTATTTCTGCACCCTCTCTTCCCTTTCTGCACTTCTTTTCCCTCTTTCTGAGCCCCTCTTGCCTCTTTCTGCAATTCACTTGCCTATTACTCCATCTCAATCGCCTCTTTCTGCACTTCTCTTCCTTCTTTCTGCACCTTTCTTGTTTCTTTCTGCAACTCTCTTGTCTGTTTCATCACTTCTCTTGCATCTTTTTGCACCACCGTTGCTTCTTTCTGCACCCCTCTTGTCTCTTTCTGCACCCCTCTTCACTATTTCTGTACCTCTCTTGTCTCTTTCTGCACCTCTGTTGGTTCTTTCTGCACTTCTCTTGCTTCTTTCTGCACCTCTCTTGCTTCTTTCTGCACACCTCTTGCGTCTTTCTGCACCCCCTCTTCCTGCACCTCTCTTGCCTTCTTCTTCACCTCTCTTGCCTCTTTCTATGGTTTTCTTGCCTCTTTATACATCTCTGTTGCTTCTTTCTGTACTTCTCTTGCGTCTTTAATCACCCCTCTTGCCTCTGTCTGCACCAATGTTGTTACTTTCTGCACCCCTGCTCCATCTTTCTGCACCTCTCCTGCCTGTTTGTGCATTTCTCTTGCAACTTTCTGTAGTTCTCTTGCCTCTTTCTGCACCTCTGTTGCTTCTTTCTGTACCCCTCTTGCCTATTTCTGTGACACCTTCCCTATTTCTGCACCCCTCTCTTCTCTTTCTGCACTTCTTTTCCTCTTTATGGGCCCCTCTTGCCTCTTTCTTCAACTCACTTGCCTCTTACTCCATCTCAATTGCCTCTTTCTGCACTTCTCTTCCTTCTTTCTGCACCTTTCTTCTTTCTTTCTGCAACTCTCTTGTCTGTTTCATCACTTCTCTTGCTTCTTTCTGCACCTCTGTTGCTTCTTTCTGCACCCCTCTTCTCTCTTTCTGCACCTCTCTTGCCTCTTACTGCATCCCTGTCCCCTCTTTCTGCACCTCTCTTGCCTCTTTCTGCACCTCTGTTTCTTCTTTCTGCACCCCTCTTCCCTCTTTCTGCACCTCTCTTGCCTCTTACTGCATCCCTGTTCCCTCTTTCTGCTCCTCTCTTGCCTCTTAATGCACCTCTGTTGGTCCTTCCTGCACTTCTCTTGCATCTTTCTACACCCTTCTTGCCTCTTTCTGCACCCCTATTCACTCTTTCTGTACCTCTCTTGCCTCTTTCTGCACCTCTCTTGCTTCTTTCTGCACACCTCTTGCGTCTTTCTGCACCCCCTCTTCCTGCACCTCTCTTGCTACCTTCTTCACCTCTCTTTCCTCTTTCTATAGTTTTCTTGCCTCTTTATACATCTCTGTTGCTTCTTTCTGTACTTCTCTTGCATCTTTCCGCACCCTCTTGCCTCTGTCTGCACCAATGTTGTTACTCTCTGCACACCTGTTCCCTCTTTCTGCACCTCTCCTGCCTGTTTGTGCAGTTCTCTTGCATCTTTCTGTAGTTCTCTTGCCTCTTTCTGCACCTCTGTTGCTTCTTTCTGCACCCCTCTTGCCTATTTCTGTGACACCTTCCCTATTTCTGCACCCCTCTCTTCTCAATCTGCACTTCTTTTCCCTCTTTCTGGGCCCCTCTTGCCTCTTTCTGCACCTCACTTGCCTCTTACTCCATCTCAATTGCCTCTTTCTGCACTTCTCTTCCTTCTTTCTGCACCTTTCTTGTTTCTTTCTGCAACCCTCTTGTCTGTTTCATCACTTCTCTTGCTTCTTTCTGCACCTCTGTTGCATCTTTCAGCTCTTCTCTTGCCTCTTTCTGCACTTCTTTTGCTTGTTTCTGCAACTCTCTTGTCTCTTTTATCACTTCTCTTGCTTTTTCTGCACCTCTGTTGCTTCTTTCTGCACCCCTCTTCCCTCTTTCTGCACATCTCTTGCCTCTTACTGCATCCCTGTCCCCTCTTTCTGCACCTCTCTTGCCTCTTTCTGCACCTCTGTTTCTTCTTTCTGCACCCCTCTTCCCTCTTTCTGCACCTCTCTTGCCTCTTACTGCATCCCTGTTTCCTCTTTCTGCTCCTCTCTTGCCTCTTAATGCACCTCTGTTGGTTCTTCTTGCACTTCTCTTGCCTCTTTCTGTACCCCTCTTGCATCTTTTTGCACCACTGTTGCTTCTTTCTGCAACCCTCTTGCCTCTTTCTGCACCTCTCTTCACTCTTTCTGTACCTCTATTGCCTCTTTCTACACCTCTGTTGGTTATTTCTGCACTTCTCTTGCTTCTTTCTGCACCTCTCTTGCTTCTTTCAGCACCCCTTTTGTGTCTTTCTGCACCCCTATTCCTGCACCTCTCTTGTATCCTTCTGCACCTCTCTTGCCTCTTTCTTTAGTTTTCTTGCCTCTTTATACACCTCTGTTGCTTCTTTCTGTACTTCTCTTGCTTCTTTCAGCACCCCTCTTGCCTGTGTCTGTACCAATGTTTGTTATTTTCTGCACTCCTGTTCCCTCTTTCTGCACCTCTCCTGCCTGTTTGTGCAGTTCTCATGCATCTTTCTGTAGTTTTCTTGCCTCTTTCTGCACCTCAGTTGCTTCTTTCTGCACCCCTCTTTCCTATTTCTTTACCCCCTTCCCTATTACTGCACCCCTCTCTCCTCTTTCTGCACTTCTTTTCCCTCTTTCTGGGCCCCTCTTGCCTCTTTCTGCACCTCACTTGCCTCTTACTGCATCTCAATTGCCTCTTTCTGCACTTCTCTTCCTTCTTTCTGTACCTTTCTTGTTTCTTTCTGCAACTCTCTTGTCTGTTTCATCACTTCTCTTGCTTCTTTCTGCACCTCTGTTGCATCTTTCAGCTCTTCTCTTGCATCTTTCTGCACTTCTTTTGCCTGTTTCTGCAACTCTCTTGTCTCTTTTATCAATTCTCTAGCTTTTTTCTGCACCTCTGTTGCTTCTTTCTGCACCCCTCTTCCCTCTTTCTGCACCTCTCTTGCCTCTGACTGCATCCCTGTTCCCTCTTTCTGCTCCTCTCTTGTTTCTTAATGCACCTCTGTTGGTTCTTGCTGCACTTCTCTTGCGTCTTTCAGCACCCCTCTTGCCTCTGTCTGTACCAATGTTGGTTCTTTCTGCAATTCTCTTGCCACTTTCTGTACCTCTATTGCTTTTTTGTGCGCATCTCTTGCCTATTTCTGTACCTCTCTTGCCTCTTTCTGCCCTTCCATTCCCTCTTTCTGCATCTCTCTTGGCTCTTTCTGCACCCCTCTCTCCTCTTTCTGCACCCCTCTACTCTCTGTCTGCACCTCTTGCCTCTTTCTGTGCTTCTCTTGCCTCTTTCTACACCACTGTTGTTTTTTTCTGCACTTCTCTTGCTTCTTTCTGCACCTCTCCTGCTTCTTTCTGCACCCCTGTTGCCTCTTTCTGCACTCGTCTTCCCTATTTCTGCACATCTCTTGTCTCTTTGTGCACCTTTCTTTCCTCTTTGTGCACCTCTCTTGCCTTTTACTACACTTCTGTTGTCTCTTTCTGCACCTCTGTTGCTTCTTTCTGTACTCCTCTTGCCTCTTTCTGTACCTCTGTTGCTTTTGTAGCACGTTTCTTGCTTCTTTCTGCACCCCTCTTGCCTCTTTCTGCACTTCTGTTGCTTTTTTCTGCACTTCTCTTGCTTCTTTTTGTACCTCTCTTGCTTCTTTCTGCATCCCTCTTGTCTATTTCTGCACCCTCTATCTTCTTTCTGCACCTCTCTTACCTCTTTCTGCAACCCTGTTCCCTCTTTCCACACCTCTCTTGCCTCTTTCTGCACCTCTCTTGCCTCTTTCTGCACCCCTCTTGCCTCTTTCTGCACCTCTGTTGCTTCTTTCTGCACTTCTCTTGCTTCTTTCTGCACCTCTCTTGCTTCTTTCTGCACACCTCTTGCGTCTTTCTGCACCCCCTCTTCCTGCACCTCTCTTGCCTTCTTCTTCACCTCTCTTGCCTCTTTCTATGGTTTTCTTGCCTCTTTATACATCTCTGTTGCTTCTTTCTATACTTCTCTTGCGTCTTTAATCACCCCTCTTGCTTCTGTCTGCACCAATGTTGTTACTTTCTGCAGTCCTGCTCCCTCTTTCTGCACCTCTCCTGCCTGTTTGTGCATTTCTCTTGCAACTTTCTGTAGTTCTCTTGCCTCTTTCTGCACCTCTGTTGCTTCTTTCTGTACCCCTCTTGCCTATTTCTGTGACACCTTCCCTATTTCTGCACCCCTCTCGTCTCTTTCTGCACTTCTTTTCCCTCTTTATGGGCCCCTCTTGCCTCTTTCTTCAACTCACTTGCCTCTTACTCCATCTCAATTGCCTCTTTCTGCACTTCTCTTCCTTCTTTCTGCACCTTTCTTCTTTCTTTCTGCAACTCTCTTGTCTGTTTCATCACTTCTCTTGCTTCTTTCTGCACCTCTGTTGCTTCTTTCTGCACCCCTCTTCCCTCTTTCTGCACCTCTCTTGCCTCTTACTGCATCCCTGTCCCCTCTTTCTGCACCTCTCTTGCCTCTTTCTGCACCTCTGCTTCTTCTTTCTGCACCCCTCTTCCCTCTTTCTGCACCTCTCTTGCCTCTTACTGCATCCCTGTTCCCTCTTTCTGCTCCTCTCTTGCCTCTTAATGCACCTCTGTTGGTCCTTCCTGCACTTCTCTTGCATCTTTCTGCACCCTTCTTGCCTCTTTCTGCACCCCTCTTCACTCTTTCTGTACCTCTCTTGCCTCTTTCTGCACCTCTCTTGCTTCTTTCTGCACACCTCTTGCGTCTTTCTGCACCCCCTCTTTCTGCACCTCTCTTTCTACCTTCTTCACCTCTCTTTCCACTTTCTATAGTTTTCTTGCCTCTTTATACATCTCTGTTGCTTCTTTCTGTACTTCTCTTGCATCTTTCAGCACCCCTCTTGCCTCTGTCTGCACCAATGTTGTTACTCTCTGCACACCTGTTCCCTCTTTCTGCACCTCTCCTGCCTGTTTGTGCAGTTCTCTTGCATCTTTCTGTAGTTCTCTTGCCTCTTTCTGCACCTCTGTTGCTTCTTTCTGCACCCCTCTTGCCTATTTCTGTGACACCTTCCCTATTTCTGCACCCCTCTCTTCTCAATCTGCACTTCTTTTCCCTCTTTCTGGGCCCCTCTTGCCTCTTTCTGCACCTCACTTGCCTCTTACTCCATCTCAATTGCCTCTTTCTGCACTTCTCTTCCTTCTTTCTGCACCTTTCTTGTTTCTTTCTGCAACTCTCTTGTCTGTTTCATCACTTCTCTTGCTTCTTTCTGCACCTCTGTTGCATCTTTCAGCTCTTCTCTTGCCTCTTTCTGCACTTCTTTTGCTTGTTTCTGCAACTCTCTTGTCTCTTTTATCACTTCTCTTGCTTTTTTCTGCACCGCTGTTGCTTCTTTCTGCACCCCTCTTCCCTCTTTCTGCACATCTCTTGCCTCTTACTGCATCCCTGTCCCCTCTTTCTGCACCTCTCTTGCTTCTTTCTGCACCCCTCTTTCCTATTTCTTTACCCCTTCCCTATTACTGCACCCCTCTCTCCTCTTTCTGCACTTCTTTTCCCTCTTTCTGGCCCCTCTTGCCTCTTTCTGCACCTCACTTGCCTCTTACTGCATCTCAATTGCCTCTTTCTGCACTTCTCTTCCTTCTTTCTGTACCTTTCTTGTTTCTTTCTGCAACTCTCTTGTCTGTTTCATCACTTCTCTTGCTTCTTTCTGCACCTCTGTTGCATCTTTCAGCTCTTCTCTTGCCTCTTTCTGCACTTCTTTTGCCTGTTTCTGCAACTCTCTTGTCTCTTTTATCAATTCTCTAGCTTTTTTCTGCACCTCTGTTGCTTCTTTCTGCACCCCTCTTCCCTCTTTCTGCACCTCTCTTGCCTCTGACTGCATCCCTGTTCCCTCTTTCTGCTCCTCTCTTGTTTCTTAATGCACCTCTGTTGCTTCTTTCTGCACCCCTCTTCCCTCTTTCTGCACATCTCTTGCCTCTTACTGCATCCCTGTCCCCTCTTTCTGCACCTCTCTTGCTTCTTTCTGCACCCCTCTTTCCTATTTCTTTACCCCCTTCCCTATTACTGCACCCCTCTCTCCTCTTTCTGCACTTCTTTTCCCTCTTTCTGGGCCCCTCTTGCCTCTTTCTGCACCTCACTTGCCTCTTACTGCATCTCAATTGCCTCTTTCTGCACTTCTCTTCCTTCTTTCTGTACCTTTCTTGTTTCTTTCTGCAACTCTCTTGTCTGTTTCATCACTTCTCTTGCTTCTTTCTGCACCTCTGTTGCATCTTTCAGCTCTTCTCTTGCCTCTTTCTGCACTTCTTTTGCCTGTTTCTGCAACTCTCTTGTCTCTTTTATCAATTCTCTAGCTTTTTCTGCACCTCTGTTGCTTCTTTCTGCACCCCTCTTCCCTCTTTCTGCACCTCTCTTGCCTCTGACTGCATCCCTGTTCCCTCTTTCTGCTCCTCTCTTGTTTCTTAATGCACCTCTGTTGGTTCTTGCTGCACTTCTCTTGCGTCTTTCAGCACCCTCTTGCCTCTGTCTGTACCAATGTTGGTTCTTTCTGCAATTCTCTTGCCACTTTCTGTACCTCTATTGCTTTTTTGTGCGCATCTCTTGCCTATTTCTGTACCTCTCTTGCCTCTTTCTGCCCTTCCATTGCCTCTTTCTGCATCTCTCTTGGCTCTTTCTGCACCCCTCTCTCCTCTTTCTGCACCCCTCTACTCTCTGTCTGCACCTCTTGCCTCTTTCTGTGCTTCTCTTGCCTCTTTCTGCACCACTGTTGTTTTTTTCTGCACTTCTCTTGCTTCTTTCTGCACCTCTCCTGCTTCTTTCTGCACCCCTGTTGCCTCTTTCTGCACTCGTCTTCCCTATTTCTGCACATCTCTTGTCTCTTTGTGCATCCTTTCTTCCTCTTTGTGCACCTCTCTTGCCTTTTACTACACTTCTGTTGTCTCTTTCTGCACCTCTGTTGCTTCTTTCTGTACTCCTCTTGCCTCTTTCTGTACCTCTGTTGCTTTTGTAGCACGTTTCTTGCTTCTTTCTGCACCCCTCTTGCCTCTTTCTGCACTTCTGTTGCTTTTTTCTGCACTTCTCTTGCTTCTTTTTGTACCTCTCTTGCTTCTTTCTGCATCCCTCTTGTCTATTTCTGCACCCCTCTATCATCTTTCTGCACCTCTCTTACCTCTTTCTGCAACCCTGTTCCCTCTTTCCACACCTCTCTTGCCTCTTTCTGCACCTCTCTTGCCTCTTTCTGCACCCCTCTTGCCTCTTTCTGCACCTCTGTTGCTTCTTTCTGCACTTCTCTTGCTTCTTTCTGCACCTCTCTTGCTTCTTTCTGCACACCTCTTGCGTCTTTCTGCACCCCCTCTTCCTGCACCTCTCTTGCCTTCTTCTTCACCTCTCTTGCCTCTTTCTATGGTTTTCTTGCCTCTTTATACATCTCTGTTGCTTCTTTCTGTACTTCTCTTGCGTCTTTCAGCACCCCTCTTGCCTCTGTCTGCACCAATGTTGTTACTTTCTGCACTCCTGTTCCCTCTTTCTGCACCTCTCCTGCCTGTTTCTGCAGTTCTCTTGCATCTTTCTGTAGTTCTCTTGCCTCTTTCTGCACCTCTGTTGCTTCTTTCTGCACCCCCTTGCCTATTTCTTTGACACCTTCCCTATTTCTGCACCTCTCTTCCCTTTCTGCACTTCTTTTCCCTCTTTCTGAGCCCCTCTTGCCTCTTTCTGCAATTCACTTGCCTATTACTCCATCTCAATCACCTCTTTCTGCACTTCTCTTCCTTCTTTCTGCACCTTTCTTGTTTCTTTCTGCAACTCTCTTGTCTGTTTCATCACTTCTCTTGCATCTTTTTGCACCACCGTTGCTTCTTTCTGCACCCCTCTTGTCTCTTTCTGCACCCCTCTTCACTCTTTCTGTACCTCTCTTGTCTCTTTCTGCACCTCTGTTGGTTCTTTCTGCACTTCTCTTGCTTCTTTCTGCACCTCTCTTGCTTCTTTCTGCACACCTCTTGCGTCTTTCTGCACCCCCTCTTCCTGCACCTCTCTTGCCTTCTTCTTCACCTCTCTTGCCTCTTTCTATGGTTTTCTTGCCTCTTTATACATCTCTGTTGCTTCTTTCTGTACTTCTCTTGCGTCTTTAATCACCCCTCTTGCTTCTGTCTGCACCAATGTTGTTACTTTCTGCAATTCTGCTCCCTCTTTCTGCACCTCTCCTGACTGTTTGTGCATTTCTCTTGCAACTTTCTGTAGTTCTCTTGCCTCTTTCTGCACCTCTGTTGCTTCTTTCTGTACCCCTCTTGCCTATTTCTGTGACACCTTCCCTATTTCTGCACCCCTCTCTTCTCTTTCTGCACTTCTTTTCCCTCTTTATGGGCCACTCTTGCCTCTTTCTTCAACTCACTTGCCTCTTACTCCATCTCAATTGCCTCTTTCTGCACTTCTCTTCCTTCTTTCTGCACCTTTCTTCCCTCTTTCTGCAACTCTCTTGTCTGTTTCATCACTTCTCTTGCTTCTTTCTGCACCTCTGTTGCTTCTTTCTGCACCCCTCTTCCCTCTTTCTGCACCTCTCTTGCCTCTTACTGCATCCCTGTCCCCTCTTTCTGCACCTCTCTTGCCTCTTTCTGCACCTCTGTTTCTTCTTTCTGCACCCCTCTTCCATCTTTCTGCACCTCTCTTGCCTCTTACTGCATCCCTGTTCCCTCTTTCTGCTCCTCTCTTGCCTCTTAATGCACCTCTGTTGGTCCTTCCTGCACTTCTCTTGCATCTTTCTGCACCCTTCTTGCCTCTTTCTGCACCCCTCTTCACTCTTTCTGTACCTCTCTTGCCTCTTTCTGCACCTCTCTTGCTTCTTTCTGCACACCTCTTGCTTCTTTCTGCACCCCCTCTTCCTGCACCTCTCTTGCTACCTTCTTCACCTCTCTTTCCTCTTTCTATAGTTTTCTTGCCTCTTTATACATCTCTGTTTCTTCTTTCTGTACTTCTCTTGCATCTTTCAGCACCCCTCTTGCCTCTGTCTGCACCAATGTTGTTACTCTCTGCACACCTGTTCCCTCTTTCTGCACCTCTCCTGCCTGTTTGTGCAGTTCTCTTGCAACTTTCTGTAGTTCTCTTGCCTCTTTCTGCACCTCTGTTGCTTCTTTCTGCACCCCTCTTGCCTATTTCTGTGACACCTTCCCTATTTCTGCACCCCTCTCTTCTCAATCTGCACTTCTTTTCCCTCTTTCTGGGCCCTCTTGCCTCTTTCTGCACCTCACTTGCCTATTACTCCATCTCAATTGCCTCTTTCTGCACTTCTCTTCCTTCTTTCTGCACCTTTCTTGTTTCTTTCTGCAACTCTCTTGTCTGTTTCATCACTTCTCTTGCTTCTTTCTGCACCTCTGTTGCATCTTTCAGCTCTTCTCTTGCCTCTTTCTGCACTTCTTTTGCTTGTTTCTGCAACTCTCTTGTCTCTTTTATCACTTCTCTTGCTTTTTCTGCACCGCTGTTGCTTCTTTCTGCACCCCTCTTCCCTCTTTCTGCACATCTCTTGCCTCTTACTGCATCCCTGTCCCCTCTTTCTGCACCTCTCTTGCCTCTTTCTGCACCTCTGTTTCTTCTTTCTGCACCCCTCTTCCCTCTTTCTGCACCTCTCTTGCCTCTTACTGCATCACTGTTTCCTCTTTCTGCTCCTCTCTTGCATCTTAATGCACCTCTGTTGGTTCTTCCTGCACTTCTCTTGCCTCTTTCTGTACCCCTCTTGCATCTTTTTGCACCACTGTTGCTTCTTTCTGCACCCCTCTTGCCTCTTTCTGCACCTCTCTTCACTCTTTCTGTACCTCTATTGCCTCTTTCTATACCTCTGTTGGTTATTTCTGCACTTCTCTTGCTTCTTTCTGCACCTCACTTGCTTCTTTCAGCACCCCTTTTGTGTCTTTCTGCACCCCCTATTCCTGCACCTCTCTTGTATCCTTCTGCACCTCTCTTGCCTCTTTCTTTAGTTTTCTTGCCTCTTTATACACCTCTGTTGCTTCTTTCTGTACTTCTCTTGCTTCTTTCAGCACCCCTCTTGCCTGTGTCTGTACCAATGTTTGTTATTTTCTGCACTCCTGTTCCCTCTTTCTGCACCTCTCCTGCCTGTTTGTGCAGTTCTCATGCATCTTTCTGTAGTTTTCTTGCCTCTTTCTGCACCTCTGTTGCTTCTTTCTGCACCCCTCTTTCCTATTTCTTTACCCCCTTCCCTATTACTGCACCCCTCTCTCCTCTTTCTGCACTTATTTTCCCTCTTTCTGGGCCCCTCTTGCCTCTTTCTGCACCTCACTTGCCTCTTACTGCATCTCAGTTGCCTCTTTCTGCACTTCTCTTCCTTCTTTCTGTACCTTTCTTGTTTCTTTCTGCAACTCTCTTGTCTGTTTCATCACTTCTCTTGCTTCTTTCTGCACCTCTGTTGCATCTTTCAGCTCTTCTCTTGCCTCTTTCTGCACTTCTTTTGCCTGTTTCTGCAACTCTCTTGTCTCTTTTATCAATTCTCTAGCTTTTTTCTGCACCTCTGTTGCTTCTTTCTGCACCCCTCTTCCCTCTTTCTGCACCTCTCTTGCCTCTGACTGCATCCCTGTTCCCTCTTTCTGCTCCTCTCTTGTTTCTTAATGCACCTCTGTTGGTTCTTGCTGCACTTCTCTTGCCTCTTTCTGTAGCCCTCTTGCATCTTTTTGCACCACTGTTGCTTCTTTCTGTACTCCTCTTGCCTCTTTGTGCAGCCCTCTTCGCTCTTTCTGCACCTCTGTTGCTTCTTTCTGCACTCCTCTTGCCTATTTCTGTGACACCTTCCCTATTTCTGCACCCCTCTTCTTCTCAATCTGCACTTCTTTTCCTCTTTCTGGGCCTCTCTTGCCTCTTTCTGCACCTCACTTGCCTCTTACTCCATCTCAATTGCCTCTTTCTGCACTTCTCTTGTTGGTTCTTTCTGCAATTCTCTTGCCACTTTCTGTACCTCTATTGCTTTTTTGTGCGCATCTCTTGCCTATTTCTGTACCTCTCTTGCCTCTTTCTGCCCTTCCATTCCCTCTTTCTGCATCTCTCTTGGCTCTTTCTGCACCCCTCTCTCCTCTTTCTGCACCCCTCTACCCTCTGTCTGCACCTCTTGCCTCTTTCTGCGCTTCTCTTGCCTCTTTCTGCACCACTGTTGTTTTTTTCTGCACTTCTCTTGCTTCTTTCTGCACCTCTCCTGCTTCTTTCTGCACCCCTGTTGCCTTATTGCACTCGTCTTCCCTATTTCTGCACATCTTTTGTCTCTTTCTGCACCTCTCTTGCCTCTTTGTACACCTGTCTTGCCTTTTTCTGCACTTCTGTTGTCTCTTTCTGCACCTCTGTTGCTTCTTTCTGTACTCCTCTTGCCTCTTTCTGTACCTCTGTTGCCTCTTTCTGCACTCGTCTTCCCTATTTCTGCACATCTCTTGTCTCTTTGTGCACCTTTCTTTCCTCTTTGTGCACCTCTCTTGCCTTTTCTACACTTCTATTGTCTCTTTCTGCACCTCTGTTGCTTCTTTCTGTACTCCTCTTGCCTCTTTCTGTACCTCTGTTGCTTTTGTAGCACGTTTCTTGCCTCTTTCTGCACCCCTCTTGCCTCTTTCTGCACTTCTGTTGCTTTTTCTGCACTTCTCTTGCTTCTTTTTGTACCTCTCTTGCGTCTTTCTGCATCCCTCTTGTCTATTTCTGCACCCCTCTATCTTCTTTCTGCACCTCTCTTACCTCTTTCTGCAACCCTGTTCCCTTTTTCCACACCTCTCTTGCCTCTTTCTGCACCTCTCTTGTCTCTTTCTGCACCCCTCTTGCCTCTTTCTGCACCTCTGTTGCTTCTTTCTGCACTTCTCTTGCTTCTTTCTGCACCCCTCTTGCCTCTTTCTGTACCCCTCTTCCTGCACCTCTCTTGCCTCCTTCTGCACCTCTCTTGCCTCTTTCTATTGTTCTCTTGCCTCTTTATACACCTCTGTTGCTTCTTTCTGTACTTCTCTTGCTTCTTTCTGCACCTCTCCTGCTTTTCTCTTTTATCCCTGTTCCCTTCTTCTGTACCTCTCTTGACTCTTTCTGTACCCCTCTTGCCTCTTTCTGCACCTCTGTTGCTTCTTTATGCACTTCTATTGCTTCTTTCTGCACCTCTCTTGCTTCTTTCTGCACCCCTTTTGCATCTTTCTGCATCCCTCTTCCCTCTTTCTGCACTGCTCTTGCCTCTTTCTGCCCCCTGTTCCCTCTTTCTGAGTCTCTCTTGCCTCTTTATGCACCTCTCTTGCCTCTTTCTGCACTTCCATTGCCTCTTTCTGCACCTCTGTTGGCTCTTTCTTCACTTCTCTTGTCTCTTTCTGCACCTTTCTTCCTGCACCTCTCTTGCCTCCTTCTGCACCTCTCTTGCCTCTTACTGCATCCCTGTCCCCTCTTTCTGCACCTCTCTTGCCTCTTTCTGCACCTCTGTTTCTTCTTTCTGCACCCCTCTTCCCTCTTTCTGCACCTCTCTTGCCTCTTACTGCATCCCTGTTCCCTCTTTCTGCTCCTCTCTTGCCTCTTAATGCACCTCTGTTGGTCCTTCCTGCACTTCTCTTGCATCTTTCTGTACCCCTCTTGCCTCTTTCTGTACCCCTCTTGCATCTTTTTGCACCACCGTTGCTTCTTTCTGCACCCTTCTTGCCTCTTTCTGCACCCCTCTTCACTCTTTCTGTACCTCTCTTGCCTCTTTCTGCACCTCTCTTGCTTCTTTCTGCACACCTCTTGCGTCTTTCTGCACCCCCTCTTCCTGCACCTCTCTTGCTACCTTCTTCACCTCTCTTTCCTCTTTCTATAGTTTTCTTGCCTCTTTATACATCTCTGTTCTTCTCTTGCATCTTTCAGCACCCCTCTTGCCTCTGTCTGCACCAATGTTGTTATTCTCTGCACACCTGTTCCCTCTTTCTGCACCTCTCCTGCCTGTTTGTGCAGTTCTCTTGCATCTTTCTGTAGTTCTCTTGCCTCTTTCTGCACCTCTGTTGCTTCTTTCTGCACCCCTCTTGCCTATTTCTAGTGACACCTTCCCTATTTCTGCACCCCTCTCTTCTCAATCTGCACTTCTTTTCCCTCTTTCTGGGCCCCTCTTGCCTCTTTCTGCACCTCACTTGCCTCTTACTCCATCTCAATTGCCTCTTTCTGCACTTCTCTTCCTTCTTTCTGCACCTTTCTTGTTTCTTTCTGCAACTCTCTTGTCTGTTTCATCACTTCTCTTGCTTCTTTCTGCACCTCTGTTGCATCTTTCAGCTCTTCTCTTGCCTCTTTCTGCACTTCTTTTGCTTGTTTCTGCAACTCTCTTGTCTCTTTTATCACTTCTCTTGCTTTTTTCTGCACCTCTGTTGCTTCTTTCTGCACCGCTCTTCCCTCTTTCTGCACATCTCTTGCCTCTTACTGCATCCCTGTCCCTCTTTCTGCACTCTCTTGCCTATTTCTGCACCTCTGTTTCTTCTTTCTGCACCCTCTTCCTCTTTCTGCACCTCTCTTGCCTCTTACTGCATCCCTGTTTCCTCTTTCTGCTCCTCTCTTGCCTCTTAATGCACCTCTGTTGGTTCTTCCTGCACTTCTCTTGCCTCTTTCTGTACCCTCTTGCATCTTTTTGCACCACTGTTGCTTCTTTCTGCACCCCTCTTGCCTCTTTCTGCACCTCTCTTCACTCTTTCTGTACCTCTATTGCCTCTTTCTACACCTCTGTTGGTTATTTCTGCACTTCTCTTGCTTCTTTCTGCACCTCTCTTGCTTCTTTCTAGCACCACTTTTGTGTCTTTCTGCACCCCCTATTCCTGCACCTCTCTTGTATCCTTCTGCACCTCTCTTGCCTCTTTCTTTAGTTTTCTTGCCTATTTATACACCTCTGTTGCTTCTTTCTGTACTTCTCTTGCTTCTTTCAGCACCCTCTTGCCTGTGTCTGTACCAATGTTTGTTATTTTCTGCACTCCTGTTCCCTCTTTCTGCACCTCTCCTGCCTGTTTGTGCAGTTCTCATGCATCTTTCTGTAGTTTTCTTGCCTCTTTCTGCACCTCTGTTGCTTCTTTCTGCACCTCTCTTTCCTATTTCTTTACCCCCTTCCCTATTACTGCACCCCTCTCTCTCCTCTTTTCTGCACTTCTTTTCCCTCTTTCTGGACCCCTCTTGACTCTTTCTGCACATCACTTGCCTCTTACTACATCTCAATTGCCTCTTTCTGCACTTCTCTTCCTTCTTTCTGTACCTTTCTTGTTTCTTTCTGCAACTCTCTTGTCTGTTTCATCACTTCTCTTGCTTCTTTCTGCACCTCTGTTGCATCTTTCAGCTCTTCTCTTGCCTCTTTCTGCACTTCTTTTGCCTGTTTCTGCAACTCTCTTGTCTCTTTTATCAATTCTCTAGCTTTTTTCTGCACCTCTGTTGCTTCTTTCTGCACCCCTCTTCCTCTTTCTGCACCTCTCTTGCCTCTGACTGCATCCCTGTTCCCTCTTTCTGCTCCTCTCTTGTTTCTTAATGCACCTCTGTTGGTTCGTGCTGCACTTCTCTTGCGTCTTTCAGCACCCCTCTTGCCTCTGTCTGTACCAATGTTGGTTCTTTCTGCAATTCTCTTGCCACTTTCTGTACCTCTATTGCTTTTTTGTGCGCATCTCTTGCCTATTTCTGTACCTCTCTTGCCTCTTTCTGCCCTTCCATTCCCTCTTTCTGCATCTCTCTTGGCTCTTTCTGCACCCCTCTCTCCTCTTTCTGCACCCCTCTACTCTCTGTCTGCACCTCTTGCCTCTTTCTGCGCTTCTCCTGCCTCTTTCTGCACCACTGTTGTTTTTTTCTGCACTTCTCTTGCTTCTTTCTGCACCTCTCCTGCTTCTTTCTGCACCCCTGTTGCCTCTTTCTGCACTCGTCTTCCCTATTTCTGCACATCTCTTGTCTCTTTGTGCACCTTTCTTTCCTCTTTGTGCACCTCTCTTGCCTTTTTCTACACTTCTGTTGTCTCTTTCTGCACCTCTGTTGCTTCTTTCTGTACTCCTCTTGCCTCTTTCTGTACCTCTGTTGCTTTTGTAGCACGTTTCTTGCCTCTTTCTGCACCCCTCTTGCCTCTTTCTGCACTTCTGTTGCTTTTTTCTGCACTTCTCTTGCTTCTTTTTGTACCTCTCTTGCTTCTTTCTGCATCCCTCTTGTCTATTTCTGCACCCCTCTATCTTCTTTCTGCACCTCTCTTACCTCTTTCTGCAACCCTGTTCCCTCTTTCCACACCTCTCTTGCCTCTTTCTGCACCTCTCTTGCCTCTTTCTGCACCCCTCTTGCCTCTTTCTGCACCTCTGTTGCTTCTTTCTGCACTTCTCTTGCTTCTTTCTGCACCCCTCTTGCTTCTTTCTGCACACCTCTTGCGTCTTTCTGCACCCCTCTTCCTGCACCTCTCTTGCCTTCTTCTTCACCTCTCTTGCCTCTTTCTATGGTTTTCTTGCCTCTTTATACATCTCTGTTGCTTCTTTCTGTACTTCTCTTGCGTCTTTCAGCACCCCTCTTGCCTCTGTCTGCACCAATGTTGTTAATTTCTGCACTCCTGTTCCCTCTTTCTGCACCTCTCCTGCCTGTTTGTGCAGTTCTCTTGCATCTTTCTGTAGTTCTCTTGCCTCTTTCTGCACCTCTGTTGCTTCTTTCTGCACCCCCTTGCCTATTTCTTTGACACCTTCCCTATTTCTGCACCCCTCTCTTCCCTTTCTGCACTTCTTTCCCTCTTTCTGAGCCCTCTTGCCTCTTTCTGCAATTCACTTGCCTATTACTCCATCTCAATCACCTCTTTCTGCACTTCTCTTCCTTCTTTCTGCACCTTTCTTGTTTCTTTCTGCAACTCTCTTGTCTGTTTCATCACTTCTCTTGCATCTTTTGCACCATCGTTGCTTCTTTCTGCACCCTCTTGTCTCTTTCTGCACCCCTCTTCACTCTTTCTGTACCTCTCTTGTCTCTTTCTGCACCTCTGTTGGTTCTTTCTGCACTTCTCTTGCTTCTTTCTGCACCTCTCTTGCTTCTTTCTGCACACCTCTTGCGTCTTTCTGCACTCCCTCTTCCTGCACCTCTCTTGCCTTCTTCTTCACCTCTCTTGCCTCTTTCTATGGTTTTCTTGCCTCTTTATACATCTCTGTTGCTTCTTTCTGTACTTCTCTTGCGTCTTTAATCACCCCTCTTGCCTCTGTCTGCACCAATGTTGTTACTTTCTGCACTCCTGCTCCCTCTTTCTGCACCTCTCCTGCCTGTTTTTGCATTTCTCTTGCAACTTTCTGTAGTTCTCTTGCCTCTTTCTGCACCTCTGTTGCTTCTTTCTGTACCCCTCTTGCCTATTTCTGTGACACCTTCCCTATTTCTGCACCCCTCTCTTCTCTTTCTGCACTTCTTTTTCCTCTTTATGGGCCCCTCTTGCCTCTTTCTTCAACTCACTTGCCTCTTACTCCATCTCAATTGCCTCTTTCTGCACTTCTCTTCCTTCTTTCTGAACCTTTCTTCTTTCTTTCTGCAACTCTCTTGTCTGTTTCATTACTTCTCTTGCTTCTTTCTGCACCTCTGTTGCTTCTTTCTGCACCCCTCTTCCCTCTTTCTGCACCTCTCTTGCCTCTTACTGCATCCCTGTCCCCTCTTTCTGCACCTCTCTTGCCTCTTTCTGCACCTCTGTTTCTTCTTTCTGCACCTCTCTTCCTCTTTCTGCACCTCTCTTGCCTCTTACTGCATCCCTGTTCCCTCTTTCTGCTCCTCTCTTGCCTCTTAATGCACCTCTGTTGGTCCTTCCTGCACTTCTCTTGCATCTTTCTGCACCCTTCTTGCCTCTTTCTGCACCCCTCTTCACTCTTTCTGTACCTCTCTTGCCTCTTTCTGCACCTCTCTTGCTACTTTCTGCACACCTCTTGCGTCTTTCTGCACCCCCTCTTCCTGCACCTCTCTTGCTACCTGCTTCACCTCTCTTTCCTCTTTCTATAGTTTTCTTGCCTCTTTATACATCTCTGTTGCTTCTTTCTGTACTTCTCTTGCATTTTTCAGCACCCCTCTTGCCTCTGTCTGCACCAATGTTGTTACTCTCTGCACACCTGTTCCCTCTTTCTGCACCTCTCCTGCCTGTTTGTGCAGTTCTCTTGCATCTTTCTGTAGTTCTCTTGCCTCTTTCTGCACCTCTGTTGCTTCTTTCTGCACCCCTCTTGCCTATTTCTGTGACACCTTCCCTATTTCTGCACCCCTCTCTTCTCAATCTGCACTTCTTTTCCCTCTTTCTGGGCCCCTCTTGCCTCTTTTTGCACCTCACTTGCCTCTTACTCCAGCTCAATTGCCTCTTTCTGCACTTCTCTTCCTTCTTTCTGCACCTTTCTTGTTTCTTTCTGCAACTCTCTTGTCTGTTTCATCACTTCTCTTGCTTCTTTCTGCACCTCTGTTGCATCTTTCAGCTCTTCTCTTGCCTCTTTCTGCACTTCTTTTGCTTGTTTCTGCAACTCTCTTGTCTCTTTTATCACTTCTCTTGCTTTTTTCTGCACCTCTGTTGCTTCTTTCTGCACCCCTCTTCCCTCTTTCTGCACATCTCTTGCCTCTTACTGCATCCCTGTCCCCTCTTTCTGCACCTCTCTTGCCTCTTTCTGCACCTCTGTTTCTTCTTTCTGCACCCCTCTTCCCTCTTTCTGCACCTCTCTTGCCTCTTACTGCATCCCTGTTTCCTCTTTCTGCTCCTCTCTTGCCTCTTAATGCACCTCTGTTGGTTCTTCCTGCACTTCTCTTGCCTCTTTCTGTACCCCTCTTGCATCTTTTTGTACCACTGTTGCTTCTTTCTGCACCCCTCTTGCCTCTTTCTGCACCTCTCTTCACTCTTTCTGTACCTCTATTGCCTCTTTCTACACCTCTGTTGGTTATTTCTGCACTTCTCTTGCTTCTTTCTGCACCTCTCTTGCTTCTTTCAGCACCCCTTTTGTGTCTTTCTGCACCCCTATTCCTGCACCTCTCTTGTATCCTTCTGCACCTCTCTTGCCTCTTTCTTTAGTTTTCTTGCCTCTTTATACACCTCTGTTGCTTCTTTCTGTACTTCTCTTGCTTCTTTCAGCACCCTCTTGCGTGTGTCTGTACCAATGTTTGTTATTTTCTGCACTCCTGTTCCCTCTTTCTGCACCTCTCCTGCCTGTTTGTGCAGTTCTCATGCATCTTTCTGTAGTTTTCTTGCCTCTTTCTGCACCTCTGTTGCTTCTTTCTGCACCCCTCTTTCCTATTTCTTTACCCCTTCCCTATTACTGCACCCCTCTCTCCTCTTTCTGCACTTATTTTCCCTCTTTCTGGGCCCCTCTTGCCTCTTTCTGCACCTCACTTGCCTCTTACTGCATCTCAGTTGCCTCTTTCTGCACTTCTCTTCCTTCTTTCTGTACCTTTCTTGTTTCTTTCTGCAACTCTCTTGTCTGTTTCATCACTTCTCTTGCTTCTTTCTGCACCTCTGTTGCATCTTTCAGCTCTTCTCTTGCCTCTTTCTGCACTTCTTTTGCCTGTTTCTGCAACTCTCTTGTCTCTTTTATCAATTCTCTAGCTTTTTCTGCACCTCTGTTGCTTCTTTCTGCACCCTCTTCCTCTTTCTGCACCTCTCTTGCCTCTGACTGCATCCCTGTTCCCTCTTTCTGCTCCTCTCTTGTTTCTTAATGCACCTCTGTTGGTTCTTGCTGCACTTCTCGTGCCTCTTTCTGTAGCCCTCTTGCATCTTTTTGCACCACTGTTGCTTCTTTCTGTACCCCTCTTGCCTCTTTGTGCAGCCCCTCTTCGCTCTTTCTGCACCTCTGTTGCTTCTTTCTGCACCCCTCTTGCCTATTTCTGTGACACCTTCCCTATTTCTGCACCCCTCTCTTCTCAATCTGCACTTCTTTTCCCTCTTTCTGGGCCCCTCTTGCCTCTTTCTGCACCTCACTTGCCTCTTACTCCATCTCAATTGCCTCTTTCTGCACTTCTCTTGTTGGTTCTTTCTGCAATTCTCTTGCCACTTTCTGTACCTCTATTGCTTTTTTGTGCGCATCTCTTGCCTATTTCTGTACCTCTCTTGCCTCTTTCTGCCCTTCCATTCCCTCTTTCTGCATCTCTCTTGGCTCTTTCTGCACCCCTCTCTCCTCTTTCTGCACCCCTCTACCCTCTGTCTGCACCTCTTGCCTCTTTCTGCGCTTCTCTTGCCTCTTTCTGCACCACTGTTGTTTTTTCTGCACTTCTCTTGCTTCTTTCTGCACCTCTCCTGCTTCTTTCTGCACCCCTGTTGCCTCTTTCTGCACTCGTCTTCCCTATTTCTGAACATCTCTTGTCTCTTTGTGCACCTTTCTTTCCTCTTTGTGCACCTCTCTTGCCTTTTTCTACACTTCTATTGTCTCTTTCTGCACCTCTGTTGCTTCTTTCTGTACTCCTCTTGCCTCTTTCTGTACCTCTGTTGCTTTTGTAGCACGTTTCTTGCCTCTTTCTGCACCCCTCTTGCCTCTTTCTGCACTTCTGTTGCTTTTTTCTGCACTTCTCTTGCTTCTTTTTGTACCTCTCTTGCGTCTTTCTGCATCCCTCTTGTCTATTTCTGCACCCCTCTATCTTCTTTCTGCACCTCTCTTACCTCTTTCTGCAACCCTGTTCCCTTTTTCCACACCTCTCTTGCCTCTTTCTGCACCTCTCTTGTCTCTTTCTGCACCCCTCTTGCCTCTTTCTGCACCTCTGTTGCTTCTTTCTGCACTTCTCTTGCTTCTTTCTGCACCCCTCTTGCCTCTTTCTGTACCCCTCTTCCTGCACCTCTCTTGCCTCCTTCTGCACCTCTCTTGCCTCTTTCTATTGTTCTCTTGCCTCTTTATACACCTCTGTTGCTTCTTTCTGTACTTCTGTTGCTTCTTTCTGCACCTCTCCTGCTTTTCTCTGCACAACCTCTTGTCTCTTTCTGCACCTCTCTTACCTCTTTCTGCATCCCTGTTCCCTTCTTCTGTACCTCTCTTGCCTCTTTCTGTACCCCTCTTGCCTCTTTCTGCACCTCTGTTGCTTCTTTATGCACTTCTATTGCTTCTTTCTGCACCTCTCTTGCTTCTTTCTGCACCCCTTTTGCATCTTTCTGCATCCCTCTTCCCTCTTTCTGCACTGCTCTTGCCTCTTTCTGCCCCCTGTTCCCTCTTTCTGAGTCTCTCTTGCCTCTTTATGCACCTCTCTTGCCTCTTTCTGCACTTCCATTGCCTCTTTCTGCACCTCTGTTGGCTCTTTCTTCACTTCTCTTGTCTCTTTCTGCACCTTTCTTCCTGCACCTCTCTTGCCTCCTTCTGCACCTCTCTTGCCTCTTACTGCATCCCTGTCCCCTCTTTCTGCACCTCTCTTGCCTCTTTCTGCACCTCTGTTTCTTCTTTCTGCACCCCTCTTCCTCTTTCTGCACCTCTCTTGCCTCTTACTGCATCCCTGTTCCTCTTTCTGCTCCTCTCTTACCTCTTAATGCACCTCTGTTGGTCCTTCCTGCACTTCTCTTGCATCTTTCTGTACCCTCTTTGCCTCTTTCTGTACCCCTCTTGCATCTTTTGCACCACCGTTGCTTCTTTCTGCACCCTTCTTGCCTCTTTCTGCACCCCTCTTCACTCTTTCTGTACCTCTCTTGCCTCTTTCTGCACCTCTCTTGCTTCTTTCTGCACACCTCTTGCGTCTTTCTGCACCCCCTCTTCCTGCACCTCTCTTGCTACCTTCTTCACCTCTCTTTCCTCTTTCTATAGTTTTCTTGCCTCTTTATACATCTCTGTTCTTCTCTTGCATCTTTCAGCACCCCTCTTGCCTCTGTCTGCACCAATGTTGTTACTCTCTGCACACCTGTTCCCTCTTTCTGCACCTCTCCTGCCTGTTTGTGCAGTTCTCTTGCATCTTTCTGTAGTTCTCTTGCCTCTTTCTGCACCTCTGTTGCTTCTTTCTGTAACTCCCTCCTGCCTATTTCTGTGACACCTTCCCTATTTCTGCACCCCTCTCTTCTCAATCTGCACTTCTTTCCCCTCTTTCTGGGCCCCTCTTGCCTCTTTCTGCACCTCACTTGCCTCTTACTCCATCTCAATTGCCTCTTTCTGCACTTCTCTTCCTTCTTTCTGCACCTTTCTTGTTTCTTTCTGCAACTCTCTTGTCTGTTTCATCACTTCTCTTGCTTCTTTCTGCACCTCTGTTGCATCTTTCAGCTCTTCTCTTTGCCTCTTTCTGCACTTCTTTTGCTTGTTTCTGCAACTCTCTTTGTCTCTTTTATCACTTCTCTTGCTTTTTTCTGCACCTCTGTTGCTTCTTTCTGCACCGCTCTTCCCTCTTTCTGCACATCTCTTGCCTCTTACTGCATCCCTGTCCCCTCTTTCTGCACCTCTCTTGCCTATTTCTGCACCTCTGTTTCTTCTTTCTGCACCCCTCTTCCCTCTTTCTGCACCTCTCTTGCCTCTTACTGCATCCCTGTTTCCTCTTTCTGCTCCTCTCTTGCCTCTTAATGCACCTCTGTTGGTTCTTCCTGCACTTCTCTTGCCTCTTTCTGTACCCCTCTTGCATCTTTTTGCACTCACTGTTGCTTCTTTCTGCACCCTCTTGCCTCTTTCTGCACCTCTCTTCACTCTTTCTGTACCTCTATTGCCTCTTTCTACACCTCTGTTGGTTATTTCTGCACTTCTCTTGCTTCTTTCTGCACCTCTCTTGCTTCTTTCAGCACCCCTTTTGTGTCTTTCTGCACCCCCTATTCCTGCACCTCTCTTGTATCCTTCTGCACCTCTCTTGCCTCTTTCTTTAGTTTTCTTGCCTATTTATACACCTCTGTTGCTTCTTTCTGTACTTCTCTTGCTTCTTTCAGCACCCCTCTTGCCTGTGTCTGTACCAATGTTTGTTATTTTCTGCACTCCTGTTCCCTCTTTTGCACCTCTCCTGCCTGTTTGTGCAGTTCCTCATGCATCTTTCTAGTAGTTTTCTTGCCTCTTTCTGCACCTCTGTTGCTTCTTTCTGCACCCCTCTTTCCTATTTCTTTACCCCCTTCCCTATTACTGCACCCCTCTCTCCTCTTTCTGCACTTCTTTTCCCTCTTTCTGGGCCCCTCTTGCCTCTTTCTGCACCTCACTTGCCTCTTACTGCATCTCAATTGCCTCTTTCTGCACTTCTCTTCCTTCTTTCTGTACCTTTCTTGTTTCTTTCTGCAACTCTCTTGTCTGTTTCATCACTTCTCTTGCTTCTTTCTGCACCTCTGTTGCATCTTTCAGCTCTTCTCTTGCCTCTTTCTGCACTTCTTTTGCCTGTTTCTGCAACTCTCTTGTCTCTTTTATCAATTCTCTAGCTTTTTCTGCACCTCTGTTGCTTCTTTCTGCACCCTCTTCCCTCTTTCTGCACCTCTCTTGCCTCTGACTGCATCCCTGTTCCTCTTTCTGCTCCTCTCTTGCTTCTTAATGCACCTCTGTTGGTTCTTGCTGCACTTCTCTTGCCTCTTTCTGTAGCCCTCTTGCATCTTTTTGCACCACTGTTGCTTCTTTCTGTACCCCTCTTGCCTCTTTTGTGCAGCCCCTCTTCGCTCTTTCTGTACTCTCGCTTGCCTCTTTCTGTACCTCTGTTGGTTCTTTCTGCACTTCTCTTGCTTCTTTCTGCACCTCTCTTGCTTCTTTCTGCACCCCTCTTGCGTCTTTCTGCACCCCTCTTCCTGCGCCTCTCTTGCCTCCTTCTGCACCTCTCTTGCCTCTTTCTATAGTTTTCTTGCCTCTTTATACACCTCTGTTGCTTCTTTCTGTACTTCTCTTGCGTCTTTCAGCACCCTCTTGCCTCTGTCTGTACCAATGTTGGTTCTTTCTGCAATTCTCTTGCCACTTTCGGTACCTCTATTGCTTTTTTGTGCGCATCTCTTGCCTATTTCTGTACCTCTCTTGCCTCTTTCTGCCCTTCCATTCCCTCTTTCTGCATCTCTCTTGGCTCTTTCTGCACCCCTCTCTCCTCTTTCTGCACCCCTCTACTCTCTGTCTGCACCTCTTGCCTCTTTCTGCGCTTCTCTTGCCTCTTTCTGCACCACTGTTGTTTTTTCTGCACTTCTCTTGCTTCTTTCTGCACCTCTCCTGCTTCTTTCTGCACCCCTGTTGCCTCTTTCTGCACTCGTCTTCCCTATTTCTGCACATCTCTTTGTCTCTTTGTGCACCTTTCTTTCCTCTTTGTGCACCTCTCTTGCCTTTTTCTACACTTCTGTTGTCTCTTTCTGCACCTCTGTTGCTTCTTTCTGCACTCTCTCTTGCCTCTTTCTGCACCTCTGTTGTTCTTTTGTAGCACGATTTCTTGCCTCTTTCTGCACCTCTCTTGCCTCTTTCTGCACTTCTGTTGCTTTTTCTGCACTTCTCTTGCTTCTTTTTGTACCTCTCTTGCTTCTTTCTGCATTCCTCTTGTCTGTTTCTGCACTCCCTCTATCTTCTTTCTGCACCTCTCTTACCTCTTTCTGCAACCCTGTTCCCTCTTTCCACACCTCTCTTGCCTCTTTCTGCACCTCTCTTGCCTCTTTCTGCACTTCTCTTGCCTCTTTCTTTACCTCTGTTGCTTCTTTCTGCACTTCTCTTGCTTCTTTCTGCACCCCTCTTGCCTCTTTCTGTACACTCTCTTCCTGCACCTCTCTTGCCTCCTTCTGCACCTCTCTTGCCTCTTTCTATATTGTTCTCTTGCCTCTTTATACACCTCTGTTGCTTCTTTCTGTACCTCTCTTGCTTCTTTCTGCACTTCTCTTGCTTCTCTCTGCACAACCTCTTGTCTCTTTCTGTACCTCTCTTACCTCTTCCTGCATCCCTGTTCCCTCCTTCTGTACCTCTCTTGCCTCTTTCTGTACCCCTCTTGCCTCTTTCTGCACCTCTGTTGCTTCTTTCTGCACTTCTATTGCTTCTTTCTGCACCTCTCTTGCTTCTTTCTGCACCCCTTTTGCATCTTTCTGCATCCCTCTTCCCTCTTTCTGCACTGCTCTTGCCTCTTTCTGCCCCCTGTTCCCTCTTTCTGAGTCTCTCTTGCCTCTTTATGCACCTCTCTTGCCTCTTTCTGGACTTCCATTGCCTCTTTCTGCACCTCTGTTGGCTCTTTCTTCACTTCTCTTGTCTCTTTCTGCACCTTTCTTCCTGCACCTCTCTTGCCTCCTTCTGCACCTCTCTTGACTCTTTCTATAGTTTTTTTGCCTCTTTATACACCTCTGTTGCTTCTTTCTGTACTTCTCTTGCCTCTTTCAGCACCCCCTTGACTCTGTCTGCACCAATATTGGTTCTTTCTGCAGTTCTCTTGCCACTTTCTGCACCTCTCACCTTTTTTTGCGCATCTCTTGCCTCTTTCTGTACCTCTCTTGCCTCTTTCTGCCCTTCCATTGCCTCTTTCTGCATCTCTCTTGGCTCTTTCTGCACCCCTCTCTCATCTTTCTGCAACCCTCTTCTCTCTTTCTGCACCTCTTGCCTCTGTCTGCGCTTCTCTTGCCTCTTTCTGCACCAATGTTGTTTTTTTCTGCACTTCTTTTGCTTCTTTCTGCACCTCTCTTGCTTCTTTCTGCACCCCTGTTGCCTCTTTCTGCACTCGTCTTCCCTCTTTCTGCACATCTCTTGTCTCTTTGTGCACCTCTCTTGCCTTTTTCTACCCTTCTGTTGTCTCTTTCTGCACCTCTGTTGCTTTTGTAGCACTTCTCTTGCATCTTTCTGCACCCTTCTTGCCTCTTTCTGCATTTCTGTTGCTTCTTTCTGCACTTCTCTTGCTTCTTTCTGCACCTTACTTGCCTCTTTCTGCACTTCTCTTGCTTCTTTCTACACTCTCTGTTGCTTCTTTCAGCAATTCTCTTGCCTCTTTCTGCACTTCTCTTTGCTTGTTTCTGTACTTCTCTTGCATCTTTCTGCACCTCAGTTGCCTCTTTTTGCACCTCACTTGCTTCTTTCTGCACCCCTCTTGCCTCTTTCTGCACCCCTCTTCCCTCTTTCTGCACCTCTCTTGCCTCTTTTTGCACCTCTCTTGCCTCTTTTTGCTCCTCTGTTGGTTCTTTCTGCACTGCTCTTGCTTCTTTCTGCACCTCATTTGCCTCTTTCTGCACTTCTCTTGCTTCTTTCTACACCTGTTGCTTCTTTCAGCAATTCTCTTTCCTCTTTCTGCACTTCTCTTGCTTCTTTCTACACCTCTGTTGCTTCTTTCAGCAATTCTCTTGCCTCTTTCTGCACTTCTCTTGCTTGCTTCTGCACTTCTCTTACATCTTTCTGCACCTCAGTTGCCTCTTTTTGCACCTCACTTGCTTCTTTCTGCACCCCTCTTGCATCTTTCTGCACCCCTCTTCCCTCTTTCTGCACCTCACTTGCTTCTTTCTGCACCCCTCTTGCCTCTTTCTGCATCCCTCTTCCCTCTTTCTGCACGTCTCTTGCCTCTTTTTGCACCCTTTTTCCCCCTTTCTGCACCTCTCCTGCCTGTTTCTGCACCTCTCTTGCTTCTTTCTGCACCTCTCATGCTTCATTCTGCACTTCTCTTGCCTCTTTCTGCACCCTTTGCGCCTCTTTCAGCACCTCTTTTGCTTCTTTCTGCACTTCTCTTCCTTCTTTCTGCACCCCTCCTGCCTCTTTCTGTACCCCTGTTAATTCTTTCTGCACTGCTCTTGCTTCTTTCTGCATCTCTTTTGCAAATTTCTGCATCCCTCATGCCTCTTTCTGCACCCCTCTTCCCTATTTCTCCACCTCTCTTGATTCTTTCTGCACTTCTCCTGCTTCTTTCTGCACTGCTCTTGCTTCTTTCTGCACCTCTCTTGCAAATTTCTATATCCCTCTTACCTCTTTCTGCACCCCTGTTCCCTCTTTCTGTACCTTTCTTGCCTGTTTCTGCACCTCTCTTGCCTCTTTCAGCACCTCTTTTGCTTCTTTCTGCACTTCTCTTCCTTCTTTCTGCACCCCTCCTGCCTCTTTCTGTACCTCTCTTGCCAATTTGTGCATCTCTCGTACCTCTTTCTGCACCCCCTTGCCTCTTTTTGCACCTCTGTTAATTCTTTCTGCACTGCTCTTGCTTCTTTCTGCATCTCTTTTGCAAATTTCTGCATCCCTCATGCCTCTTTCTGCACCCCTCTTCCCTATTTCTCCACCTCTCTTGATTCTTTCTGCACTTCTCCTGCTTCTTTCTGCACTGCTCTTGCTTCTTTATGCACCTCTCTTGCAAATTTCTATATCCCTCTTACCTCTTTCTGCACCCCTGTTCCCTCTTTCTGTACCTTTCTTGCCTGTTTCTGCACCTCTCTTGCCTCTTTCGGCACCTCTGTTGCTTCTTTTTGCACTTCTCTTGCTTCTTTCTGCACCCCTCTTGCCTCTTTCTGTACCCCTTTTGCCTCTTTGTGCACCTCTCCTGCCTCTTCCTGGACCTCTCTTGCCGTTTTCTGCAGTTCTCTTGCCTCTTTCTGCACCTCTTTTGCTTCTTTCTGTACTTTTCTTGCCTCTTTCTGTACCCCTCTTGCCTCTTTCTGCACCTCTGTTGGTTCTTTCTGCACTGCTCTTGCTTCTTCTGCACCTCTTACTTAGAGGTAATTGTAATCTCCCTGCCCTATTATGTACTAGGGCCTTACAGGGAAAGTCATGCCAATCACAGGGGTACCCTAACCTTTAGTGTACACTAGTGTATGTAGGTGTTTTCACTGTATTCTAATGTCTTTTAGCATAGCACTGTCTCCGGGCCTGGTTAGTCAGAGTCAGTTGCCACCAGTACCAGTCAGCAAAAATTTGAGGGCGTAGGATGACTTTGCAACAAGGCCTCCTTCTGCACCTCTGTTGGTTCTTTCTGCACATCTCTTGCTTCTTTCTGCACCTTTCTTCGTCTTTCTGGACTTCAGTTGCCTCTTTCTGCATTTCTCTTGCTTCTTTCTGCGCCTTTCTTTCTCTTTCTGCATATGTCCTACCTATGTAGGCATAGTTAGAAATTAGCATTTAAAAACCTTAGAATTTCACTGAAAAAACCATAGGTTTCAGGGGCGTTATAGTTAGAAATTAGCATTTAAAAAACCTTTGGAATTCACTGAAAAAACCACAGGTTTCAGGGACTTTATAGTTAGTTGGACTTTTCACTCGTACAAAACCAGAGAAATTCGGTTGTTATAGTTAGTTGAGCTAACTATAACTCGCGCCCTCGAAATGCACTGCTGATGACGTCACATATTACATCATTCATGACATGGTCAGTGACATCACTGATGACATCTCAAATGATATCACTGATGACATCATCCACATGATAATCTGATGCACCTCCTCACACCCTAATTTAACGTTTGATACACCCACTCTAAAATAGAGACTACCATTTTCGAAACCATAGACACACCAATACCAGTTACTTTATACCCACTCACTGATTCCTAGGTCTACACACACATCCACTCATTCACCCATACAGTCACTCATATATGCAGATATATAAAAATACTTTTTAGATGAAGAGCTTAAACATTTTCTGCATTCATGTGTGTACTCATATATATAATGTGTTTGAAGTGAAGTACTTTCCCTACTCTTGCTTAGATTGCAGTAGGAATTGTAAAATTAACCTCTTGACAGTTCAACACTGTCCCTACTGTTGTGCTGTTTGGAGTGGGAATAGTAAAATTTACTGTAGGAGAGTAGGATCTGCTTCACAGGGGTACCCCCACTTTTTGCTGATACTTCACTGGTTTTCGACATTAGTCTGGCTGGGGCCCTGCTATTCAGAACCCCAGCCTAGCTGTTTCCTCTTTAAAAGGGTCTCCATGTGCCTTAGGCACATCACTGATTGGGATCTGGAGTGCCCTTGTAAGTCCCTAGTATATGGTATACTATGTACCAAGGGCATAGGTACCTCAGAGGCCTGCCAGGGGCTGCAGCATGTATTATGCCACCCCTGGTAGGCCATCCAAACTGACACCACAGGTCTGCTACTGCAGCCTGGGTAAGGTGGTGCATGCACCCCTTGCTGTGGTATAGGTTACCTATATCACTAAAAGCATACACACATATAAACCTATAAGTCACTCCTAAGGCAGGCCTTATCAATCCTAAAGGCAGAGTGCATGGTTCTTATGTGAGAGGGTGCCCCTGCATGAGCAGGGCCCCTCTGCAGCGTTCGGAGACCATCTCTGATGCTGTTTGTAGTGCAGCCTGACCATATACTCTTAAACGCATTATATCCTCGCGGTAAAATGCTAACTATGGAATGGCTGCACCTAAACATGTCGTGTTTGGTGTCAAACATCTTGGAATACTACCCCCCGCCAATCCTGGCGGCGGGGGTAGCATTCCACCCTTCTAGAGGGAAAGGCATGTTAACTCTGACGAGTCCGGTAACTTCTTTCCAGAGCCCTGGCATCACAAAATGGATGCTGCTGCCACAGACACGAGTCTGGCCTCCTGCTGCTGGACGAAACTCCGGCAGGGGAGGCCTGGACAACAGGTTTCTGTCCCAGGGAGGTGTGACCACCTCCCCAGACAGGACAATGTGTATTGGGGCTGGGCGGGAGCACTTTCGGGTGCTTTGAAGTCCTGCACTGGGGGCACATTTGGTGTCCCTGTGCATACCCCAGTTCAAACCGGATCAGGGGCTTGCAGCCCCTGCTTTGGCGCGAACTGGACAAAGGGAAAGGGGTGTAGCCACCCCTCTGCCCTGACCCACCCATAGGTGGGGCCACAGAGTAGTCCATCCCCTATTTTTGGAATAAAGGTAGGAACCCAGTCCTTAGGACTTTAGATTATACCTGGACGAAACTCTGAAACAGAATCCTGGACCTTCGACGCTCTACTCACGATTAGAGGACTGAAGAATCTCCCTTGGGGTCAAGGAGTGACTCCCCTGCTTGGCAGGCACCAAAGAAGCATCTGTCCGGTTCGCATTACTGAAGCTCCCGTCGGACGCCGAAGTCATCGCATCACCAGAGGTGGATTCTCAGACTTCCCCGAGGCTACCCTGAGTCCCCAGCAAAGCTGAGGCCCGTGGCTATCGTGGGTGACTTGAGACCGTGACCCCTGGACACCGAGCACACTTGCAAGTGCATCATCTTCTGGGTCTCCCAAGAAGTCGTGCTTTGGGCTCCGAGTAGCCCTAGCCTCCAGCACCACCTGCACCGAAGATCACTGGCCCCCACTCCACGAGTGTCCTGTAAGCCAGCTCCACGTGCGGCGTCACGAGGCTCCTTCGCGGTCGCTAGCCCGTTGGCTAGTAGCCCTTACCGAAGGCCAATCTTTTCTTTACTTGGCAGTCTGGTTGCTCCAGGCCTGCCCTCACTTACCCTTGCTGGGTGAGTTCCCCAGACCTTGCTGGTCTGCATCATCGACGATCTACATCTTACTCGAGACTTGCCGTTGCCAAGGCCTGTTGGGTCCAATCTGGTCGCCGACACCTCTGCACTCGACAGACATCGAGCAACAGCCCGAATCCTGCTCCTGGTCGCCGACAACGCCTCCCGGACCTCGTGGCTGAAGAGTCAAGACGACCGTCAACGAACTTGAAGCACTCGACATCGGTGGGCATCTGTCCATCGCCCTCCTGGTCACTGGCTAGTGACCCAGACTCTGTCCCCTCTGCTTTCAGGTTCTTCAGAACTCCGATCCACTCTTGGATCCACCCGGACACTTTTCTCCTGGTCGCCAGCAGCACTTTGCAGCAGATCGCCATAAGAAACGACGACGAAACCCGACCCCGAAAGGCACCTATGCACCCGGCTTCCCTGGGTGAGGTAACACGAGTACTCCGGTGCTCCCGTGGGTAGAGACTCTTCAAAGTCCTAGATCTCAAAGGGTTTTGTCCTAGTCCTCTTTAAAGTGTCCCTTTCCTCTATTTTTCCGATCCCGACTTTCTCCATAGAAGTTAACGGCGTATCGCGGTTGTGTATTTACACTGCACGCTGTCTCCCGTGGGTCCCCTGTGTCACTACCTTGGGTGGTTCCTTGTGGTCCAAGCACTTCTAGAGGCTCTAGGCCTAGTGTCTAGTTCAGTCGTGGTTCGCATACCACTTTATTGGTATATGGTTTGGTACGCCCCTAGGGCCCAAACGTGTATTTGTGCTATTACTGTGATTTAAGATCTTATAACCTATGTACTTTCGAACTCTAGCCTCATAAAGAGACTAGAGGGGTGTGTTTAGTAATAAATACATATATTTTGAATATATACCTGGTGTGGTGCTCTTTCATTTGGTCACTCAAGAGATTATAGACTGGTAAAACAAGCTGCTTTACATTCCTTCAAGACTTAGCCTGAAGGCTGCTCTCCATAGCTACCACTAGGATAGCTTTCAATAAGGTTGTCTTTAACCTACCTACCATAAGAGTCGATTTGGACTGGTGCAAGGTGCCCACTATAATTAGTGGACAGCATATGCCAGGCCAACTTCTCACATTGGTGTGCAGCGTGTGGGATTCCAGCTTGCTATTGTTTTACCAGATAATCTCAATTGAATTGATCAACTGAAAACCACTAAAGGTACCTAAGGTACATATAATTTAAGCTTAGAATATCAGTAAGTTCTACTGAACTTAGAGTTGTGTGTTAAGGGATAGCACAACCCTTTCTACAACTCAAGAGAGTTTAGTAGGCCACACTAGAGTAGGTAGTGCATACACCACACCACACTAGTAATGTCTTTAAAAGCAGGATCTAGAGATGCCCTGCAGGAAGCCATTGAGCTTCCCCTCCAAGTATGACACACTCCCATTCTTGGAACTGAGAGCTTTGTGTAACGTGAGGAAATTAAGGACAGGCCAAAGTCCCACCACCCAACACCTCCAGGAGTTGTTGGTGGCTTATGATCTTAGTAAGTCTTCAGAGACTGAAGGGGTAGGAGCAGAGGGTGGGCCAGCAGATGAGGAAGGGGCCAGGGGTACTACTACCCCCAGCCCCCCTCTGAAACTGACCAGGAGGGTGACAATGACCCTGACCTGGAAAACCCAATCCCTTCTGGGGAAGATGAAGATGAGGATCTGGAGAACCACACCTTTGTCCCCCCAGGAAGGATTATGAGTGTGCTCAGAAAGTCTAGGTCTCCTTCTCAGGAGTCTAACCACTCTGGCACCTCAATAGGGAGCTCTGTTTCTTCTCACAGGAGGGAATCCTCTCATGAGAGAAGAAAGAGACTGGTCCAGTATGAGGAAACTCAACTGGAGATCAGGAAGAAGCAATTGGCTTTAGATAGAGAATCCCTAGATCTCCTTAAAGAGAGAAGAAAGTTGGGACTAGAGTCCCATGGTGGCAGCCATATCCCTAGAGATAGGGAAAGGTCCTATGACCATAGGAACCTGAGCAAGATTGTCCCTCCCTACCAGAGTGGGGATGATATCCACAAATGGATAACTGCTTTAGAGAGGGCCTGTAAAGTACAGAAGGTCCCTCAGGAGCAGTGGGCAGCAATCTTGTGGCTCTCCTTTGCTGACAAAGGTAGAGACAAGCTCCTCACTGTTAGAGAGGAGGATGCTGACAATTACAAGGTCTTGAAGAGTGCTCTTATTGATGGGTTTGGCCTAACCACTGAACAGTACAGGTTGAAGTTCAGAGACACCCAAAAAGCACAGACTCAAGACTGGGTAGACTATGTGGATTGTTCTGCCAAGGCTCTGGAAGGCTGGTTGATGGGCAGTAAGGTGTGTGACTTCTCAGGATTGTATAATCTGATAATGAGGGAGCAGATTCTTAATAACTGTCAAAACCAGCTGTTGCATCAGTACCTGGTTGACTCTGATCTGACCTCTCCCCAAGAATTGGGAAAGAAGGCAGACAAATGGGTCAGAACCAGGGTGAAGCAGAAGGTACAGAACCAAGGTGGGGAAACCAAGAAGCAAGATGCTAAGAACTCTGACAAGGGTGGGGAGAAGGGTAAAGATCAAAAGTCTTCATCAGGCCCCCAAAAATCTTCTTCTGGTGGGGATTCCCAGTCTACCAAGGGTAAAGGCCAAAGAAAACCATGGTGCAAGGTCTGTAAGCAAAAGACCCACTGGACCAGTGATTGCACCAAGTCCAAAGACTCCAGTCCAGCATCCACCAATGCCCCTAAGGCACCTGTTCCCCCTAGTACAGTTGGTGGAAGTGCTCCAGCAAAGGGTTTAGTAGGGTTCACCCTGGGAACTGAGTTGGGCTCTGACTTAGTCAGGGAACTGACTCAGGCTGTGTTAGTCTGTGATGGAGGCATGGATGTGACCTCCACTGTGAGTCCCAGTAATCTGGGCAAGTACAGACAACAGCCTTTAATCAATGGACGAGAGGCTTTGGCATTTAGGGACACAGGGGCAAGTGTCACAATGGTGACACAAGACCTTGTGCTACCTGGGCAAGTTATACTTGGTGAAATGTACCAAGTGACCAATGCTAGCAATGTCAGAACAGACCATACTCTGGCAGTTGTTAACTTCTCCTGGGGAGGGGTAACTGGCCTTAAGAAGGTTGTGGTAAGTGCAAACCTACCAGTCGAATGCTTGCTTGGCAATGACTTAGAGACTTCTGCTTGGGCAGAAGTGGAGCTCAGGACCCATGCAGAAATGCTGGGGATCCCTGCAGATGTGTTTGCTGTGACCAGGTCACAAGCTAAACTGTCTAAAACTGAACAGGCCTTGGATTCTGGAAGAATGGACCAAGTGCCTTCCAAGAGGAGGAGTAGTAGGGTTAAGGCAGTGCCTTCCCCCTTGGCTCAGGAGGAAGATCAGTCCCTTGAGGGGGATGATCTCAGCCCTGAAGAAGGAACTGTCCCAGAGGAACTTGAGCCTGACCAGGTTGAGTTCTTGGGGACAGGGGGACCTTCTAGGGCAGATCTGAGCCAGGAGCAGCAGAGCTGCCCCTCCTTGAACCCCTCAGACAGCAAGCTGCTGCTGAGGCTGCTGGGAAAGCTAGTGGTCCCCATACAGTGTATTGGGATGATGGACTCCTGTACTCAGAGAGTAGAGACCCCAAGCCTGGTGCTACCAGGAGGTTGGTAATACCTTTGAAGTTCAGGGGCTTCCTATTGACCCTAGCCCATGATATTCCCTTAGCAGGACACCTGGGCCAGAACAAGACTTGGGACAGAATTGTCCCTCACTTTCACTGGCCCCACATGTCTGAAGACAGTAAGGAGTTTTGTCGCTCCTGTGTAACCTGCCAAGCCAGTGGCAAAGCAGGTGGCACTACAAAGGCCCCCCTGATACCACTACCTGTGGTGGGGGTGCCCTTTGAGAGGGTAGGGATTGACATTGTTGGTCCCATGGATCCCCAAACAGCATCTGGGCACAGATTTATACTGGTGGTAGTGGATCATGCCACCAGGTATCCAGAGGCTATACCCCTTAGGACCACTACAGCACCTGTGGTGGCAAGGGCCCTCCTGGGAATTTTCTCAAGAGTGGGCTTTCCTAAGGAGGTGGTATCAGACAGGGGTGCAAACTTCATGTCTGGGTACTTAAAGGCAATGTGGAAGGAGTGTGGAGTTACTTATAAGTTCACCACACCCTATCACCCACAATGCAATGGTTTAGTTGAGAGATTCAACAAAACCTTGAAGGGCATGATTAAAGGGCTCCCAGAAAAGCTTAGGCGTAGATGGGACATACTCTTGCCCTGCCTTTTATTCGCATATAGGGAGGTGCCTCAGAAGGGGGTTGGTTACAGCCCTTTTGAACTTCTGTTTGGCCACCCTGTGAGGGGTCCACTGTGCTTGGTGAAGGAAGGATGGGAGTTACCTCTCAAGCCCCCAAAGCAAGATATAGTGGACTATGTACTTGGTCTCCGCTCCAGGATGGCTGAGTACATGAAAAAGGCAACCAAAAACCTTGAGGCTAGCCAGGAACTTCAAAAGGCCTGGCATGACCAAAAGGCTGTCCTAACTGTTTACCAGCCAGGACAGAAGGTGTGGGTGTTGGAGCCAGTGGCCCCAGCAGCTCTCCAAGACAAATGGAGTGGACCCCACACTATTGTTGAGCAGAAGGGTGAGGTCACTTACTTAGTAGACCTGGGAACACCCAGGAGTCCCCACAGGGTTCTCCATGTCAACAGACTTAAGCCATATGTGGACAGGGCAGACATGGGCTTGCTCATGGCTACTGATGAAGGGCAGGAGGAAGAGAGTGACCCACTCCCTGACCTGCTCTCACAGAACCCTGACGATGGGTCAGTTGATGGTGCAGCCTTGGCAGGCAGCCTCACTACCCAGCAACAAACTGATTGCAGGCAAGTCCTCAATCAGTTTAGACACATGTTTTCTCTGACACCCAGTCAGACCACCTGGTGCACTCATGAAGTGGACACTGGGGACAGTCTGCCTATTAAAAACAAGATTTATAGGCAACCTGACCATGTCAGGGACTGTATCAGGACTGAAGTCCAGAAGATGTTGGAATTGGGAGTGATTGAGCCCTCAGATAGCCCTTGGGCTAGTCCAGTAGTCCTAGTACCTAAACCTCACACCAGTGGTGGGAAAAGAGAGATGAGGTTTTGTGTAGACTACAGGGGCCTCAATGCAGTCACTAGGACTGATGCCCATCCAATACCCAGGGCAGATGAGCTCATAGATACTTTGGCCTCTGCCAAATATCTCAGCACATTTGACCTAACAGTTGGCTACTGGCAGATCAGACTAGCTGATGCTGCAAAGCCCAAAACAGCATTTTCAACCCCTAGTGGGCATTATCAATTTGTGGTGATGCCCTTTGGTCTGAAAATGCACCTGCCACTTTCCAGAGGTTGGTGAACACAGTTCTCACAGGACTGGAGGCCTATAGTGCAGCTTATCTAGATGATATTGCTGTCTTTAGCTCCACCTGGGAGGATCACCTGGTCCACCTCAGGAATGTTTTACAGGCCCTGCAAAAGGCAGGCCTGACTATCAAGGCCACTAAGTGCCAGATAGGGCAGAGTCAGGTTGTGTACCTGGGCCACCTTGTGGGTGGAGGCCAGGTTCAACCTTTGCAGAGCAAGATCCAGACCATCATGGACTGGACTGCTCCCACTACCCAGACTCAGGTGAGAGCCTTCTTAGGCCTGACTGGGTACTATAGGAGATTTGTCAAGGGGTATGGATCAATAGTGACACCCTTGAATGACTTAACTTCTAAGAAAATGCCCAAAAAGGTTCAGTGGACAGTTAGCTGTCAAAAGGCATTTGATGACCTCAAGCAGGCCATGTGCACTGCTCCAATTCTGCAGAGTCCTGATTACTCCAAGAAGTTCATTGTTCAAACAGATGCATCTGAATTGGGGGTAGGGGCTGTACTGTCACAATTGAATGAAGAAGGTCAGGATCAGCCAGTAGCTTTTATTAGCAGAAGGCTGACCCCTAGAGAGAAACGTTGGTCAGCCATAGAGAGGGAGGCCTTTGCTGTGGTCTGGGCTCTGAAGAAGTTGAGGCCATACTTGTTTGGTACACACTTCCTGGTTCAGACAGACCATAAGCCCCTCTTATGGCTAAAACAAATGAAGGGTGAAAACCCCAAACTGCTTAGGTGGTCCATTTCCCTACAGGGGATGGACTTTACAGTGGAACATAGGCCTGGGAGTAACCATGCGAATGCAGATGGACTCTCTAGGTATTTCCACTTAGAACATGAAGACTTAACTGGGCAAGGTTAGTTTAATGTCCCTACGTTTGGGGGGGTTGTGTAGGAGAGTAGGATCTGCTTCACAGGGGTACCCCCACTTTTTGCTGATACTTCACTGGTTTTCGACATTAGTCTGGCTGGGGCCCTGCTATTCAGAACCCCAGCCTAGCTGTTTCCTCTTTAAAAGGGTCTCCATGTGCCTTAGGCACATCACTGATTGGGATCTGGAGTGCCCTTGTAAGTCCCTAGTATATGGTATACTATGTACCAAGGGCATAGGTACCTCAGAGGCCTGCCAGGGGCTGCAGCATGTATTATGCCACCCCTGGTAGGCCATCCAAACTGACACCACAGGTCTGCTACTGCAGCCTGGGTAAGGTGGTGCATGCACCCCTTGCTGTGGTATAGGTTACCTATATCACTAAAAGCATACACACATATAAACCTATAAGTCACTCCTAAGGCAGGCCTTATCAATCCTAAAGGCAGAGTGCATGGTTCTTATGTGAGAGGGTGCCCCTGCATGAGCAGGGCCCCTCTGCAGCGTTCGGAGACCATCTCTGATGCTGTTTGTAGTGCAGCCTGACCATATACTCTTAAACGCATTATATCCTCGCGGTAAAATGCTAACTATGGAATGGCTGCACCTAAACATGTCGTGTTTGGTGTCAAACATCTTGGAATACTACCCCCCGCCAATCCTGGCGGCGGGGGTAGCATTCCACCCTTCTAGAGGGAAAGGCATGTTAACTCTGACGAGTCCGGTAACTTCTTTCCAGAGCCCTGGCATCACAAAATGGATGCTGCTGCCACAGACACGAGTCTGGCCTCCTGCTGCTGGACGAAACTCCGGCAGGGGAGGCCTGGACAACAGGTTTCCTGTCCCAGGGAGGTGTGACCACCTCCCCAGACAGGACAATGTGTATTGGGGCTGGGCGGGAGCACTTTCGGGTGCTTTGAAGTCCTGCACTGGGGGCACATTTGGTGTCCCTAGTGCATACCCCAGTTCAAACCGGACTAGGGGCTTGCAGCCCCTGCTTTGGCGCGAACTGGACAAAGGGAAAGGGGTGTAGCCACCCCTCTGCCCTGACCCACCCATAGGTGGGGCCACAGAGTAGTCCATCCCCTATTTTTGGAATAAAGGTAGGAACCCAGTCCTTAGGACTTTAGATTATACCTGGACGAAACTCTGAAACAGAATCCTGGACCTTCGACGCTCTACTCACGATTAGAGGACTGAAGAATCTCCCTTGGGGTCAAGGAGTGACTCCCCTGCTTGGCAGGCACCAAAGAAGCATCTGTCCGGTTCGCATTACTGAAGCTCCCGTCGGACGCCGAAGTCATCGCATCACCAGAGGTGGATTCTCAGACTTCCCCGAGGCTACCCTGAGTCCCCAGCAAAGCTGAGGCCCGTGGCTATCGTGGGTGACTTGAGACCGTGACCCCTGGACACCGAGCACACTTGCAAGTGCATCATCTTCTGGGTCTCCCAAGAAGTCGTGCTTTGGGCTCCGAGTAGCCCTAGCCTCCAGCACCACCTGCACCGAAGATCACTGGCCCCCACTCCACGAGTGTCCTGTAAGCCAGCTCCACGTGCGGCGTCACGAGGCTCCTTCGCGGTCGCTAGCCCGTTGGCTAGTAGCCCTTACCGAAGGCCAATCTTTTCTTTACTTGGCAGTCTGGTTGCTCCAGGCCTGCCCTCACTTACCCTTGCTGGGTGAGTTCCCCAGACCTTGCTGGTCTGCATCATCGACGATCTACATCTTACTCGAGACTTGCCGCTGCCAAGGCCTGTTGGGTCCAATCTGGTCGCCGACACCTCTGCACTCGACAGACATCGAGCAACAGCCCGAATCCTGCTCCTGGTCGCCGACAACGCCTCCCGGACCTCGTGGCTGAAGAGTCAAGACGACTGTCGGAGACCATGCCTGTATTTGGAGTGCACGGTTTAATGCCTAAATAAGGGCTGGGATTTTATGCCTATAAAGGGCAGGGCG